>JAWWEV010000115.1:24378217-24393603 GCA_035583235.1 Hafferia zeledoni | reverse complement strand
AGCCTCCTCTTCTCCAGGCTAAACAACCCCAGCTCCCTCAGCCTCTCCCCATAGGACTTGTGCTCCAGTCCCTTCAGCAGCTCTGTTTCCTTTCTCTGGAGCCGTTCCAGCACCTCAATGTCCTTCCTGAACTGAGGGGCCCAAAACTGGGCACAGCACTGTAAGTTGCAGTCAGAGCAGCCCTGAGCTGGTCCATTCTCTTGTCTGTTCATGGAGAAGAAAAGAAAAAAATCACTGAAAGCATTAAAACCCCTATCAAAGAGGACACAAATCTGTAGAAATTTGTTTAAAGCAAACTGAAAAAACACCTTTCCTGTACTATCTGTCATATCAGCTTGTCATTCACACAGTTTAGTCCTCAGCTGTGGCACACAAATGTGCTGTGCAACAGAATAGCTACATTTTAAAATGCTACCTTCAGTCTCTTTTTGCAATGTTATCAGCCTAGGCCAGATTTTTGGTAGAATTTCGTGACTGGATTCCCATGTCATACATTCAGATGCATCAGTCTGATAAAAAGGTTTGCAATAAACAGCAATTAAAATATAAAAGGAATCCCGTAAGCAAGTAGGTGGTAAGTCCAAAATGAAATAATTTTTTTTCTACTGATTTCATTGCTCTATTTAATAAAACTATGACTCAGCATGTAAAGTAGTTTGCTTTCTCTGCCTCTATTTATTTTGATGTTTTTGGAAAAATGAAGACATCCTGAAATTCCAATTCTGCTTAATCAAATATTCAGTATAATAATTCCCTCTATTCTGTGCTGTTACATTCTGATGCTTCCTAGGGGAGGATTGTTCTGTGCAGGTCTAGGCTTATTGTGGGCTTGCAAAATATCAGTCAAAATGTTTTTCAGAAACTCTTTTACTGACAGTAACTTAACTGGCAGCTTATTCTAACAAAAAATTCCGTTTTAAACGTGTGTTGTTCTTTCCATCTCAGTTTTAGCATTCTTAGGAAGCTTAGTTTTCCATTTAACAAAGTTTCATAAAGTTGTCTGAACAATTCAGTTTGTTTGAATAAATGGGAACTTCCTCAGCTGGTGCAGTTGAGGGGTCAAGGAAGTTGAAAACGACTCCTCATATGTAGGAGGGAAATGGCTACTGTAGCTATTGCAAATACAATACAAAGAATTAATTCAGAGAGGTGGCTTATGTTTGAAGTGCAAACAGCTTCAAATGTCAGGTGAGGACAAGTATATGATTTTTCCCTGGTTCTTCAAGACTAAAAGTGGTCCTAGTAGAAATCTCGTTATGCTACCGGATCTTCACTTGGTACAACTTATTTTGCTTGTATCTATTTAAACTCCCCATGAACCACAGATACTTTGATTTTGTCTGCCCTGAATTGCTTGGAGTTCCTACAGGAACCTTTTCTGCTGCAGATGTCACTTAATACTACACAAAATCAGCTTTACTTCAGTGTCATCCCAATACAAACAAAACCTCAGGTGATCCTGCCTAAGAGCATCGTTGTGTTAATGATAACAAATATATTTAACCTCATGCAGGAGGGTGTGTTCCACTATGGAGAACCTGCTGTTTAGGTTAGACGTGTCTACATTCAGCAAGTTCACAAAAGTTACTCTGGTGCATGTTCTGAAATACTAATATTAAGTTTAACTTTCCTCTTTCCCCTTTTCATTTTGGTCCTTACCTGTTGTCTCTGCTTACTCATTCTCTGGTCCGTTTGAGCAATTACTGTAACATTTGAAAACTTGAGTGTGGTGCTGTCTCCATTAAATTGTGCTGCAAATCCTCAACTGTTTTGTGCTGTCACGAAAATGTCCATCTAACTCGCAAATTCATACTAAAAAGGCCTAATTTTGTTTTAACTTTGAGCATGATGGCCAACTGACAGATACACTGGGTCCTTCAGACCTCTGAGAGGGGAACAAACACTACAGCAGGGTAGGCAGGGAATTCTGTTTGCTGTCTGGGATTAGCTACGTGCCTTGACCTTTCTTTGAGGACTTCAGCATCTGACAAAGTCATTGCCACAGTGTGCTGATGAAATCAGCTGATATTGACTGTTCTGCATGACTACACCTGCTGTACATTGCCCAAGAATTGGAAAAAAATCATGTTTTAGTGATTAGAAGTAAAAGATTAAGACCTTAATATCAGAAGAGGAATTATCAATGTGTAGCATCTTTTTTAAGGAAGCTTAGCTCGAATGTGTAGGGGCATTAATTCCTCAGTGCAATCATAAATGCAGCCAGACACTTGATGTTATTAAGTCTGTTAATATGGTTTTAGTAATGTTAAGTACAAGTGACAAGGGTCATTTAAGGTGTCTCAATTCTTACGTAAAATCTGCAATGAAATTCAGCCGTTGTGTTATTTTCTCTCCAGTCACGCCAAGCTTAGCAAGCAGCTGGGTCTGAGATAAAGCACTTGCCAATAACCATGGACAAGCACCAAACTGCACTAATTTAGCTGATCCTGGTTGGACCTGACCAAAGATTCACAATTCACAGATGGAATTCAAGAGGAATTTAATGTTGGAGTAAGGAACCCTGATTAATGCAGCATCTGTGTTAGGCAAACTGAACAATCTGCCTTCTGCAGCTCATGGTTTGTTGTACTCTTTCCTGAAGCCAGTGAACCACATCAGTGGTTTTTATTTAGATTGCTCTGTGATGTTCTTAACTGTTGCCCTGCTGCTCTGGAAGGAATTTACAGCAGTACTCTGATGATTGCAAGAGTTTTCTGAAATAGTTTCATTTGATTTCATGATGAAGTTAGTCACCATGAGTTGGGTCTGGATCTGCTATGGCTGCAGCAGAAGGGGGATCTTATAACTCTCTGAACAGGAATGTATTTCTAAAGCCTGAAAAAGTGTGCAATAATCTACAGTTGTCAACATGACTGATTTCATTGTTCTAATAGTAATCCATGGAGCGTGTCTTGCGTCCAGGCGGTCCCTGTAGAGACAGGAGTTGTAGCACTAGGGGCAAATGGAGGGGTTGCCTCCTATCTGTGAGTTTAGGAATGATCAAAGAAGTGTCTTTATCATGAAAATGCTGGAAGTAGTTTGCAGCTTACTACAATCCTGAGTATTTACATTCTTCACATACTACAGATAGTTCATGAAATAAACTAGATGTGATCACAACAAGCAGGAATTGCAGTGATTTACTAATTGTGGAAGTTACTGGATGGCTCTCAGGAAGGTGAAAGTGAGATTCAGAATTGACAATTTTAGGGCATTTAGTGTGATACTAACAATCAAGAAACCAAGAAAAGTTTTGGGGTAAAAGTCACCTGCTCGTTTGGTGTAAACATCTGGTCTGTAGTTGTATCAAATCACCAACCTTTTAAAGACAGATCTAATAAAGTACTTAAAGTTCTTTACAGACAAAAATACTAGTCCAAAATTGCTTTCTTAGTCTTTTGACATAGCTGGTACTTAGCTTTGAATATGTAGTGTCAGTAACTTCCCCTGACTAAAAATAGTTCCTTAGATGCTTCCTTCTTACGAGTATGACCAGAACTGTCACTCCTTACCTTCTGCTCAAGCCTGTTCGGTAGGAAGGCAGGAGTTACTGATGTGCCAGAGAATCCAGTTTTGGCTGCTGTTTTTCAAAACATAAGCAGGAAGGTCACAAATGGATTCTAATTTTCATTCAGGCACTAGAAGAGTAGGAAGCTGAACCCACGTCTTCAGGATAGAGCACTGATGACCATTCCATAGACTATTTTGGGAAGTTGATAAATCTGGTTTTTCTGCTGAAGATGCCTATTGTAGCAGAGAATTTACATATGGAAAACACATGTCTGGTCTATGGCAGGCTTAGGAGGAAGAGTGCCAGTCTGTTCCAGCGCCAAATAGTACTGTTCAGGAAGTTCCCTTAAATAGAAAATGCGTTAACTAATCCTTTCAACAGAAACTAGAATTTCAATGCAGTCTTAACTTGACCCATGGAAAGCACTTGCTGCTTCTGTTTGTAATGAAAACCTGTTGCATTAATCTAACTGTACATTGCTTTTAACTCTGTGTCAAGTTAGGAAAAAAAAATTGCAGCTGTTTTGGGAACCATATTGTAAAACATCCCAGCCATGTGTCCAGCCATAACTGTTAACTCTGTCTAGAATAACAAAGGCAAGGAGGCCACGTCATGATGGCTGTGACTCTGTGCCCTTAAGCACAGAAGTGGATTATGTAGTTTTCAGTTATGGCAAATGTAGAGTACAGCCATCTGAGCCAAAGGAAATTGAGCTGTGCTGCTCATGGGGAGTTCACTGAGGTGTGGAAAGTTGCAGCAACTTTGAATTATAGTATATAGTTACATATGCATAAAATATCTACCATGTCATGGCCTTTGGGGTGTCCTTGAGTGCCGCTTGTGACTTCTGTATGACACAAGTGATCCTAACCCCCCCTTTTTTTTTTTTGACTCAAAATATACTTCCAAATTATTTAAAGCCCAGTTGTTTATGGCTGGTGCTTGTGGCATTCAGGAGGTAGAGCTCATTCCTCACTCTGATCAGGGATCTTTGCCTCTCATCCTTCTGCTCAGAGTCCTAGATAGTCTATGAGCAAAATGCAGGCAGTAATTTGGACCAAGTACCAGCACAGAAAAACAATAGCTGTAAGTTTATGCTATGAGGAAATTGGACAGGAGGCTCCTGTTATTTTCCATGCTAAGCTCTGACCCAAAGAGGTTACTGAGAAATCAGTGGGCCAACAATGCGTTTGTAGCTCATTGTCACAGGTCTCCACACCAGATAAATACCCTTTGTAATGTATCATTATAATGCCTGGCAGCGTGCCTGCCTAACGTGACAATTGGTACATTTGCAAGTTTTATATACCTTGATATTTTAATCTTTATTTATGCAGGGACTCAAACCAATAGTACCCACTGAATCCCCAGCTCCGATTTTTGGGACAACAAGTAAACTTGCTTCAGATTTATCAGCAACTGGTTCTTTCTTGGGTCATAACAAGGTGCCAGACCTACAGAAAATTTTTCAGGTAATGACAACTTTGAGAGTAACTTAAAGAAAACTAGAGAGTGGGACTTATTTTTGTCCTTATTTTAATGTAGCTAACTACTTTTGTCATTCTACAATACCTAAATTCTGTTAAGTCTAGTCAAGTACAGTATAACCTGCACACTTGTACTATCCTATAAGATACATACATGCCTTGTATAGGGGATAAATAAAGTGGCAAGCCTAGTAACATTGGGTTTTTTGGGGCCTCAGATGTTTGCTGTATTATTTGACTGTTGAAAGCCCTTTCTCTCTGGGAATCCAAGCATAGTCCTTAAAGCAGATCTGGAGGAGCAAAGCAGATCATTGCTGTTCTCTGTATAGTATTTGAATATTATTGAATCTGTTTATAATGTAGTATAAAAAGAGCACAGTAAAGTTTTCAAGGCCAGTTACTTAGCTATGGAATTTCTAAGTGTACTTAGAACTAGGACTTTTCATAAAACAAATTAGTTAAGGGTTTGGTTTTTTTTGGCTTCAAGAATGTGCTTCATATAATGTTCCCTTTTCTTTCTTACATGCCACTTGCATTTGGAATGTGTCAGTCTAACCTGGTGAATAATTTTTTATACACATCTTTTCATGTCCTTTTGTTAGTGACACTTTTTCCATCCAGGTCTTTCTTTCCGCTTGCACTTACCAGCTTTGGCTAACAAAGTTAAACTTGCCTTTGCACATTGTCTTGCCAGATAAAACTCACATAATACACTTGATTGTAGCTAGTCTATTTGTCAGGGGTGTTCCCTCTTGGAAGTCCCTTAATGTGTCCAGGGTAGCTTGTACCTTAATCACCTTGGTATGGGTGTTAATTTCTTGTTTTCCTTTTGAACTGTTCCCACAGAAAGCAGACGGGGTGCCAGTACACCTGAAACGAGGAGTGCCAGATAAGCTGCTGTACCGGACCACTATGGCGCTAACAATAGGCGGGACTATCTACTGTCTGGTGGCATTGTACATGGCCTCACAACCCAGACACCAAAAATGAATGAACCACAACTCATGGGACTTGCAACACTTCTCTGAAGGACTCCTGCATGCAACTCTTTGCACTTAATTCTGTGGTCATATAGGGTTCATTGTTCAGATTAAATTTCTTGGAGAAAATGTTTTTAAATCGGTTGCCTTATGTATTCTAAAAAACAATATAAACAGACAGATACATAATTTTAACATGGTTGTAGCTTTTGTTGTTGTGTGGAAACGTATGAAGAGTTGGACAAAGTTAAGCTTTTCCTTCTTTCCCTCCCCCAACTTAAACAATATTAGAGAGAGGACAGAACAAATACTTTGTGGGCTATGAACCACATTCCTTAGTGGAAGGATGCTGCTAGGTTCCAAAAAACTTAAAGCAAATAATTGAACTATTATAGCATACTGAGAACCTTTTTCTGTCATACACAGCTCATTTTCCATCAGCAGCTGGCAGTGGAACTTTTCTGAATGCTGGTGTATTATTAAATATTTGTACCTCTGGTGGTAGGACAAAGGGGTTGTCTCCTTGGAGCATTTATAGTGGATTTATTCCATAACTTTAGCATCACTGTGTGCAGCAGAGTGCACCAGTATTGTAGCATCAGTTATACTGGTTTTTGGACTTCCATTTGTCAAACTATAGTATTGTGCAATAAAGGTAACTACATGAATACTAAAACAGGCAAGTCTTAAAAGTTTCAGACCACTTCAGCTGACCTAGTAGGGAAATAAACATATTGGTACCAACTTGTAGCTCTCAAACCAGACTCTCAGCTACTTTACTCTCATCTTTTTGAGGTGGTAAATATCTTAAAACCCCCTCTCAGATCTAACTGTGTGTTTAACTATAATCTTTGGTGGAACAGGTCACTCATAACTCAGCTGCTTATTATTTTGAGTGCCCACACACAGCTATTTATGTATCCACATACACACACATTTCCTTTACTGTGTGGGTGGAAGAGGGACAAGTCAATAAAAACCTTTATGGATTCCCTTTCCCTTGTAATAGCATAGCCTTTTACTGCAAGTTTCATACAAGTCTTTGCAAAAAGCTTCCTATAATTTGATAGATCCTCCTCTGTCCCTGAACATCGATTATTCACTCTTGGTCACCCAGGCTCTGGATAAGCATGGATTTACTGACCTTTGTACACACCCTCCCTCCCTGAAGTGTGCATAAACAATTTTAAATGTAAAGAAGAAAACTAGTTCATAAAGGAACCTAAAACTTCCATTTTTTCAATTGTTTACTAAAAAAACATACTAATTTTTTTTTCAGTCTAGTTGCATCAAAGCCTTATTACTGTTCTGTAGGACAGAAAATAGCTGCTTGTACTGTGAACTCAGGTTGTAGTCAATGTCAGTATTCCAGGATGAGAGAATGACTGAAAATTCAATGACTGAAAAATGTTTTTGTAATGTCAGCAGAAGTCAAATAGCAGAGAATAACTGAATTCTGTAGGAACTGATGGCTGTGTTGCCTCTACTGATGAAATACTTTATCCTCAGTAGTCCATGCTTCCATGGCACTATGAATCCTGTGCTGTAGCCCTTCCCTACATACCACCCATTAAGCACTGCCTACAAGAATTTTCTATGTGTATGAACATGACAGGTAGATGTTCATGAAGATGAGTTTTGCTCAGAGTATTTCAGTGCTCTTAGTTTCTTGACTGGGTTTTGGTTTTTTGAGGGGAGGGAGTGGTTGGGTGGTTTGTTTTGTTGGGGGCAGAGTGTTTTGTTTTAGAACAACTGTTTTTAAAGTTTATAAAGAGGATAACAACTTGCTGCTTGTTGCTAAAGCAGACGTGGATAAAGTAATTAAGCTGTTATCCTATAGCTTATTAGTTAGTGAGAATACCCTTCAAGTATTTGTGGAAAGATTTATCACTCAGGTCCAACTTGGCTAAAGGAACCTCAGCCAGGGTTCATGTATTGCCGTAGACGTCTTGGCTGAAGCTGTGGATGTCAGAAGTGTCTTCCTCTTGCCCTGGGCCTAGCTTTTGTCAGCTGGTGAAACCATGTGTGCTAAAGGGAAAATACACCACCATGAGATATTGCAAATAAACTGACTACCTAATCCATTGCCTTTTTTTTTTCTCTCCAGTGTTTGAAGTTTGAAAAACTATTTTCACATGGCCCTTCTCATAAAAGCTGACCCCATTGAAGCAGGATGAGAGTGCTGCTTCAGCTGGTTGGATTCACATCCCTGGTTCACTTGAGGGTTAAAGAACAAAGAGGATTGTCTGCAGCCAGTGATACAGCTCCAGTCCTTAAAGAGAGGACTGCATTTCTGTATTCTGACAGCAAAGTGTTCTGAAAAGCAGGAAAGCTTGCAGGCTGTAACCGGGAGGTTAGGCCGTGGCAGCAAAATCTTACTCCTTTTCTCAATTAGTTTTGAGATCATCATAAAGAAATTACAACACGGGAAATGCTTTTTTTCCTAGAAAAAAAAATCCAGTTAAAGATCTATTTTAAAATATTTTTGATGCTGTAGTTCTGTGAGGATTCAAGAGGGTTTAAGTGTTTTGAATTATTTGTGATAGACCTAGTCATCATTTTAAGCCTTCAACACCACCATCACCTTTAAAGGTAGTCTGACCCTGGCCTGATGTGAAATAAGGTCTTAAATAAAGAGAACTAGGAGTAACTTGCAGCATCAAAACTTAAATATTTTGAGTTGGCATCCCCAGAAGTAAAAATCTCATAGGTACTACAACTTTATTACATGTGTTATGTTCTCCTTGTTCTCTCAGTTTTGTCTTGGAATATACACAACCTACCAGCACTGAGATCATGAAATAAAAACATGCATTTTTAAATGATAGCTTTTACTCTAGTGTTTTTTTTTTCTTGAATGTACAGTAGAGAATAAATGATAATAAGCTCTCATGCCTAAGGTACTTGATGTGAAAAGGAAAGCAGCTGAGATTTACAGTACACTGGAACAAAATTATCTCATGAATGATCATCCATCTCCCATGACATTATCTTATTGTTGAGAGACAGTGGTTTTCCTTCTTAAATGATTTCTCTGGCAACCTGGATTCAATAGTTACATCTTTATAATGTTTTTTTAAATAACACTCTCCCCCCTACTTTTTATGTGGGAGTAGTAGAATAAATGCATTTGCAAAGATATTGGTAGTATGCATGTATGTCTTTCAGCTGCTTTAGAAATAAAAGGATGTTAAGGAGAGGATTCCTTCACGGTATTTCAGGATGACCATACAGTCTCAACAGGCATTTGCCATAGGTTTTTAAATTGTCAGTAGACAGACTAATTTCAGTACTAGGACGAACTGACTGATCTTCCCTTTCAAATTAAATGTAAGGAATAAAAGCAAGAGAAACTAGAAAATTTGGATAAAATCTTACAGCCCTAAAAAAGCCAAAATGAGTGTTTAAGAACTGTTTCCTTGCCCATATATATAGGACTTAGCTCAGTTTGTAAACCATAGAGCTAATACATCCAAGGTCACAAGTTTGATCTCTGTACAAGTCACTCACTTAAACGCTGACTCTATGATCCATGTAGGTCCCTTCCAACTCACAATATTCTGTAATTTGTGCCTAATACTTGCTCTGTTTTTACCCTCCTTCCTCACTTCCAAGAGGCTTTAGGAGAATCAGAGATCAGGAGTTTTGTGACTCCTGTCACAAACCGTTACGCCTGCAGATCTAAAAGTTTGAAAAATCCAGATGCTTTTACACAAAGAGAAAAAAATGTATGTATCATGTAAGTTACATGTAAAATCATGCTAAAGTATTCTAAAATAGTTACAAGATACCTGCATTTTCTGACAGTGCACTAACTTTTTCCTCTCTCCCGCCCTTCACCTCAGTGAAGAGTTTCACAAGAAAGGCAAAGGTTGATCTGTTTTAAAATGCACAGTTGGAAGAGCTTGCCTGTAGTCTAAGCATTAATTTTAAGCAATAGGTATGATAAACAACCTTTTAAGCATTTTGCATATTCAGTACTAATTGCATTTTCATTTATAAAATATTATTAATTTGAAACTATTCCAGTTAGCTGCAGTGCAAGTGATGCACAGATTGCTAAGAAATAGAAACATATTTACTGTGAAAGGGAGTGCAAGCATCCCTGTGGATCAGGAAATAGAGTATATGCTGTCAGGCATCTCGCTAACACCAGATCTTATCTCCTGGCGCTTCTCATGCGGTTCCAGATTGCTTTTGGATATGGCAGTAGACAGAACTTTTTTTTTGTACATTAATTATCTTAAAATACAAGAAAGTGGAATTTAAGGGTCTGTTTCCTCACACATAGACCCCCCCCAGTCTGTTGCAGGCAGCCCATATCTGGGCTACAAGAAGTCAGTTATCCTTTGGCTCCAGAGAGACATGATACTCCATGGTAAAACATTTTTCTAAATTACTTTGCCCATTAGATCCAGTGCTGTGAAACCAGGGAGATGGGAGAGGGAGAAGTACTTTTCCTCCCTCACATCAGCCACATACCACTGTCACTTTTCCTCCTTCCTCACTCCCACATTTTTATTCTGAAGACCATGAAATTTTTTCTAGTTCACTTCCTTTTTTCCTACTGCATTTCTTAAATACTCTGTGCCACAAAAGGAATGGAATTGTTTCTAAGTGCTTCAAGAGAACTTCCAAAATATTTGTAACAGACAGTATATATTTGTCATATGTATTTTTTCTCTGCAAGCTGGAACAAGCCCTTGAAGTCTCCTTTGTCAAGGACATGATCCTGTCAACCCAGTGAAACCCTTACTACAGTGAGGGGTCTTTGAAGAAGCTGTTCTACCTGTGTGTGCAAATGTGGTGGCATCAAATGACTTGCTTATAAGCACCAGACTGTATTTCAAAGAAATACAGGAAATACTTTTTCCTGCAACATTCTTACACGTAAGCCATGTTACCTCAAATGCACATTGTACTCATTCTTGTACCTTCCTTACAATTCAGTCACACACACTAATTTTGCTATTATCTGTTAATGGTGTAGTGTAACCTAAAGCATCTTAGACACTTTTCTGATTTCTTCACAGGCCTAATTTTGACCACCCAAACTCAGAAATTTAGGCAATAATTATAATGTGTATTTGTTATAAAAGTTTCACTTAAGGCATAGAGACAGCTGACAAACATCCATAGCAGAGTTCAGTACGACCTGCCACTGTAACCAGATGTTCTTCCAACTATATAAAGCCATCCTTACCATTTTGAATGGCTCTTGTCACATGGGAGGAAAATCATCTGTGTAACCTTGCTTACCTACTCAAGAGAAGATTGAACATTGTCTAATCCACAACACTGCATAAATGCAAATTTTGTCTTTAAACTAAAAGCAAAACAACACGTCTTTGGAAGGAAGCAAGGAGAACATGTTTGTTGGAGCAGAGAGGTTGTAAGTGTCAATTCCACCAACTTCATCCTGACTTGTAGTTAAGAGAGCAAGACTAATGAAATGCAGCTTTTCTGGCATAAATATCAAGTGCTCCTTATTAAAGCTTATTCTTGCATAAGCCTAAGGAAAATTTATTAGTCTTCTAATTGGAACTGATTAGGCAATTCTGCTCCTATGCAAAACAAACCACATTTTATCATACTCTTTGTCAGCAGCATAACCCTCCAGAACTAACAGGAAGCAAGATTTTAGGCTCTCACAAAACAACAGCAGCAGCAGCAAAAGCCCACGTTCCAGTCAAGCTTTTCCTGCCACTTTCCTGGGAGCAGGAAGCAACAAGTAATCGTTCACCTTTATACAGTATGATTGTTCTCGCTTCTAGAACAAGGGAGATGGGTGGCCATAGAGTAACCAACTTGTTTCCGTGACACCCATTCTTTCCTTGTGGATGCAGCCAAACATCTAGACTCTGCAGTTTTCTCCAAAACTATAATGCCTCACATGCCTGCCAGGCCTAAGGAAGGAAAGACCTTCAGGAATATCTGGCTGGTCAACAGCAGGCCCATCTACCACAGCTGTTACTTAGGTATGAGCAAGGAAAAGGGAAGGTGATACTTGGCTGTCTCTGGAAACAAAGCCATCAGGACCACATGAAGACATAGCCTGTAAAAAAAGTGACCAAATGCCAGCAGGTCTGCTAGGAACACAACAACCCTTGTGATTGTGTCAGATAGTTATTCCAGATCCATATGTATATATGTGTGTGTATTGACTATTTCAACTCCTAAGTTTTGGGTTCCATTTTTCCAAAATTCAGCAACTTTCACCAGCTAGATGACAATCTCTTGTGCACACTTGTACATGCCCTTTAGTTTTTACATATTGTAAACTCAAATGACCATGTGATACATACATTTCATCAGGTTCACTGACCTGTGTTTATCTTTTAATGTCCAAATTTTAACTGTGTGAATAAGAGTCTTCAAATGCTCAACCAAGCCCAAACTGCGCATTTAACTTCCAGTGCTTTTATTAGGTATTTCTGCTAAACTTTTGCTGGACACAGCTATAGTATCTTATCTTGTATGAACAGTTCTGATCCTGATAACTGAACCTGGAAGTTTCTGAATTTATTGCACGAATGAGCAATGATATTCTTTATTTCCCACGACTAACACATGCATATGCATACATAGTTCCTGCAGGTACAATTCTGAGTTTCAGTTGCACTTCAGGAAAAAATATATTTTCAGAAGCAACAATAAATAAGCAACTGGAATCTAGTACCTGTAACAAACATTTTGCCTAGTTTGCTGCCCTGGCTTGAAGAAATTAAAGTTATGTGAAATCCAGCAAAATCTGCCTTCACAAGACAAAGTTTAAAAAAAAAGGCACATTTTTAATCTAATTTTTTTTAATCTATTTTAAATCCACTCTAGACAACTTGTAGTTGCACTGTCAGTCATTGGATTTCAATACACTTTAGGCAAAAATGCACTAAAAATTCACTGCTCCCTGTTTTTCTCATTAAATAATTGTTTCAGTTTTACACTGTGAGGAGGTGCATGATTGCTCTCCTACAGCTCCAAATTCTTGGAGACATGAATCTCCAAATCTGCTTGTGAAAGGTTTCAAACAGGTGTTTTTCTTTTCATGCATTTTTGCATGGAAAAATTGCAAGGTTCCTACAATGCTCCTATATGCTATCATTTTTATAGTCATCTTTGCTAGTACACAGAGCATTAGGCCAGAACGACAAGAGCCCTGCCAAGCTGCAATATATAGGACAGATCCTCTCTCCTGGGGCTGAATCAGAACAAGTCTTGTTTCTAGCAAGGAATAAATTCGTTTTTAGATTGTCTTTCCATACTGTCCACCATTTTAGCAGCAGAACTTATAGGTTGCATAGCAACCTGCCCAAGTTTAATTCTTACTGGCAAAATCCAGACCAAAGTGGAAATGGTACGAGTTAAAGAAAAAAGTCCTTTATATTTTTGTTACAATGAGTTGTTACACAAACACTCAAGGTTAGGGTGAAGAGCAACTGAAAACAAACCCCTACCAAACCACAAAACCAAAACACTGAGCAGAGTTTCTGTCAATTTTCACAGATTTTGACAGGAAATTCCTACAGATTTTTCCCCCTCTCAAAATTCTTCTCATATTTCATCTCTCCCTATCAGAAAGATCAAATAGCAGAGAGCAATTTCTTTCATATGAAGCTGTTTGTAACAGGCCACATCTCTGCAGCTGCAAACATAGGACTTGGGCAAGACATCAGTGAAGGTGCTAACTGTGGATTTGTGCCAGTGGATGTGACCCATTGCAATGCTCTTTTTGGACAGAAAAAACGGGATACATATTATAGGCCAAACTATAGAGCAATTACAATAAAATTGTCCTTTTAGCATCCAGCTATCCCACATAAATCCATGTTATCATACCAGCCTGGTGAAACAAATATAGTTCGATTGTCCATCTGAAGAGGCAACATAGCCTGCCTAGAGGCTGTAAGATAACATGGCTGGGGTTTAGATCCCTCCTTTATTTCCAGTGATGAGACCAGAACATTTAATAAAAGCACTGCTTATATATGGTAGAATCTCAGTCTACCACTAATCAAACACTGTTACAATGATCAGAAGTGTTTGTTTGGTTTTTAATTTAAAAATAGGTACAGGATTTTTCGCTGGGTACCAAATACTTTATAGACCTAAGATGCTGATGTGACACTCCCTACAAGGGAAAACATGAGTGGCCTGAACCTGATGCTACCCCCTTGGTCTAATTTGTTTTGTTTTCAGACTTGATTTTCCCTGCTGGAGTAAAAATAAAGAGTACAAGAGTGGTATGAAAAAATCTCTAAGTGCTTAAGAGTGCTGAAGGAGTAAGAACTAGTCTTGTACAATTAAGATTGAAAGCCCCTCATGGTTATTTCATAATGTATTTTTATAGATACAAAGATCCTTGAAGGTTTAATGTTATATTTTGCACGTAAAACCATTTACATTTTTTTTATTTTTTATCTATGATTTACTGCTAGCACTCATTACAATACACCCAACTCTGCCACTGAAGCCAAATATTACATTCCTTGTGGATCTTGGCTGGAGTTTCACCTGAGTGACACATGAAAGAGGGTTTCAGAATCCAGTATAGAAGTAACTGTGTATTTGTTGTTTGGTGGGATTTTTTGTTTGTTTGGGGGTTTTTTTGTTTGTTTTTTTTTTGCAACAAAGAGAAATTTATTATCAGACACACTGGAATAAATCTGAAGTGTATTAAATGTCTTAGATATACTCTGGAAACACCTTTCTCTCATACAAGGTCAGTTATCCATTACGAGATACAGCAGGATTTTTAAATTGTGATGGCACTAACAATTATGAGCAACTTCACAGTTGTTTGTGGTGAGTGCCTGGGTGAGCCAAAAGAGACTGTTGATCTGGCAGCTTGAATGGCCATCAAGCATTCTTGGCCATCTTATCACTATAAATTTTATTTTTGTAGAATTTAGAACAAGCTGGAATATTAATTGCAACTGCTCCACTTTTAGTATAGACAAATGTAAAATGATCCTTTATTTCAAGCTACTCATATAATTTTTGTTACTATTCTAATGTGATTTACTCTAGTAATACTTAATTAATAGCATTTTTAAAGAAATGAGCTATGAGCTATTCATTTCAGTACTGTAATAAAAGGATTGAAACCTATTTCATGGCTTGCACAAAAGGAATAGGGGGGAAAAAAAGAGACCTGGTTTTCACTCATTTTATCTGCTGCAACTGTTATATCTGCTCAAAGTAAATTGAATATAATGACATTTTAATTCAGTGACCAGATAGGGGGCAGAAAATTCTGGGATATTTCTTTTTCAAGTTGGTCTTAAAACACTCCATTCAATTTGAAACAAAATATACTGATCTCAGGTAGTCTAATCTTGAGAACTTTAAAATAAAATGAAAGCAGATACTATTTCTGAATCTTTAAATAACACTTCACCTTGGGGGCGG
>JAWWEV010000115.1:24366929-24378117 GCA_035583235.1 Hafferia zeledoni | reverse complement strand
TTTAAATAACAATTCACCTTCCCCCCGGGCCCCCCCCCGCCCCCCCCCCCCCCAAAAAAAAAGACAACCCTCTCCCCCCAACCAAACAAAAACCCCAACCTACTAAACAAACAAAACAAAGCAGCCAAAAAACCCCCAAAGAAACACAGAAGAAAAACCCAGACCCACACTAGAATTTCTGGGATAAAGCCATTGCACAGAAACACATCCAGTATTCCTTACAGGTTTCTTCCTCCTTGTGCAGATGAAACTATTCACTGAATTTAAGTGAAGCTTGAGTATCATTTAGGTTCCAGAGAAACTGACTCCCTTAACAGAAGGTTTGTAAGAAAACAGAATAAAATTCATCTGGCTCTTAGTGTAAGTGGCTTGATGGTGTGCTAGAAAGTGTATTTACCTTGCACAAGGCTAAATAACTAGAGTGCATGCCCTAGAAGAGAGTGTACAAAGCAGGAAAAACAGGAAATCAGGACAGAGTCTAATGTAAGGCAAATGTAATGTTAAGGCAAAATACTATAATGAAAACTGGAAGAAAGTATTGAATTAAAAACTGAGTGTGGTGTTACAGTGCACTATTACAAATTTTAATAAAACTAGACTAGAATACATGACCCAAGCCCCAGACTCTGCTTTGTAAAGGCAAAACTGAAAACAGAACCCAAAGAACAGAAATTATATAAATTATGATGCTGAATTTCTCAGCTGTGTTACCCTAGAACATCTAAACTACTCTGCAAAGTCATCATCCAAATAGTTTTACTTCTTACTGCTCTATTAGGGCTAATTACATTTACAATGGGGATATTGGTCTAGGAGTGGACAGCAGAAGGCAGATGTCCGTTACAGACCATTAAGAGTTCTGCTTGAGCAGAAGCTTATTTCTCTCAGAAGGCAATGAGAGTGGTCAGACATCTCGTGAAGAGGGTTATTTGTTTATAAGTGTTTCTGAGATGAGCATATGCTAAAACTATAGATATCAACATGAAGAGGTCTGAGGATGAACACTTGAAAGTGATTTGATTTCTACTATTTAGTGGAACTTCGATGATCCAGTACACTCAAGAGTTTAATAACACAACATAAAGCAGTATTTTCTGTCTGGTCCTTAAGACTTAATTGTTAATTAAAGTGACTATACTGCTTCTTCTAACTAGAATGATTTGAAAATAATTTCTGATTCATTGACCTTTGTTAATAGCTGTTTAACCCTAGCTATTGAATTTGGATGTTTCAATGTTTCATGTAAATATGTTTTTCTTCTACTTGGCAATGACTTGTCCTTCTCCATCCCCAAAGTATAGAAAACTTCAGATAATTGTATTTTCAAAATATCTTCATTTGAATTTAATAAATATCCAATATTAAGGCAACCTAAGATTATGCCAACATTGACTACCACTTTGAAGGGAACACATGACATCAGAAAAACATTTCTGAGCACCCAAAGGTGACATGAGTAATTAAAAATGGACAGAAGTAAAAGTCTGCTTTACACAGGGATGTATGAAAAGGAAACAAGAAAGTCTAGTGAGATGCAATATTCTCCTTGACTTTCTTCCATTCAAATAGTCTCACTGTTGTAATAGAAGCTTTGCTGAGAATCTGTAATATTTAATTTTATTACTAGCCCTATCGACATCTCTGATCAACTCTTGGTTTTTTGCCCCAGTGAAGGACTCCATCTCCTGTTAGAGTACTGAACATTTGCATTCAGCTTCAGAAAGGGAACGGTGAAAACCCAACACCTGACAGGGTTGCAGCACAGTGGCCATCGCCATTACTTTGCCCAAGTAATCTTGTTTGAAAAACGTGGTGGATAGGAGAGGAAATAACTTCAGTCCTTGTTTTGAACAGACAGAATGCAAAAGTTAGGGACCATTTGTAGGAGACAGATGTATGAACAACTTGATCTTCAGACTGTAAGAATGGATAAAAATGGCTTTTATCTTCAAACTGTAAGAATGGATTTGTTTCAACACACAGTTCTATGGATGGTAATTACCTGTCTTAGGATCTCACTGTGCCCCATGGTGGGGTTGCCCAGGATTGTTCTTGTGTCAACATCAAGTCCATGTTACTTATTAAGTAACCACTTAGAGTGGAAATTTCCAGCTAAAGCTGAGAGGGCACTCCAAGTTCAGAGGCAGAAGGACACAGGTAAGACTAAGGAAAAGCTGCTCTCTGTGCAGCAGAATTATTAATGCCTGCTCTTCTGTGGCAGTCACTTCATCTGTCAAACTTGCTCCCTTTCCTTCAAGGTAACACTTGTCCTGGGTCCTCTTTAGTATTTTAATTATGTAATAGACTACATACAAATAATCTGGAGCTACCAACAGTCTGACAGACAAGATTACAAGTGGCAAGTTAGGCCCAACAAATCATAAACAGCAATTGAATTCTGCTGTTTTTTCTGACACTGAGAGCACAAATATCTCAGTTTTATACTCTATCAAGTATAAGAAGTTTCCAGAAATTTAATTTTCTATAATTTGAAGATCAACAAACAGGTTTAAATCATTGTCAGTGAGGGACCAATAGATGGGCAGTAGATTAAATCAGATATTGCATAACTGACCTCTATGTTGCAATAAACCTTAGTCCTTGAGAAGTAAAAGAGATGCGGATGAGCCCTTTGGCCTAAGCAAAGGGGAATGATGGCAGTGCATCAAGACACTAATATCCTGTAGGAGTGAAAGTATAACTTGTGATGGCCCATAGGACGTGAACACCATGGCCAACTTGGTACGAGATCATGACTGTCCTCTTTGGGGTGTTCTGACTGCATTTTGTCAGAGGTACCATATCAGTACCCTCGTCTGTCAGAGTACTTTAATTCAGCTGTAACTGCTACAAGGCACAGCAGTACTATAATGTCTAAATTTTTTTTTTAAATGAGGCATTGTAGTCAATCTGAAATTCTATACTGCAGTGTAAATGTGTATTTCTGATAACAATATCAATTATATATCTGAAAAAAAACAACAACAACAAAAATCCCACAAACTTAAAAATTAGTATTCACCCAAAGTAAATGTGGGAATCCTGCATAGTAAGTAGTATAAAAATGGTTTTTGCCCTAAATTCCTTGCTGTTGAGCCTCATTGTTGTAGGCAAAGGTGCAAGGAGGTACACAATTCATTCAGGCATGTAGCAATTTAGTGGCAGACAACTGCCAGCACATTGGAAAACCCTACTCACTGCATGCTACTACATCTGGAGCACTGTTGTCAGCAACCATACTGAACATAGCCATGCTGCACTAAAAGGCTGTTTAACTAGCCATTTAATCAGCACAACTGATATTAACAAACACTGCAAACTGCATCCAAATTTGTGGATCATCAAAGAATACTTGTGCTCAATAAAATAATAAAAAGCTTTAGCAAGTTGCCATCATGCCTTAGGCATATCTTCTCCACACAGCATTTACCATGTGTAATGCTGCACCATTCCCTAGCAACATGAAACATTATTATTAGCATCCTAAGACCCAAGGTTATTAGTGAGCTATGAGCTCACAATACTCAGAAGATAAAAACCTCTAATAATTTTATTGCTCTCAGTCACCAGCTGGTGTTTTAATCATGATATGTTGTCTCATTAAAAGTCATTACATTAATTCTGTATATGACTAGACTCCACAAAGCCTGTTGCACACAGTTATTAAAAAAAAAAAAAAAAGTGGTCAGCTTCCTGTAGTCCCTCAGAGTGCTTTTGGGTTCAAGTCTTTTTTGAGGAAAACGTAAAAAGTAATAGCTGCACACACTAGGGTTTTCCCCTAAGATAGAAACAAAGCCTGTGGAAACATAACTCTAAGCAATTAAAGTAGGATGTGTGCTGAAACTGGCTTTGAGTGGTTGCAGGAGCAAGGCAGGCAGACTGCCTGTTTCAGCTTTAGCCACCAGGCTCTGAGCTCCCAGCTCAGTGAAGCGTTTTTGTCCCATTTCGCCCAACACAGCGGAGTGTCAGCCTTATTTTCAGAAATGCTTCATGCCTGTCTGGTACTTACTATGTTGGACCCATACATCTACTAGGAAGTTTTTAGAGGTTCATGAATTGTATTTTGAAAAGTAAAAACATTGTTGTAGAATAGAATCCTTCAGTTGCTGGAAAAACCGCACCCAGCGTTGTTGTGCTCTACATTTTGTTGGATTGACTGCAACATGGATGGACCGAGAATTGAGACTGTGAAGGCCTCCTGTCACTCCCCCTCCTGTTTGTCAGCCCTCAAAACAAAGCATCATGGCTTCCTCCCAAAACTCTGAATAGTAGCATGAGGCAAATAAGGGTGCCTGCAAGTCTCAGGTCAAGCAGGCAAAGAATGTAACCTCAACTCACCCCATCTGAGAAGCACTTTGCCTTGAGAGGTCAGTGAGTGCACAGTGAGTCTCAGTCCTGCCATCCCACTGCCTGGGCATTGTCTCATTCCAGGGACAAGGTGGGACAGTAGCTGGCAGACTGGTATGTGGCCAGGCCCATAAATTCACACAAATGCCCACTTGTTGGCATAGATCAAATAGATGGAATACTACATCACAGTACTGCCAGATCCCTGCCAATACAATGTCACCAAACTGTATGGATGGTATTTGTGTGCATACAGAGACGCCCTGAATCTTATTGGCCCAAACTACAGTATTTCTCACTACCAAGTCTCCTCTCCACTCCTGATGTGGAGTTGCACTTAGTCTTCTTGAAGTGGCCAAAGTATTCACTGACTAATATTTCTTTGTTTTTTTCTTTCAGAGGCTCGAATTCACAGAGCCCACAGACTGTGGTTCATTGTCAAACCGTCAACACAAACTGTAGGATTATAAATTCCTCTGCAATTAGAGAATGCTGTCCCTTGGGACCAAGAATGATCCTAGATCCAGGACAAGGAGGAGGTCTCCATGCAATTCAGACTAATTGTGTGTTTGCAAAGAACCTGAAAAAAAAGGTTCTGGCTCACTCTCAAACCCAGTCTCATCTTCATGTCCCTTCCTTTCTGTCATTGAGCCTTAAGCAGAAATCTTCTGGGGCTGTTTTTAAATTAGCTCGCCAGTCGACCTCCTATTCAGCATGCAGCAGCAACTTTCCAATTAACAGCTATTCTTTCACTGTAGTCTACACTCAAAGATTCATTATTCTAAATTTACCTACAACTTGAACAGCCCTCTTTCCATCTGTAATCAGGCCAGGTACTAACATGTTCTAAATCCTTCCTCATCTGATTACATTACTGCTCATTAATTTTCTTCTTTATTGTTGTTATTATTCCAGCTTCACAGTACTTGATGGATGCTGACTATTGACACAAACAACTTCAGCTGTACAACTTAACCCCTGGATCTCTAGTCTTCAGTATCAGTAAAATAAGCACATTTATGTTCATATTTGTAAAGCTTACTGCTGCTCATAAAAGTATTGTGTACCACTGTGTAAGAACACCTTCAGAGAATATTGCACAAGCATGTACAGTCAAATTTCAGTTATTAATTACTTTTTCATCCTTATTTTTGTAGCTGGAACATGAAAATTTTCTATCTGATGCTGCATTTAAGAACATAAGCAATAAATATTTTAGACAAGAACTGAAGACAAGAAGAAAACACACCTTTTCCTAACAGGAGAATATTGAAATGACAAAAACAAAACCCCGAAGTCCAAAAGTATTCCAACATGAAATATGGCCTGAGACGTGGAAAGAGACAGGCACCCAGTGTAGTAAATGTCTTGACTATATGAGGAAAATTAGTCGTAATTTATGAAACAAAGTTAAAGAAACTCTACCCCAAAACATAAGAAACACTTATATCCAAGATGGACAGAATTTAGACCTGAAGCTTCCTCTTACTTAATCCACATTCTGTTTTCTGCTTAATAGTTTGTGACTGCCCTCCCAGCCCCTCACTTCTTGTGTTTCTGCATCAGAACCCTGTGTGAGGAGAGGCATATGGGCATAGCCAGAACTTTCAAGTCCAGCAATGACATTGGCTTTGAAGACATTTTTTCTTTGTGGTGTCTCCATATTCCCCTTGCTATGTAAAGGAGTTTGTAAATAGCAAGGGTGCAAAAAAAATCCATGTAATGGTGAAAGCCACACCAGACTGTGGCTTGGCTTTACCTCACCAAGCATTTTTCTCTCCATCTTACCCAGTTTAAGATCTGAATTTTGTATTTAGGTCTAGTGCTTGGTGAAGTGTTACCATCTGCAGGTTTCTCAGAAAGTCATTTCATGAAACTGAGGGTGGGTCCCTGCTGTGTTCCTTGCCCAGCTGCCCCCGGACTACAACATCTGGCCACTTGCAAAAGGAAATCAAACTGAGCCCTTTCAGGCTGCAATAATTTAATCTCCCCTGCCCAGAAGATGATGACAGCAAGCAGGAAAACACTCTTTGCCCATGTACCATTCTCAAAGGCATAAAAAGCCTTTATGAAGGCATAATTTTTCTTTCTGAAAGCTAAACAACACTGATAACAGACACTGTAACACTGAAATTTCCTCAGGCTGACAATTTCAAATGCCTTCAATTTTCATGGACTTCAAATTCAACACTCTGGTCTTTCAGTGAAATATCATTATTTTATCTGCCTTAAAATGCTTCCTTAAGTTGTCATACTAAAATTTCCAGCTCTTATACTCTGAACTACCATATAATCTATTAGAGTGTTTATCTTCACACTTAACCACGTCAGGAGCAATCTGTGGATGTCCTTATCTTTCTCTTCCTAATACCATAATCTCCTGATCATTAATCAAAAAAGAGAGAAAGATTTGCAAAGCTGTTCTGTGCCTCCTGTTCAATATTAGCAGTTGTTAAGTCACTTGACAAAATTATTAAGCAGCCAAGTTTTTCTGCTTTATTTGATGTTTTCTTTCAGTTGCACTCCCTCTGTTAACCTTCCTCTGTTGCTTCATTATGTATTGTAAACTTTCTCAATTACTAGATTAGATTTATAGTTTTTTATTACGCCTTGTCATATCTTGCAACACTTTACCTCAGTGCTACATTTGTGACTGGCATATGACGCTTTATTGTGCTGGACCAACGTAATGTAAATGATACATTTTCCAACAGTTCCTAAAATTCCTATGAGTTTTGCAAATGAGAACAGATTAGAGGAAGTCCAGTTATACCAGATGAGACACATGGATGCAGCAACCTTATTTAACACTGAAGTGAGCCCTGCTCAGAGAACAAAGCTATACTACATGATATCCAGAGGTCACTTCCAGTACACAGTTTTCTGTGACTATAATTCCAAACTTACTCTTCCCTTGGCTCATTCTCCTGTTTTAATACTGAGTCTTTCTTTTGCTACAGGCATAAAGTTTTTCTCAGTAAGAATATGTGCCCACACACACTCACAACACAGCATTTCAAGGTCAAATCCCCTGTCTGCAACCTCAACCTGTTTTCTAACGCTCCAGAGAAATGTCTGAAATATCTTCCAGAGACTACTCAGTCGCTTGCTTTCAATTTCTTGATGTGCCTTCATTTTGTGCAGAGCACACAGCAGGAGCCGAGATGGAGGTTTGCCTTCTCCTTCGCTCACTACTGCACTGTGCATTGTGTTCTCACCCTCTGTTTGCTCCTCATCCAGTTTGAGGTGAACACTCAGCTGTTTCAGTGTAGTATATAATAGCTTGCAGGGCAAAATATAGTGATGTCACCTTTTCCTTGTTTTTCATCACGAGTTACCAAAACTGTTTCATTTGAATGGTGTGTGCACCCATGCTACGGTCTCTGTCTGAAGGGAAAAACTAAGTCAAGAACAACAAATGCCTCCCTTGTCTTCCTCCTAAGTTTACAGATGAAGCCAAGATTGTTTTCACAGTCCCAGCAGAGTACATGCTGATCATTTCTCCTCCATGGTTTGAAGCCAGTAAAACAACACTTATAACTATTTTTAAATCTCATTAATGCACAAAGAGTAACACCTGGGTTATTTGTCACTTAAAAATTAGATGTAAAGAATAACTTCAGCATCCAAACAGAAAAGGCTGTCACTCCCTTAGAGAAGGCACCATTTTTCCATCAGAACATGCCATGTAGTGATAGCAACTGCTTGTATCTAAATGCCTGCTCAAGGTGACTTCTAAGGAGAGACTTTTGTGTTTCTGTTCTGTTTTTTAGGTCAAGTACAAATAACGGTGTATGTGGGAAATGAAGGAGGTTCTGGAAGCCTGGGGCTTCTGCTACATCACATAACTCACAGCTTTCACCAGGTCAAAAGGAGCTCATAGGAAGGCAAGAGCCACCTCCCTCCACCTCTGCAGTTCATGCCCAAAACTTTTTCCACCTTCTTCAGAGGAAGGGCTGTCCTGCCCCTTATACCTGCACATTGGGTGAGACAACTGTCTCCATTACAGCCTTTAGGACACTACTGCCAAAGAAAGAGCTGACAACTCAGGTCATGGTAAGCAACACAACTATGGCCTGAAAGGTTCATAGAAATATCTGAAATAAGTATTAAACACTTTTTTTTTTTTTTTTTTTGAGATTAATTTCTTCAGCATAACAAGGAGCTGAAGACTTTGAAGAAGTGTGCAAGAACATAAGTGGGAAGCTAATGAATGAGCAGGGTGGTACTGTCACTCCCCAAAGTGTATGTTACCTCTGCACTATGAAAGAAGCTAAAAATGATACCTGTCAACTATAGAACATGTGCTGTTTGAAGGAATAAGAGACTAAATAGCTTCATGAAATGCCAGAAGAGATGAGTAATTATTCAGTGAGGCAGCTAGACCAGATTAATTACAGCTTTGAAAGAGAAGTCTTGGTAAGGTTGTTTCTGTAAGTTGGTAGCACTGAAAAAAAAAATCTTGAAGTTCTAGGTGACCAACAGAATAATAATAATAATAATGATGATATAAATAAGAAAACCCATCACAATGATGACCACAACAAAACAAGCAAACTCCCCCAAACTCTTGCGCAACAGGCTCCATTATTTCATAAAGAAGGATCCAAGAAATATTTATCATTGTCTATCATTCTCCTGTAAACCAGGAAATCCAGATCATGTATGTTGTTGTACTTTTGAGGTACCCCAAAGTATTTTTAGTGGAATATTGAGTATTACTCTTACTCTTAAAATAGTGCAATAAAATATATCAGCAACTATGTAGAGTCTGTTACAGAAAACTTAAATCCAGAAAATGTGAAGGGAAGAAACTTGGGTGACATCAAGGAGATATGAAGGATATAATTTCCTGGAGATTGTAGAAGAAAAGTATATTTATTCCTCTCTCCCTCCATCCTCTTCTTTCCACAGCATGTAAGGCGATACTGAAGAAAGCAAATTTTCGTTTTTTGAGGAGAAACCCCTTTGTACCATAGCAATCTCTCTGTCTGGAGGTATAAAAATTTCTTGGAGTCAATTACACTAATCTCCATTGCACTGACTGACAATGGCAGCAAGAGAAGCCCTATGACAGCAAGTCATTTATTAAAGGAAATAACATACACTTCAATAGCAGATGATTATGTGAATTCTGCCCTCAAAATGAAGAGTCTAGAGTTTCCCCTGGTCTTGTACAAGCAATACTAAAATACATCATTATACTTTCTTTAAGAATAATCTCAACAACCTTTTGCTTCTAATGAAAATAAATACTGACTTCAAGAAGCACCCCAATTTATTGTCAATTTAATTTTCCAGCTGCACTTTACCACACAGTATGAATATCTTAAAGCTAACACAACTTTAATACTTTTAGTTATGGAGTTATAAAATTTGCTTTGGCTCATCCTAAAATCCCTCCCTATGCTGAGTCTTCCAGACAAATTTAAGGTTTTCAGTTCTCCAAGTATAGTTGCAAGTGACTAACAAACAGCATATCCTCCCCTGTGATGCCTTCAGAATGGTTTGCATCTGATCTTACACACATATCATGTGCTACCTTAACAGGATTGCATTAAGTTTTAAACTCTCCTTCATAGGTGAGCACTGGCAGGCCCAGATCCTGGGATCCCACACTGCAGTTATGTTCCCATGATGGCTCCTCTTGTGCTTTCAGGCTCTGAGGTAGAGCTGGTCACCACCATAACCCTGTAGAAACTACCGAACTCAACTCAAAAGATCTTCACGTACCTCTTAGAAGAGTTGAGCTCCTCCAGCACTGCTGCTCTTGGGTTGAGGAAGGACTTGCAACAGGGAACCAAAACAGGAAATACAGGCAAGGAGAAGAGCAACAGCAGCAGAGACAACCCCCAAGCAGCTAATGAGGCCAACACCCACCTGATACTCTCTATCACCTACTGATTGGGCATTTATTGCCTTGCTCTCTCACTCTATCTGGTGTAATCTTCTCTTCTCAGCATTACTCTGCCTGCCTTTCCACACTTCTCATAGTCTTATCCTGAGAACTGGGGGAAAACCTTCTGAAAATATGGTGAAATTATCCTTTTTCAAGGGATTAGAAATAAGTGACTATCAGAAGAGCAAGCTTACCATTGGTGCAGTCCCACTCGTTGTTTTACCTACACCTTATGAATTACTTTCAAGTTTTCACTCTCTAGAAAAAATGAGAATTTCTAGTTGCTCTGTATTTGCAAAATTTTTAACATGCATGGGCTTTGCTCCTGTTAGTCTTTAATTCCATCATTATAATAATAAAGCTGAACATTCAGAAATAATACAAAAATAATTATTAGACAGAAACCTGATCATTAGGAAAAAACCAAACAAATAAAAAAATTGTCTTGAGTTCTACACTGTTTTAGAGACTGATTCTCTCCCTCAGCAGACAAGCTGTGAAAATTAGACTTCACAGTTCAGTTTTGGGTATGAGAATTGCCAGTGTTGCTGAGAACAATCTGGTGGATAATCTGGGATGCAACACACCTGTGTTTGCAAGAACAAGTTAAGTAAGCCCAGTTTTCTTCCTTTTCTATGAGAATTTTTCTTTTCTGCATAGAGATCTGTAAAGAAATACAGCTATTAGAGTTGAAAATTTTCCATCATTTTTTCTAGTTAAAAATCTAGCCCTTGGTCAAAATAAAGGTTTTTGCAGAAAATGTTAGACCTCTATGTTATAGGTAAAATGACCAAATTATTGAGGCCAATACTTAAAACTTAATTTTTAGTAATTTATTGCAGCAACAATAGACAAATAATTCACTGCAGCAACTATTAGACAAATAAGCAAACAGGACATCCTAGGAAATGCCCTGGGCGACCAGCGAGGGGGCCTAGTGCT
>JAWWEV010000115.1:24330304-24366889 GCA_035583235.1 Hafferia zeledoni | reverse complement strand
CACTGTCTAGAACTACCTGAAGAGAAGTTCTAGCCAGGTGGGGGTTGGTCTCTTCTCCCAGGCACTCAGCAATAGGACAAGGGGACATGGGCTCAAGCTCTGCCAAGGGAAATTGAAGTTGGATATCAGAAAAAAATTCTTTACAGAGAGAGTAATCAGGCATTGGAATGGCCTGTCCAGAGAGGTCGTGGATTCCTCATCCCTGGAGATTTTTAAATGTAGATTGGACGTGGTCCTGAGTGCCATGATATGGTAAATGGACTGGAGTTGGACCAAGGGTTGGACTTGATGATCTCAGAGGTCTTTTCCAACCCAATCAATTCTATGGTTCTATGATTCTAGGGCAATTTTAGGGAGAAACTGAAGATCTGTTCTACTGTGCTGTAAGAAGTATCTTCAAACATAAACTAACAAATTCAGAGAATAGTACACACACTTTAATTGCTGGTCATATGAGCAGAATTTGTTTGGTACTCTCCAAATAACCACTTGCAGCTGAGAAGTCCAACAGGGATTTGCCAGAGTGCTAGCCAGTCAGCATGTTTTTAATATGAACTTCTGAGTAACACTCTGAACAGCTCCAGATAGCTCAGGCTCTGCCCTCTTTGAGGTGCTATACTCCTCACCTTTCTTTTCTCAGCCAAGCATGTTAACAAGAATTAGCAATGAATAATAACATCATACAACACTTCAAACTCATGTAATGGTTGATTGACTGAACTAGCAAGATCTGTTTGTCTTTGTTATCTTGTGCTGCTGCCTAGCCACATTGCTCTCCTAGAGTGTTGATGTTGCGTAGGCAGGTGCTAACAAACATGAATCTATTGCAATTTCCTTTGAATAAATTGAAAATGATTAAATGAATACAATAAAAATGAAAAATTTAAGTGTGACAGTAGCAGCTATATTTGGCAATAAATCTACCCTTGTTTGTATGTCTTTTGCTAGTGCTCACTGATTGAAGACAGTAAGCTGTCTCTAGTTTGTAATTCTAGAAAGCTTCTGCTCTGGTGAGGCTTCTCAATGGTACAAGCTGTTTATATTAAGTCATCTTCTTAATCACTTGTATTTCTGGTATGAAATACAGTTCAGAAATCTATCAGATCCAAGAAGTTTGTTTTCTAATCAGAAGTTTGGATAAAAGAAGTCTGGCTCAATTAGTGTTGTATGATTATTTTTGCATAAGGAAAGTCTCTTTTTATTCCAAAAGCTCTTGCAATTGCAAACACAGCCTGGGCGTGAGCACATACTCCGAAGTCATGCTTGAATTACTAGATCTACACTGAGCCTTTGCTGCTTCTATTGCCAGAATCTCTAGAGAAATATCTTGCTGTTATTAGTACTGCTATAAGCCACTTTGAGATTGTTTTGTTAAATAGACAAAAGTACAAATCCCCCTTGGGAGACTGTGGCCAAAACCATCCCCATTTTCATGTTTTTCAGCACTCCATGAGGTAGAAAACAGCCCATTTTTAAAATTCTTTTTGAGATATTTTTGTTTTCCTGATGATTTTCTGAAGGGTAAAATGTCTCCTTGAAAAAAATATCATCAATATTATCTTTGCAATACTAATCTTGTTCTTTTTAGTAATTTTATTTCCTTTTCTTACAAATTAAATTGATTTGCAGAGACAGAACTCTTCAAAGATATTCCCATAAGATCTCTGGTTAGATTATACCACTACTTCAAACAATAATGAATCTGTTTCTGAAAAACAAATGTTTGTCTCTTCCAAATTGTGCCTTGAGTTCCCTTGAGCTTTACAATTCAGTGAGCATTAATGTTACATAGCACAAATAATGGGACTTTTTCTGAGAAGACAAGATGCAGCTGCTTGTGCTTAATTAAAACTTATAAGATTTGTTGTGTTGCTTTGATCTGTTGCTTTTTTGTCTCTCCACCTTTTGAGCAAAGGTTCTGTCAAAGTCTAAATGTATGCTGCATGTTTGTCTCAATGAATGTCATGCACAGAACGTGTCTCTGAAGCTTTTGGAAGAAAAGGCCAACTCTTGTCAAGGTGAAAACATTGACACATTCAACTGTGTTTCCATTAAGTTTTTAGATCCATGTTAACAATATACACAGTTTATATATTCAGATCATTTCAAGCAGATGATAGTGACATAGTTTGGATACACCAGCAAATATATACCTGGAAGTATTTAAAAAATGTGTGAATATGGCACTTGAGGACACGGTTTACAGGTGAACATGGTCATGGTTCTAGGTTGAAGGTTGGACTTGATGATTTTAGAGGTATTTTCCAGGCTTACTATTCTGTCATTCTGTGATATGTGCCAAAAGCCACAGCACAGATATATATACACCTCATTTTAGTGAATATTATTGAAGAAAGAAGCTTGTACCACATAATATACAATATGCATCACCCCACAGAACACTGAGACAGGCATGGGGGCAGCACAGTTAGTCAGAGGCTGCATAAGATGCTGCTGGAAAGGCTGAGTCCATACTGCATGATCTATATCAACAAGAACCTCATTGCTTTCATATTTGCCCAGGAAGTAGCACAGCTTCTAACAGGACAAGGACATTGCTCAGCATAATTTAAGGAAAAGGGGCTATGCAGTACCAAATCAAACCAGAGAAACATGCAGTTCTCCCTCCTCCTTCCTGTATTTTGCAAAAGATTCTATTCTGTGCAGTGGAGCGTGGGGCAGAACATCTCAGCTTGCACACACCAGGGGCAGGATGACGTGTATGGACTCAGGCATAGGCAGACATAGCAAACCCACTTTAAGCCCAGAACTGTCTCTCTAGTGAATGGTGCATTGTATGGCACAGATGCAGCCATCTGGAAATAGCTTCTGAATCACTGCACTCTCCACTGTGCACACCTGGATAAGCTCTTGAAAAACCCCTGTGTGTACTGGGGCTGGTCTGTAGCCTAGGAAGCAAAAAAACCTGAATGATGTCACCTCAGTTTCTGCCTAGCACATACTACTCACTTAATACAAACTTGCCTGATGGTGTCTCTTATCAGCTAAGTTCCCTAGTAAGCTCTCTAGTAAAAACAAACCCAACATCATATGACTTCACTGTTTCAACTCGGTGATTAGAATGTCATGTTGCTCTTTCAGGCAAATAAAGTGTAAAAATAGCTGCATTTAGAGCATGACTTCGAGAAGCGCTCAGTGGGCTACCTTGATCAAGTCATATGGGATGAAGAGAAACAAAGAATTCATTGTAATTTTAACAGGGTTTGTCTAACAAGACTCTTTGAAGGATCAAGTGTTCATTTAAGTAACCTTCAGCTATTCTTGTTGCCATGAGATATTTAATGAAAAAATACCCAGCTCATAACTTTTTATCTTTAACGCTTTTCAAGTGAGCAGTTAGAGAGTAAAATTCCACTTTCTGTTGATTTTGATCAGTGACTTTCTAAATTATTGCAAACCTAACACAACCACAGAAAAATTATCTGAAGAAGAGGGAAAATCACCTCTGAAAGAAAAATTAGAAACATATGACCATTTTAAGAAACGTTCATTTATTGATTAAAGCATTTTGACAAAAATTAACCTGTGTGATTCACAGCTCTCTGAAGCCATTGGAAAAATACACACTTACCCTAAAATTTTGATTGAACTCCATTATATGCAAAAAGATCTTTAGGGTTACATTTAAAGAAGTGCCCATAAATTTAAACACAGAGGAAAAGTCAATTTAGGGTGAAAACACCAATACACGGAGTTTGTAAGAATCTATTCTGGCATTTCCTGCAGCCAGGATTTCATCCTAACCACTCTTCTTAGAAAATGAAAAACATCTTGTAACTACTACTACTAAATTTGTATCAATAATCCTTTCAACAGATCCTCCCTGTGCCCCAAGTGTTTCCTTCCTATGGCACTTGCCTGTACCGCAGTGGAGGCACAGTCAGTCAGTACCATCTGTCATGGGCATTCAGAACTAGCTTTACATCCTCTTTGTACCTTAATGAAAACTCTTATATAACAGTTTATCATTCAAGATGTATGGCTTTTTGCCACTTAATTTAAATACCAAACAAATAACTTTCCTCTCTATCAGATCGAAAATAGTTAGAGTCACAACCTAAGCAGAAGACTGAAGAGTAATAGAGAAAGTTTAACCATACACACAGTGGTGTTAGTGATATGTATGCTCTTAGGATAAAAGACAAAAGTCACTTATCATCTGCAGTCATGCCAGTGAAAATACCAACAAAAATTATGCCAGCTCCAGCAAGAACACTGAATCAATCAAGGCACTGAGAGTGCCACTTTTATTTATTTATCAGTGAATAACAAGACTTTTGGTGTTAGAATCCCAGCTCACTATTATGGATTCTTAAAAGCAGTCCTTTTGTTCTACCAAAAGCAAAATGTGACGTATATGAAAAGCATTTTTGCTACTTTTGTTGCCATCCAAGAAAAATGCAATGGCATGGCCAAGGAACTGGCATGACTGCACTGTCTTTGCCAGTACCTGGAAAGCCAACCTGCTGCTGCTGAGCAAAGAGATGGCTGGTCATGTGAGGTGATGGCTATTTTAAAGGAGCAAGTGGGACAAATATGAATGACTTTCCAGGATTCAGCTGTCCTTGAGCTACTCACAGCCTTTGCCTCCCAGGGATGGCAAAATTCAGTATTACCTGTAGTACTGGCAAAACTTGAGCCAACGGTATGAAATCAGGACAGAAATTAATTGTACCCTTTGTTCCATCTAAGCAGCTCCAAGCTTCCAAAAGCTGGAGGGTCATTAGCTGTCTTAGCAATAAATAATGCAGAAGACAGAATTTTTAAAGAGTATATAATGTCCCTGAGAGCTTCTACCAAGTTCATTATTGATTTCTGTCAAACTTAAGTGTGTGTGTTTTCATGGGCGGATATAGACAAACACCAGATCTTGAGTTCTTGCTTGAGCTGGCATAATTTTTGTTGGTATTTTCAGTCTGAAATAGCACAAATGTGTTACAATTGAATGCTTATGACTGGTAGGTTGCATCAGGAGCAAAGGAACTCATCTATTCTTCTCTCCATTTGGATTTAGCTTAACCCTGCTATGGAATCTGACTCCCTTTTTCTGGATCGCTTGCTACACAATATAGATTTAATGTCTGTTTCAGATAATCTTCAGAAAGGCTTGAGAAATGTAAATTTATCAAATCTTTCTATAGGAGGAACATTGTCCTGTAAATTCCTCATCGCTCTCTGCCCTCACATTTTGCTCAAACATCAACTCCTTTGACTTATCATGGACAGTCCCTACTACTGTGTAATCTGGTCCAAACCCAAGAGATTTTTGATTTATATTGTACCATTTTTAATGACAAATTGTTAACATTGTGTTAAAGGACATGTCCTCATCCTGCCAGACTTCAACTACTTGTTTTAAATTCGCTACTTCTCTGACATATGAATGTGAATTACCAAGACATTTCTAGAATACCATTTTTAAATGAAAGGGTTTATTTGTAAAATTAGTTTTGTGGTTTTGCACAAACTTGACAGGGCAGAAAGTGACTGTACAGTGAAGACAGCTGATGTATTCTGAAAGGTATTAACTTGTATGTAAAAAGATAATTTTGTAGGTCAATCCTAGAGTTAGGATGCTAATTTGCTAAGCAAAGTAATGTTTTTAGTAAATGAAATACTTAAAATATTTTTCTGGCACAGGGAACTAGATATCCACCTGCAAGATACGTATATGACAATATAATAGTCCGGGTTTTGGATGGGGGGAACTTTACAGAGTTCAAGCATCATCTAATTGTTACCTTGTAGTCTTAGTTGCAATGTAATTTTTCCAAGTTACAGAAAAAAAAAAAAGTCCTTGGACACTTTGATTTTATCAAAACACAGTATGGAGAGAACTTGAGAATGTAAAAGAAAAAATTAGATTCAAGGGGTTGTGTTATTCAAGAAAAATCTGTCTTCTCTCCTGAATGAAGCAGACATGCTATCTAGCAAACCATTTAAAAGTATTGCTTAGGGACTTCTTGTGCTATATGAAAGCTGTTCAACTTCCACTTTCTGCCAAAACTGCTCCATCTTGATATTTTCACAGCCGTGGTACTTGTTGTTTCCATTTGTTTCAAATTACAAACCTCCTTCAGAACAAGGTGGTTACATTTCAGACACCTGAAGAGACACCTTCCCATTTTGAGTTTCACTTTGTTTGCTGTGAACTGGGTAAAACATATCAAAACAAGAGAGCACAAGTATTTTGAGGTTTGTATTTAAAAGAACAGAAAAGCGTAAGCTGCTTTATGAAACAACTCAACTTTTTACATCAAAACACAGGCACATGTAACAAATATAAGTGCATGTGGCAGGCTACTTGGCAATTTGCGTGGCATTGTGTACTGCTTGTGTAGGTATGTAAATGTGTGGATGGATGTTGGCATTCTCTACTTAGTTTTGCGAATTTCAGACTGAAGACAGAAAGCCAGATGAAGAAGAAGCAAATCAGATGAGCAGTCTGAAAGATTCAAGATGAGCTTATAAAGGGTTTGTGGACCAAGTGGAAAATCACATAGGCTACAAACTGTGGCCAAAGAAACAGATTTGCTCCTGGTTTGTATGACTGCACAAAGGGAAGAAAACCCCATATGTTTTCTTTTCAAAGAAATGTGTTTTTATCAAAGAAACCTCTGCTGTCATAAGGTTTGCTTCCCAAAAACAATAAAAGGAATGTTTGCTTCATCTGCCCTTGTTAATGGTGGGGAAGTGCCCTCTTTAGTAAGCTCTTAATCAGACTGAGAGTCAGTAAGTGCACAAAAGAGCAAGGAAAAGACAAATGGTAGGTTGAAGAATACTCAATACTCTTGATAAAATGTTCAAAAATACAATGATATCTTTCAATTAATGGGATAAACTTACAAATTCTTAAAAATGTATGCTTTGGAACTTGTTTCATAAATGAGAAAAAGGTTCTGCTTGTCTCATGACTCTTGAACCTGGCATTTATGGAGGATGGTGAAACCACAAGATGTGCAATAAAAGCCTAAGAGCTGTCCTCACTAAATGACATCACCCCATATCAAAAATTAGCAGCTGAACCAGAACATTTGCAGACCAGATTCTTAAGATTTCAGGGCTGTGTATTCAGATGGCCAGTGCTGCAATTACGGTCAAGTTTTCCTGACTATCTAAGCTGCTAGGTGAGACTAAGTTTTGTATCTGCATTCATCTGCTGTTGCTAACTGAACATTCTTTCAGACAATTCTAGCATTGCATGCATTGAGGTTTTTTGAAAATATACCTTGCTGCTAAAGTGGAGCTGATGTATATTAATATTTATGTCATTCACTCTCATTTCTTATGCTGTGTCTCACCTGGTGAAGCTGTCTCAGAGCATGCAAACCTGGCTTTTCTCCAGATCTATACTGAGTTGAAAGACATCAGAGGCAGCCAGCCCACAGGACCAGCCAAGAGCTGGTCTGAGTTACCCTTTCCACCCCACCGCCCCCATGAATACATGGAGTGTGGGGGCTGCATCCGCAGCACCAACTGTTTTGTTCTGTAGATCTGCTTCTATTGCACTGTCCTACTTGCTAATATAGACATAGGCATCTCTAGAAAAATTGGTACCATACTGTTGAAAACACAATTTTAGTGTCATATCCACAGTGCAGAATGGGGGATGGGTCACAAACACAGCTCACAGTTGTTTCATCATTGTGGGAACTGGGAATAATGTAGGTAAAGGTTTCTCTGGTGGGGAACAGAACCCCATGCTTATCTAGTCTTGCTGCTTTCAGCATGACCTTTCCCAGTGCCTACTGCTGCACTGTACCATGAGATAGTACCAAGGGGAGATTGTGGCTCAGAGGACATCTCTACATGGTGCTCCTTTCTGTACTGTGCTGTCCTTCCTTCTGTGGATCACGGAGGGCACAATAACTTCCTTGGACCCAGCTCTGAGGTAGCCAGGGAAACAACCCTTTTTTTCTTTCCAGTGCCTCCTGAAGTTAACAAGGTAGCAGTCACCACAGGGGTCTATTCTAGCTAAAAGAATGCTGGGGAATGTAGAATTCAAAGGGAAAGGCAGCACTTTCCAGTGGAGGAGGCAGGGGAGATATCAAGCAGAATGTAAAATGCAGAGAGAAATTAATTCGTATTTCGGCATGTAATATACATTGAGAGTAATTGCTAGTTGCACATCCAGCTGAGGGCAATATATCACAAAATTCATTTCTCTGACCTTGTCCACATTTTCTTCTCATGCACTAGCTCTTTATGCTTGGTTCGTGCTTTCAGAGACACAAGGGAACTGTAGAATACTTAGTTGCATAAAAACAATATCCAAGACAGATTTTCCTTTGCTGCAAGATGATAAAACATTTACACAAAAATGAATGAATTAGTTTTGTGCAAAATAGGGATCTAATAGTTGACAAGGAACATGTGGGAAATGTGAGGTTTCTTATTCTGTGGCTATCATCATGGTATTTCAGCACTTTTCATAGTTAACAGGGTAGTTTAGGGGCTGGCAGTGGATTTGAAAACTATTCATATGGAATTTAAGAAGTATATAAGGAATGTGTCTGCATATGTACAAGGGAATTGTGAATCCCACACATTAGAGGTAAAACGGCAGCAGATCTGATGTTTTACTCCAAGCATTAACATTTAATCTTAATGCCTTCCTTCCTTCCTGGGGAAGCAATTATGATATGAATCCAATTCAAAATCAGAGGTAATAATGCTATTTACCCAAATGTATTAACTTTTGGCTAAATTGTGCAGCTGCAACTGCCCTTTCTTATGGAATTAAAACCTTTGACAGCTAGGGCAAGTTTATTCTTAAAGTACTACCAGGTCTAGACAGACTGGGACAACTTTTAATGCATCCTCTCATATATGGGACAGGTGCCTATCCACTGTGGGTTCTTTTAAATTTTTTTGTTATTATTTATTTATGACAGCAACATAGTACATGAATGATTATATAGGTATTTTAGATACCCTCATTATATACTGTTTGAGATTTTTGAGTAACTGCATGTAGATGTATGGCTACAGCCTTTGGAAATTCTACCCAGAATGCTGTGTCTCTTTAGTCCTTGGCTTTGTTATTTTTTAATTGAAATCAGAAAGCCTATTAAAACTTGTAATGAGTAGAACTTTTAAATGAAGAAAACCACCAAATAGTCAAGTAAGACTCAAAGTAAGTTTCAGCATTTTAATGCACAATGAATTCACAAAGGTAATATAGATAGGTATCTATTATCTTTTCAACATCACAGACATCTAAATCATTCAAATCCTCGTTAGGGTGGCTAATGCTGCCTTCCAAGCGTTTTTGGGGGGTTTTTTTTGTGTGTGTGTGTTGGGTCTGTCTGAGATGGAGTTCATTTCTCCACAGCAGCCCCTCATAGTGTTGTGCTTTACATTGGTAGCTAGAAAGGTGTTGATAACACACCAGTGTTCTGGCCCCTGGTGAGCAGGGCTGGCACAGCATCCTCCCCCTCCCAGTCGAGGGCAAGATCCTGGGAGGGGACACAAGTACACCAGCTGACCCAAACTGACCAAAGGGATATTCCATACCATCTGACATCAGCTCAGATATAAGAGCTAAGGAAGGGAAGAGCAGGGGGCACTCTATTTATGTTTGCCTGTTGAGAAACCCCTATGTATGCTGCAGCCCTGCCAGACATCACTTACTGATGGGAAGTAGAGAATAAACCTTGTTATTCTCCTCTGTGCTTGTGTGTGCACAAACTTTCTCTTTTGCTTTAGCAAACTGCCTTATCTCAACCTACAAGTCGTTTTCCATTTTTTTCTCTCTCCTTTGTCTGGTTGGGAAGGAGAGTGATAGAATGGCTTGGTGGGCACCTGGTGCCAAGGTCAACCCACCACAGTATTAAATAAACATACAACAGAAGATTAAAAAAATCCAGACAACAAACCCAACCATCAAGACACACATCAATGGGGGAAAGCTGCAGAAAATCCACTTGATAACAAAGAACTTGTAAATCCTGTTGCTATTTTTGGTAATTTTTAAGAAGTACATTAAAGAATTTCCGTCCCTTTTCCTAATTTTATTCAAACTAATATTTTAAAAAGACATTGAGTTGAATTGCCATTTTCAAATACAATGATAGAGGTTGACATCTGAGCTTAATTTCCTATAAAAGTTAAAAAAGCAGTTACAATGTCAAATTTGGGTATTCAAGGCAAGAAAATCAAATCTCCAAAGACACATATATGCAAAAATAAGCACTGCATGTAGATTAACCATTATCTTCTAAGAAAGTCTATAAAATGGCTAAGAATTCAAAACAGGCAAGACAACACCTCTAGAAGAGAAGAAAGATCAAAATAAAGGATTCTTTTCAACTTGAAAGTGCACCATCATTGCAAACTCTATTAGAAATCCCTGCAAGGAGCTGACTCAGAACTTTTTGTTCAGTTGAGGTCTTGGAGCAATGACAGTATTTTACTGACATGTTGCCCGCTGTTACACACAGCACCAAATGCAGTGCAGGCTTGGATGGGCAACTCTGCCACTAATTCAGCTGCCAGGGCAGGGGATGCTGCTGGCTTTAGTGACCATCCTGAATTTGTTCCTTGTGTTTCCATAAAATCATAGAATGGTCTGGCTTGGAAGTAGCATCAAAGATCATCCAGATCTCTGCCATGGGCAGGGACATCTCCCATTAGACCAGGTTGCACAGAGTTCCAGACAATCTGGCCTTGAACACTTCCAGGCATGGGGCGTCCACCACTTCTTTGGGCAAGCTGTTCCAGTGTCTCACCACCTTCACAGTAAAGACTCTTTTCCTTATACTCCATCTAAACCTACCCTCTTTTTAGTTTGCTGAAATTCCCTACTCCTTTGTACCTAAAAATACAGCTATTACAGAAAAGATGCATGTATAAGCTCATATATGTTTTACTTTAAAAAGCTCAAGACATAGCCTACAGAACTCTGAAGCTACTTGAAGTCATGTAAATAGACTCAGCTGAACTGCTGGAACCATCTATATCCCAGGTGGGAAGTCTCTGTCTAGCTTAGCTATCTATGTGTGTTATACTTTTTGTAGCTCAGTTCTTATAATGTTCATTTTCCTTTAACCTGCCAGGTCACTTGAGAGGACTTGTCTGGGAACTTTCTTTCTGTTTTTCCTCAGCATTACTTTCTTCTTCACCTCAACCAGACATTTCATTTGGAAAGGCTTTATGGCAAAGGTGGTATTACACAGCAGAACTTGGAGAGAGAATAGAGCACCCAAAGAAAGTGGTTAATGATTGAATTATGAAAGGTTTCCATTTACTGGAAGGGGAGAGTTTGCCCTGTAGCTTCACAGAACTTAGAAAGTTCAGATGATCCAGAAATAAGCAGCAGATAAAAATTTAAAACAGAATTGGTTCCAACACCCATGGGGAAATGACCTCCTCTATACTTTACAGTGTCTCCACATTAAATAGATGAAATACAGAGCAGAGTTTTTTAAAAGTGTACTTTTATTCTTTTCTTTTTTTTTTTTTTTTTTTTTTTTTAACAGACTTATTCCAATAGCTTGTTTTCAATATATTCTTGAATATTTTTAAAAGGGTACTGCTGTGTTTTTGTCTGAGAATGTGGAGGGCATGTTTTGTGTGAGCCAAACAACAATGCCACCAGTCATGCGCACTTCAGTTCTTCAAGAGTTCTCTCCAGCATAAGGCCCTTTAATGCAGTTTCATTTCTGATATATTCTGGGAAGCATATGCCATTATCCAGTAGCAAAAAAGTGATATATGTGTAATAATTAAGTGGAGAAAAACTATAATGTTCAAGAAAACTGTGCATTTTGATTTCTTGTTTTAAATGCATTTCAAGTATTTTCAATGTAATAGACTAAGATAAGCAGGCAATTCACATTCTTCCCTTTGTGTTATACTCAAAAATAAAATTTCCTTTGCTTCCTGTGCATCTAGTTTCTGTTAATGCAAACTCCATTGGCACAATGGTGCTGATTTTTGTGACTCTGAACTTATTTAAGTGACTGGTACTAATAAGTGTTTTGAGCCCTAGAAGTGTCTTTAACAAAGATTAACTTGTAAGTTCCAATCAAAGCAAAATTTACATTTCTCTCAGTTTATGACTGAGCTAGCTTTAGTTAAATTTGCTTCATTATTGGTTTTCATTTACATATACACTTTTCTTTAGAAACAGTTTCTTGAGGAGCTCAACATCTTTGCACCATAGTTCTTCATGAGCAACATGGGTAGAAATCCAATGCAAAACCACTAGACTGGCTGTTCAATTTCACTCCTGGAATTTACAGACAACTTTTCATTTACTTTACATCTGTTGCTAATGATTCATAGATTTCAACAGTATTAGTAACATACTGACACCTCATCTTCAACTTTTCCCTTTCAACTTGTCTTAGATTTGTCATAGAACATGATGATGTTCCAAGCAGAGGACAGTTTTTGCCTTATGAGATTTCATTACTTGAATTTGAGTACCACAATGGAAAAAGCACCCTGACCCACCTTCCTTATGAAGGCTATTGCACTGACATATTGTAGACCTTCTCCCCTTTATTGACGCTAAAGAGCAAAGCCTTAATTCTTTTATCACAAATTAACTAATCCAGACAGAGCAGAAATCATCCTACCATGCTTTTTTTTGCTCCTAACTCTAATGGTTCTGCTGACATTTCCGAAGCATAATTGTGTTATTTCTTCAAATCTTTTTAATTGTGATTTTTACATCTGACAAGCATAGTGCTCCTTGTGCTAATGGTACATTATGCAACACTCTAAGATCTGGTATGTTTGCTGATTTTATGATGGTGTGGGCTCTACCCATCAGGCACAGAGGTAACAATTTTTGTTAAAGAATATAGCAAATAATTCATTTTTTGAATTCAGTTGCCACAAGCTCACTCTCACCTCCAAATAGTGAGTCACGTAAGTTTTTGCTTTTGAATGAGAGCCTAATCCAGTAATGAGCTACATGCATCAACTGTATTTACAGTTTTGTATCAGAGCAGTTGGTTAAATACAAAATATAAGCTTCATATGGAAAAAAATTCTCAATGAGATTTTCACATTTTCTCATTCATAAATTAATATTTTCCTAATAATTTAGTCAAATACAAGAGATCACAATTGTGCTGCCTAAAGACATAAGAGCATTTTCAAAAGGTGGAAGGCAGAGGAGCAAAATCACTTCCAGAAAAGTTTGTCAATCTCAAAGATCAATAATCTTCAAGGAAAAAGAGAGCTGAAGCTGAATGGAATTCCAGGTATAGGGTTTAATATAAAAGACTGTGTGTTTTGACAAGAGAGTGAGTCCCCAACAACCTGGATTAAGGACAAACTGGCAGTAGCACATCATGACACCTCAGATTTGATCTCCACACAAGTAGATTGAACATATCTTTAATTTCTGCCACTTGTGTCTCAATAAACTTCTGAATCAATTTTTTCTATTTTAGAGATAAATATTTTCTTTACTTAGATCTTACCTTTGCCTGAATGAAGAATGATCCTGGAGGAGCTGGCTAATGGCAGCATCCAGTATGCCTGGGCACAAAGAAATGTAGTCAGGGCTCTAGGTCATCCCACAAATTTCATCATGAAATAAAACACTTGCAGCTGATCTCAGAACTAAGTTTAAGCAGCAAACTGTCTTCCAGTTAACAGCATTAGCCAGAACAGCCCTCTGGCATGCAGTAAAGATGAAGAGAATATATGAAAGTCCTAAGCAATGTGCAACATCAACCTTGTTGGGGAGCTGACTTTTATGGGCCATCACCTGATGACAGCAGAGGATTAGTTTAATGAAATAGTGTATGTTTTAGACTTTTTCATGGAAAAGATAATATGTTTTCATATCCTCATTTAGGAATGTGTAGAAGCTGTAAGAAATAAGGCATGAAACAGTGGAAAGTTCATGTCTAGGGATAGTTCAGAGTTGTCAGTCTTTATATCTTTCTTCACCTTTTCCCACCTTTGAGAAAAAGTGGACCAGCTCACTGACATGGTAAGTTGTAAAAAATGCCTGAAAATCTCATGGAACTTTCTTGATTTTTAGGAAGACTACAAGAGCATCCATAACGTGGCTGTGTGATGGTCAATGTCCTTAGCTACTTTTGCAAAGTGTAGAGAGGCTTTTTCTATAAGCTGAAATCTTGTGTGTGCTCAAGGATAAACACATGAACTATGAAGCTTACAGAGTCCTAATTTGATTAACAGAGGGGTATCCTCTGCTCATATATGAAAGTTTAACCATTTTTTACTTACCACTGTATCTGCAGAATGAATAGCCCATGTATTTCCACTTTTTCTTCCAGGATATGAATGTTGTGGCAGAGGAAAGGATGGACAAGAAAGGAAAAGGTCTGATAATAAATTTCCTTCTGCTTTCATTAGAGGGGAGGGTGACTTAGCAAAATAAATACAGCTTTGAAAGTGCTGCTTGTATCTTGAGTTAACTTGTTACTTAAATATTCTGCTTGGCATTTTTAGCAGAGAAAATATTGGAAAATAATGTGTTTCACTAATCATTATTATTTACAATGGAACATGAAAATGTTAGTCTAAAGTAATGAAACATAAAATTTGTTAAACCCCTAGTAATGTTGGAAATAAATGAGCTGTGAATGGTTCTGTAGTTTGTTCTTTTTTTAACTTCTTATTCCAAGTTTATTTTTGCATGGGCCTGTTCTTACATTCAGCTGCCCTCAGTCCTTTCACTGCCATGCTTTGGCAGTCACAAACCTCCCTGCTCTCCAGCCAGATTTCCTTTTTTCCTCTAATGAACTGTAGGTTTTCTAGTGTATGAGGTGTCTAAGTGATGTGTAACATGTATGTACATATGCTGATCTTAGAGTAACTGAGTAATTTCTTCTAAAAATTCATCAAGGGGCCATTAAGCAGCTCTTGGACTTTGGTGATTAACCCAGCAAAGGAAAAATGTAAACACTCATGTTTAATTTATTACCATTATTATAAATTCTCATGGAATATGAAGAACTATATAACTCCACTGAGTTTTAAACATGAACATTGTACTTAAGGGAAACTGTCTAGAAACCAATTGCATTATTTTTATATACAAAATTTACACCATATTCCTGCAAGGTATACAAGGACCTGAGATTTTAATGTGATTTACATAGCCTAAGGTTAAAACATTTCACTACCATTTATTTTATGAAGTAGTTATGCTGATAAGTTCACATGTTAGTAGACTTTTAAAAAAATATAATCGACTGATGTTATTTTTTTCCTTGATGTTCACTTCCCCTTTTTCAAAATTTGGATATGAATCATGAAACTTTTCTATACAAGCTCTAGTTAGTTTTTAAAAAAATCTCCAGTCCTTTTTTTGTTTTGTTTTTTAAGATACTTTCAACTGCAAGTTCACCTGTGGTTAGAGCTGTTAGAAAAAAACTCCTACCAACTATTTCAAGGAAGAGTTGTGACAAAAATCTCAAGAACTGGTTATTGGTACCTCAAGAATGTATCCATTCAAAATATAAGTGACATAGAAGTGTTTGAATAGGATATTAAAAAACCCCTATGGCTATATGTAGTGCAGAAAGGATTATCCATGAGGTTATCCATGTTTCACTCATGGATTTAAAACTGCCAGCCCATCCCCCATCACAGACAAAAGAGTATACGGAACCAAAACAGGCATACAATGTTTTTCCTCCACTGCAAACCCGACTAGAATTCTGAGAGTCAGCAGCTCAGGGGCTTTCTGAGAGAGAGGTTTCAAAGCGACTATTGTACTTAGTAGCTGACAACAGAATTATATTCCACCAATTCCATTTAATTCTCTTTGGAAGCTATTTATACTTTCAACCTTTTGTGATAATGAGGATATTAGAACATCTCTTACTCATTCTGAGATGAGAAAAGGGAATAATAACCCCTATTCACCTTCCGTCCAGTTTTAATGATATGATATGATATACTTTCAGTATATGTTTTTCTAGTTGCCTCTTTTTCAGGCTGGAGCATCCTCTTGTATTTCCATTTCTAGTTGTGACTGTCTGATTTAGTCTCTTCTTATGTAGAAGCTTCTCAATGCTTCTTCCATTCTTCTCAATCTTTAAGACAGAGGCACTATATAATGCATGCTGTCCTCACTGTCCCAAGGATCTTGAATTCCACCATCTCATGGCCACTGCAGCCAAGGCTGCCTTGGAGCACTACATTCTCCACCAGCTGCTCCCTGTTGGCGAGCACAAGATCCAGCATGGCACCTCCCCTTGTTGGCTTCTCAATCACTTGACTAACAAATTGTCATTGACACATTCAAGGAACCTCTAGGATTTCTTGTGCCCTGCTGTGCTGTCCCTCCAACAGTTATCAGAGTGGTTGAAATCTCCCATGGGGATGAGGGTTTGCGAGTGTGAGGCCACTGCTATCTGCCTATAGAGGGCTTTATCCACACCACCCTCCTAATATGTCATAAGTGCTTCATACATGGGCATGATATTTCTTTTAAATTCCTTTATTTTAATTGTTTCTGTCATTTAGTTTACCTTTTCTACCACTGATGATATTTTTGGAGAACAAACACCAAGATCACTGTGGTGCCAAGATCTTTCCCTGACAGGTAAGAGCTAATACAGAGCCTATTATTGTGTCTGCTTATTTTAACTCAGGTACACTAATTTGCATTTATCAATATTGAAACCTACCTATTGTCCTATGGCATCACTAGAGGTTACTGCAGTGTCTTGGGCAGGTTTGTTCTGGCTATCCTGGCTAACTCTGTAGCAATTGCAAACAGTGGCACCTTGTGATCACCTGCTCTCACAGCCCACACACTGGCTGTGCCCAGTGGTGCCAGTCCTGAGCCATCTCTCAGATATCTTCCTCCTCAGCTACTCTTCCCTGCTCATCTCAACTCCCACTCCATGGCTTTTTAAAGACACGTTCTTACCTAAATGCTGATAAAATTTGCAATGGGTCTGAAAAATACTGCAATTGAAATAACTTATTGTCCACTAGAGGGAAGTACCTCCATAATTAGGATTTGATGTGTGGCTGCAGATCAAGGAAAATAGCCCCTTGTGTTTTTAAATTGTGAGAAAACACTTGTTTTGAATTTTAAAAGTAATAATTAAATGCAGAAACGAAAAACTACTTTTATTAAAGACATTGACACATTAGATAATAAATAACCTTTTAAACTGGATTGTGTTAGGCTTGCCTTAATGCAGACTTCTGTTCAATAAAAGCTAGCTTATGACTTAATAGTTTCACAGGAAATTGCTGTAGCAGAACAATTAAAGAAAATGAAGGTTAAATTTGTATTTCTGGCAAAATCTGCGTTGTATTCAACTCTCTTAAAGTAGAAATATCATTAACCTTTAATGAAACAATGTTAAATTACTTTCAGATAGTTGTCACTCTAAAGACGAGCCATAAAAAGAAGTCACCCGAATAATGTTCTATTTATCTCTACAGTGACACATGTGAACCCATCCTTTTTCTAATCTTCTGTTATGTATATGGTACCATCAAAGAAAGACTGGTTAAGGTAGAGGTGCTGCTCTACTGAAACATTTAAGCATATGAGTGATTTCATAAGAGGAGAGCATGCTCACAGGCACTCACTCTGCGACAACCTGAGTGGTTTATTTTCCACAAAGTTTAGAAATTTAAGTGTGAGAGGACTAGGTCTTATATAGGTACAGTATGACCATTGGTACCACTTATGTCCTGACTTTATTTTTTTCTTACTGCATTCTGATAGAGGTCTTACCATTTTAGAAGACATCAACAAAAGTAGTACTACATGTCCTCAAAGACTGATCACTCAAATCCTCCAACTGACTTAGCAGCTTATAAGATTTTGGATATTAAATGATTGCACTGTGGCCTTCTACTCAAGCTGAATAAGGTTTGACTCCTACTTCACTGTAACTCTCCTCTATCACTATTCTGAGCTTTCATGATCAAATAATAGTCTGAGAGGAATTTAGTGGGAAACCAAGTGTAACACTGAGGTAAACTCACTACCTTGACCAGCCTGTATTTAGGCAATAATGCAGACATCTGACCCAAATGTCTTGACATTGTCACTTAAATGTCTCCTGAGTGAGGGGCCCCTCATTTTATTATAAAATAATTGTGGTAGTATGAAGGAAGAAAAAATAAATAATTCAGAAGCAGATGATAAGATGCCACAGCAGTGACTTCTGTTCTTGGCTGCCAGAGCTCTGCAGTCAGTTCCACAAGGAATCAGCCCACCAAAATTCTCCTGGCTTCAGCACTCAGAATTTCACTAGCATTCTTCATGATCTTCAGCAGAACTTCCTGCTATTTGCTCCTATCAGTTAAAACATTTTAAAATATTGTCAGAAAAGGACAACTTCTTTTATCTTGCTCCATTGAATCATTTGTGGTTTAGGATTCTGCTACATGGAAATGACTATGATGATGATAGATAGATAGATAGACAGACAGACAGACAGAGAGATGAAAGCTTCCAGACTATCTTAAAAATTCTCACTGCAGGTTTCTTGAGGAGAAAACAGTTACCCTGTGCTTCATGATCTTCTCCTCCCCTTGTGATTGCCTCATACTTGAAGAGGAATTGAGGTGAGAGGCAGCACCAGACTGCCTGGGCTGCACTCTTGTCCCGAGCACGGCAGACTCCTTGCCACTTCCCAAGCTGCCTGCATCAAGGCTGCCCTGGGAGCTTCTCCAGTTAGGGCAGCAGTCAGAAGGACTTTCCCTGCCCAAACACAGGCAGACAAGAGGATACATCCTTTGTCCAAACACAGCCCCCTCCACAGTCCTGGAGGACTAGTGGGTGGTAGAGGCCATGCACTCTGTGAGTCCCTCCCTCTTCTGGGGGATCGGGACCTCCTCTGTGCCAATAGGAGTACTGGGGCCTTGGCTGGTGCATTCCCAACAGAGCATAAAAAGGTAAACCTGCAGTATCAAGGTTTTTACAGACCAGTTCCTTAAATGACATGATAGAAATGATTTGTAAAAAGCAAAACATTGTGCTTGTGATTTTTTTTTAAGCTTAACACAAAGTGACAGTTGACTAAACAGTTTTACATAAAATTTCCATTCCCTTTTGAAAAGCTTACATTTGCAATAAACATCCCTTCCCGGCTCTGCTCCCAAACTCAAGCTTTGCTCTGGAAAAACCCTTAAACACTGAAATAAACATTATTTCCAAACAGACTCCACCACCTCACTCTCTCCTTCACAGCTCCATCTCTTAGACAGCATTACAAGCTTCAACTTCACAAAGTGTTTTCCACTTCACACCAACATACTGTGAAACAAATCACTCATCTGCAGAGTGAACTCTGCTTAATGAGGTTTTTGCTTTAGGTTCTGTTCTGGGCACGAACTGAAAAAGAAGATGCTCACTTACCACAGAAGAGTCGCTACCGAGTTTGGAGCAGCAGAACTGTGAATGAGTGGCACACAGAAGAGAGCATTTAAATGACACAGCTTTCCACTGAAAAATGGAGAATTTTGACCCAGCTTTCTGAAGTCTAAAACCTATAATTAACAATGACTAGGCTGCGTAATGCTAATGGATTGCCTATGTAGCCAGCCTATGATTTTATTTAAAATGTAATGGAAGTGAAATGCTCTCTCTGCAATCAGCAGGTTGTGGCAGCACAGCAGAAACGAACACAGAGAATAGGTGGGTGCTCTTTCGCTGGGTATCAAAACCTTGTTGAAGGAAACATGTTTCTTTTGTAAGAATACAATGGAGATTTGAAGAGAACAATGAAGAATTTCAAAAATAGAGTCCATGAACAACGTTCCACACTGAATAGGTCAGAAAGAGCTCCCTGCGGTCTGAAGACACACAGAGCTATGCTTGGATTATTTTTTTGCTGCACGCTGCTTTCATACCACTTCAGACATATACACAGGCTACCTAGTGTGGAGTGGGTTGGTGATGTATTAGAGTGCTCAGGGCTGGTTTTCCCCTTAACCCTTGTTTGTCTTTGTCTAGTGTCCTCCTACAGAGTAGCTGAAAGGTAAAATTTCCAGGAGTAGCCACTAATTTGGTGTGCTTTTGTGCCTACAACTAAAAAACCTAAGTGGCAAAGAGAGAGGTCTAAGAATTTGGTTCACTATTTTCCAGGGGAGACTTTTCATTCCTGTGTGGTTTGGAAGAGCATGAATTGAGCAAATCTGACTTCTCTTTTTTGTTTTAGTAACTTCATGCTTGACAACCTTTCTAAATCCTTATTTCCACACCTTTTGTGTCTATAGTAATACTGTATCTGTAGTAATATCATTAGCAATCTCTTCCTCATAGATACTTAAATATACGGACAAATAATATTAAAAAGAAATTATTAAATACAAAGAGTTAAGGTCGACTGATAGTAGAGGTGACAGATTCTTTTAAGGGTCCATTATTGTTAGACCTGTTCCTTGACCTTTAAAAAGCTAAAAGTTGCCTTATTCAGTTTCTTTCAAGTGACTAGACATAAGCAGAATGGACTTCTGCTAACACTGCAATAATCCAGGATACAATATTATTTCCACTACATATCCCTGTTTTTTCAGGCATTCATAACTTCCTGAAATATTAATAAGTGCTGAAATTTATTATACACCTAGGGCTCAGTCTTGTGATGTATGTAGCTCTATGGCCCTAAGCCAGGACGAGAGCTTGCATTCACTTGCTCTTCTAACATTGAATCAAAACAGCAGAAAACAAGGCTGGAAGGCACCTTGAGGGATCATCAAGCATCCCCTGGCATTTCCACACTATGAATGGATAACTACACATTTTTCTAATTTATTCTTAGTAACCTCCAATGACAGAGAAGGGTGACAGTATTTCCATTCTCAAGCCTCTCTGTGCTCACTTCTGTTGAATTTAAGCCTTTCAATGGCAACCCATTTGGGCTTTTTTCAGTCTTATTTATAGGGAGAATAGCTGGTTGAGTCTTTAACAGAACTTAATAACAGCCTTTGAACACCTGTGGGAAACTTACAGAGAAGATGGAACCAGGCTCTTTACTGAGGTGCATGGCAGGAGGTAGTAGTCACAAATAGAGAGACAGGAACAGAGGAGGTTTTATCTGGACACCAGGACAATATTTTCACTAGGAGGACCATTATGGATTGGGCAAAGTTGCAGACTCTCCCTTCTTGGACATTTTCAAGATCAGGCTGTTCAAAATCCTGAGCAACTTGGTCTGAATCCATCATTGCCCCTGCTTTGAGGGAGAAGTTGGATTACATACCTTCTGAGGGCCCTCTCATCCTGAATTATTCTGTGAGTCTAATTCTATCTCTCTTTACAGATGACCCTTACAATTAAACTGCTTTTCATTTTCCCTTATCTAGTTGAAAAATGTATTCAGCCTCCCTTCAGATGATGTGTTTTCTGTGAACCTGTCTGTTATTTCTCCCCTCTGGACTCTCTCTGAGTTTTTTTCCCATCTATCTTGAAGGACACTGAGCCTCTGGTTTTATATGATGAGAATACTTCAGACTGAGCCCAGAAGTATCATCAGGTGGCAGAACAGAGTTTCTCAGTTGCTTCATGAGTGCTGAAGCTTCATTTGAGATGGCTACATAAAAGACAACACACAGCATGGAATAGTGTACACAGCATGGTATTTTGAAACATATTCTGAAAGAAAACAGTTTGGAGCTACTCAAAGTGCTCTGTACACATCCTCAGTCATGAAAACCTTTAAATGTAAAGACTAGAGTTATCCTGAAATTCAGCTTTTCATGCATCTCCTTCTCCAAACTATGAGATCATTTTTCTTTCTTGGAGTTTTTGTGCTTTTTTTTTTTTCATAGTAGTTTCAAATATACCATATTCCTCCTTCCGGTTGGCACCAACGGTTAATGCTGTGCCCAGAGATGAATTAACTAGTCATATGACTCCAGAACAGAAAAGGGTTTGCAGCCTTAAATAATGGGGAGTGCTTTGGCGGCAGTATTTTTTATTTTTAATTTTTGTAAACAACCCTATCCCAATAGAATTTAAAAATGTCCTGTCATAAGTCCTCCTCAAGAAAATATGGAGCAAACAGTGCCTTACAGCTGTTTATGTGAAACAAAGATCCAAACCTGTCAACCTTTTTCCTGACTCTTTTTCTCTTAAGACTGAGGAAAAAAAGTAAAACTACATTTGAATAATAATTACCAGAACACATACAATATTTGCCAGGCACTAGTTCAGCATTCTGCTTTTCTTCTCATAACCCTGTACAGCCTCAAAGCCCAACACAGTACTTTGCAATCTCTATTGTTCCCCTCTTCCCTGTGCTTTCCCCACTGACATCTCCAACTTTGTCACAGTCTGAAAGGATGTTCTCTTGTGCAGGGAGTTTTCCCCAAGGTCTAATTTGATATCCTTGGTGATTTTAGGACAGTAAAAAGTTTCTGCAGCACCATGGCTCACTTGCTCCAAGTCTGGCACATTACTTGCTGATCTCAGCAGGACCATAATGAATTGAAATAGACAGACAAATGTATTTTTTACTATTTTTCTTGAGTATTTTCCTTCACCCTTTCAAGGAACTGGTATAGTCAAAAGAACATCAGGCTCAGCTTGAGGACATGGAGTTTACTGGTTAATTTTTTTCCTTCCAAATTATGCAAAGTATCATCTTTACCAATGCTCATCTCAACATAAGATTTAAAAATCCTTGTTTAGAAATGGAGGCCTAGTGAGAGTCTTTATCTTGTTACCCATTCTTTTGATTACTTATATACAGTTACAAGTAAGCAGACCTCAGGCAGTTTGATACCATGCTTCAATCTTAATAATTTCATTTATCACTTTTTTCCTTATGTTTTTTGAGAGGTGATAAACTGGCAAAATGCATATTTAATCTGTATTTGCTACAAGTAAAACTGCCTCTGAAGCACTGGACATTTATTTTTACAGCTGGTTCTGAATTCAAATGCACTGGTTATAAATAATTTCTGAGGGTCATGTAATATTTATGCCAGAAATCTGAAACTCCATGTCATGTTTGGAGAAATGAAACAGGGAGGAGAGGTTACGTGTTCACTGAACCAGTAGAGGCTGAAGTGTCTGACATGGTGCTACCAGTGCACCTACAAGAATCTGAGAGCAGCAGTTGTTGTCCTGCCATTACAAAGGAATCTGAAAGTCTCCCCTTGGCAATCTATGAGACCTGCATAGTGAATGGTCTGTAATATCTTCTCAGTCATCTCCCTCAACCCTGCCCTTGCAAGACTGCTCTATATAAGAAACAAAGTGCATCTTCTCAGGTCTACCCAAGTGTTTGCCTCCACTTGACAGCCTGTAGAACATCAGCTGAATTTGCTGTGTTGCTCTTTTGCCTGATAGATTGTTTTTTCTTGGAGGGAATGGTCAGGCATGTACTTATTACACTGCCTTGTTCAGCTATAACTGTGCTCTCAGTTGCTGCCTGTCTTTCAGGTGAGAATTACCTTACTGAACTTCAGGAATCTCCAATTTGGACAGCTGTGGCTGATCTGGGCATCCCATATAGTCAACAGAAAGAAATAGAGAATGGATATCAAACCTGGAGATGACAAAGCCAGGAAGGAAAATAAAAACTCATAATTGAAAACAACCAGGAGAGCTGGGTTGAATGCAAGCTTTCACACTTTGATGAACTTAATCCGTTGCAAAACAACTAGTTAGGCATAGGTTGCACTGGTTCACAAGCTGAACATGAGTCCATATGCAGATCAATGTCACCAAGTTATCAAAGAAAAGGCCTTGGAGTATTAACCTAAGAGATCCTTCCCATGGCTGTATTCTGTTCCATGAACAGCAATGCCTCTTACAGTCAAGGGTAGAGTTTGTGCATGGGTTAAATATCCCAAAGATGATGAGAAAACATGACCTAGGAAAGAGGTAGAATCATTTCTTATAAAGAAAAGACTGAGGTCTTTTCAGAGCCTTCAGACATGCTGGGCCTTCAAAAAGGAATGGAGCAGTCTATTATCCACAGCTGTAGCAGGGAGGACAAGAAATTATTGACCTAAAGTGAAAGAAGATCTAATTGAACTTCCACAAGACTTTTTAGTGCTAAGAATACTAAAGAACTGGAATATATGACTTTGAAAGCATCTTTATCACAGGAAGTTTTTAAGAGACAGACAGGAATGTTGTGGGAGAGCAGCAGACTCTATAACTTGCCAAAGTTTTTTTCAGCTTTATTTTCCTACAGTTCTGTGCGTAAGCAGCTGATGCAGAAGGAAATTAATGCTTGTGGGGCATACCACAAGCAGCAGGTGATCCAAGCCCTGAATGGTTTGCACTTTCATGGACCTCAGGCTTACCCAGACAGCTAGAACATCACAAGCACTAAAAATAAAAGCAGCAGACTATGTTAAATTAAGCAAGAGTTTTAGGCGTTTTAAGACAGTACTCTAAAAAACAGCTTAAATGCCAAAATTAGGCTCCAGTGAATGGCACATTAGACGATACCCATTCCTCATAACTGAGGTACACAAACCTCCTCACGTTACTAAAACTTGTAGTCAGGTCATTTTAGAGAGGACTGTGGGCAGAAACCCAAAATGTGTAAATTGGCAGAGAAGAGTAAGGCAGTGAAAATGACTATTAGGATTTAGCAGGCTAAAACTGCCCCAGATGAACACTTAGCAACAAACAATATTGTTTAGGTCATGAAGTTAGAACAGCAGAAGCAGCAAAGGAAACACAATATATCCTTTTAAATAAGACAGAGAGCATTTCTATTCTCATCTTCCCTTTCCTTTTTTTCACACCCTCCATTATAGTCACACTTTGCCCAAGCCTGATTACATTGAAAGACTAATACTATTGTCAAAGCAAGTGAACCTCAACTGAACAACAAGGAGGTAGGACTGTAACATCATGAAAGACAAGCTTAAAAAATGAATGTGTAGGAAAAGGTGGAGATTTGGAATTCAATGTTTCGTGCAATAATGAAGGCCCTAAAAAGGCTCAACTGAGAACCATGTCTGTGGAGTTCAGGCATCATGACAAATAAAAAGTCTCATTAAGGCAACCCAGAAACTGAAAAGGTAGAGAAGAAAAGTGGTTTAAAGCTTTGGCCAACGCAAGGAAAACAGTTATGGGAAACAAGGACTTTGAAGTGCTGACACAGAAAGAGAATCACTAACCAAATTTAGACTGACAAGTGAAAATTATGCTACCTGACAAGAGAGTGAATGAAAATATCCAGAATGTGCATCTTTTTGATCCAGGCATTTTCTGATGGCAAGATTACCAGAAGAAATATTCAGCAATATTTTTAAACTCCTGCTGCAGTCTGTATTTTACACACTAGTGACTTAACAATGAATGAGCTCCTTTTCTGTGAAAAGGCTTTTAAAAAATTACAATATTACAAATTCTGGTCTTTAGGGAATTAAGCTTTTGAAATGCACAGTAACATAAAGGGAATTCCTGTAAGAGAAAAGGTAATTCTCAGTTTGGTTAGTGAACCAAAGGCATGGAAGGAGCAAAATAGCAAGAGTGGGAAGGACAAGCCAGGGTTTAGGTAAATGTCCAGAAACCAGATATAAATGCCTATGTAATAACAATATCCATGAATGACTTGAGCCAGTGAAAGACCTAAAATCTTCAAAGACAAACTATACTGTGTAGTATTTCAAGTGAACTCTAAATCCCTGGCTGGGCAACTAGCTTTACTGTATAAGACAAGAGAAACAGGAGTTCTCCAAAAGTTAGGGATACACGAAAACCACTGAGCAGGAAACTCCCTGAAGCCAGCCAACAGCTAGTGTAAGGAAACACAGGGCTGCATATGTGTTTCTCTCCAGAGGTTTCATATTCAGCCAAACACACTTTCCCTAGTTGGAGGCAAAAACTTCCAGCAAGGTTTCTAACAAGGAAAAAGCCTAGGAGAGCTCTTTGGGAAAAGTGATCATCATTTCTGTGCAATCTCAGCTGAGGCAGAACCATAATTCATTTTTTACAGTCTTTAGCAAAGCAAAGCCGAGTGGTACTTTGAGTCAAACCCCAAAGGACTGCTATAACCTCTGCCTACAGAACCAAATTCCTTCTTGCTTATCTGTAAGTCCTGAATTTTATGTTCTTGCCCACATAGGGATAGTTTTAAGAATAAATGCTACATCAAGAATGGAAGTCAGCAAGAGCAAAACTCAGTCTGGCATTAGGATATTTCTGTAGGAAGATAAAGCTGAGAGACTGATGAACTCAATTCTCCCAAATGCACAGGCAAGTGTTCTTAGTAGCCACCAGGCTACCACAAAGGATTAAAATTGTAGTCCACAACTACTCCTGCTCAAGCTGTGAGCAGAAAATGTTCACCTGCTCTTTGTGAGGATACAAATATCAATTTCTGTATGGCTACTTAGAGCAGTTCTGAAACCTTTTCTTTCCCTAAGACCAAATGCACGATTTGGTCTGTATGCACTAAATTCTCCCCAGTGCACAGCTAAGAGCCTCCAAGCTGCTTGTTAGCAAAGTTTCTGACACATGCTACCCTCCATTCTATCTTTTCTGTCTTCTTTGAGAAGCAAGACTATCAGAGGCCAAAACTGAGACAGAGAAAATATTAACAGTTAAAGGAGGATGTAGGATCCTGATCTGAAAATTGCTTTGGGAGGTCAGAAATGCCACTGTGCTTTGCTTACAGAGTCTAGTTTTTCAGGCAGAGGCCACTAAGGATACTGCATAGCCTATAGCATTTTTCGGAACTGCAGACAGAATGTGGAGGCCCTCAGGGAATTTAGGTGGTGCCATGACCAGGCTGTTGCTGGGAGGGAACAGGCAAAAGATTTAGATCACAATTCTGGACCTGAGCGTGTTAATCTCTCTTTGAATCTGGCTGCTCAGTTTGCTGGTTAAATGAGGCTATTATTTCTTGTCCACTTCCTAAAGCTATTTCAAGACTAACTGCAGGGCTGGAAGGCAATCAGATACTTCAGTAAGTTGCTATCAGCACCCCTGGGGACCTTCTGCCTCTCCTAAGTAGAAATCCTGCAGGAGCTGCCAACACACAGAGCTCTTCCCCAGACTTCCTCTAACAGGCTGTTCTTCCCACAGCACAGCTCAGGGAGCCTGTGTACCTCCAGATGTCAGCGTGTGGTTAATCCTTGTGCCGGCAAGGGGCCAGAAATACAAATGCCCATGTGTAATTACCATTCCCTCCTGACTAAACACCAGCCCATGCTCGGTGCCCAGCTATATGAGAAATTCTTTACAGCTTGCAGTCCTGCCCACTTCCTGCCTGATCCTGTGACAGTATTTTAATGACTGTTTTCGTATGGAGAAGTGAAGCATGCAGTTACTGTGCTAATACCACATTTTAAATGATAGTTACTTGCAAGCAGAGTATGCCCTGTGAACCAGGGCACTATGCCCAATACTCTTGTTGCAGGAATATAAATTTGCTCTTTCCTCTGCAGCTCTCACAGTTCTGACTAATGTATTTCTTCAAGTGAAGAACAGGAGAGCCCTCCTGTGGCTAGTTTAACACCTGTGACATCTCACAGATGCTACCGGTGGTAGTAAAAAATACATTGTATCTAAGTTTTCTTTTGTTCTTACCTCTGGTCCTATTTCCTTTAAATATGTTTGATTTCATGAACCCCAAATTTGATTTCCAGCCAGTTGTATCTCATTTTTTCCCCCCTTCCACTGAAAATGAACAGCCATTCCTCATCATACCATATCTGTGCTTCATTTTTCAGTTTTGGCAATAGGAATGTAAATTATAAAGTAAGCCTTTCTGAATGTTTCTCTTGTGGGCTGCAAGGCAGAAGAGCAACATATAGGGGATTTATTATGCACAATGACCTCATTCTTTCCAAGTTTCCTCACTCTCAGAAGACATATTTGCAATTCACACACAGAGTTCAAAACTGTGTAGCAGGCTACACATCTGCTGTGCATATGTACACACACACACAGACACACAGAGCTTCCTATGTTCCCTAAAGACAACACACAACAAACTGGTGTGAGTCTTCACATTATTTTTGCACTAGGGCTCTCTTTGGACCTAACTGATGCAAAAAGCTTCTGAGGTAACCCCTACTTTCTGTATGAGCATCTCAAAGGCATTGCAAAGATAAGACAGTCAGATCATCCGGGATCCGTTTTATAGAAAAAAATTATTCATGCCTTTAAAAATGCATACTTTTGGTGTCAAATGGATCAGTTGGAAATAAAAAAAGGGGAATTAAATGAGCTCTAATGTATCCAACACAGGGATAATTTAATCTGAGATTTGTATAAGTCTTATTTGTTTTCTTGACCCTGTATTTAACCCTTAGGAGGCACTCACTACTATACAGGTAACATGACACACATTAAGTCACACCTCAAAGGAAAAAGTTGCTAAAGCCTCTAAAAGCCACCTCTCTTCTGCTCTGTCTGAAACATGCACAGCACATCCATCTTGTCTTCCTCCATCTCCATGCAGTGTTTATTCTGTTCCCTTCCTCACTATTCCTTTTCAAACCAGCTTGAGCAAATGCTGTCCTGCAGCGTTCTGATCAAGGTACAATCTAGTAGCAAGCAATAACAATCCAGGAGCAAAAGCCAACTGCCATATGTGTCTGACATGCAGCTAACACAAATTTTAATCTTAAGCAGAATAAACAAATATTGAAATAATTAATTTAGTGGCTCCATGTGCAGAAACTGTCTGAACCAGCGCAGATAAAGCATCATGAAAACTTGACCAAACTGAGATGATAAAATCACATGAAAACATAACCTGTATTTTCAGAAGATAAGAATTTTTCCACACTTATGGAGAAAGATTAAGGACACTAGATTGCCTACCAAAGAGGGAACATAGGCAAATTGTGTTTAAAAATATTAAAATTTCGGATTTGCCTGGAAGTAAAGTAACAGACTTAGGTACCTGTCTTTCAGTCCTAACCTTACATTCTTTTCTTCACAATGACCTGAATTCAGTACCACAAATGGAAACTGTTCTCAACTCAGACTAGATGATAAAACACAAATAGAAAGTTTAATAAGTGTTTTCAACCTGCTTAGACTGAGATGGATCTCTGGGCGCAATTAATGACATCCCTAGAACTGGTACCAGTCTGACCACCTTCAGCCCTGTCTTAATAATAAGGGAACATATGGACCAAACTGGTGCCTTCTAAAGTTGTGGTACTGCTCCATGTAGTCCACTGGTACAGCATCCTAGTGGCCTATCTGTTAAATCAATTCTTGGGCTATTAAACCATTTTTCTTTTTGAAAAATAAGTTATATTTGCTTAGTTTGTCTAGACGTTCTCCTGCTAGATGCCAATGGCATTTGAAGACAGAATTCTCCACAATTTTTTATTCTATCTCTTTATCAGTTCACTTGGGCAGAGGTGACAGGTTTAAAATTTGCAAGACACAAGTCAAACCTCTTTGAGAAAGATCAGCAGTTCACCTGAATGCCTGGAGACCTAAGGGTTGAGCTATTTCAGTTAATCTGCTTTAAAAAAAAAAAAAAGAATATAGAGAACTTCCTTCACCTTAAACAACCAACCTGCTCAGCAGGCAGAAATTTGCCATTTAACTCAGATACCGCACTATGACATTCTTTTAAACTGTTTTGTTTGTGGGGTATTTTTCCTATGACAAGCTTTTTCCACAGTGAAAAGCCAGACTTATGTATAAATATTACATTTTTTTCTGGTCTCTGGTTAGATGACATGTACAAGAGCTCATTGTGTTCTGTCTACAGGACTCAGGCATAGTCTCATATATATGTATACATACACATATATTGTATATTTAGGAATGTGTGAATAATTTGCCTTAGAAGAATACAAACAATTCTTTTAATAGGCAATGCCTAAGTGTAAACCTATATTCAAAATGAGTCTGTAAAAAAATGTCTGTATTTTGTTTGCTGAACAAATGCCTGAAGTTTTAGAGTCATAAAGTCTAGAGCTGAAAAAGTTAGACAGAAACTATTCTTTAAGAAAAAAAATACAATTAATCTCAGGGACATAGGACTAGAAGTAATTTCCCATTAGTGTATAGGGCCCCCTGTTAGAAATTTGAGAGTTATTTTGCTTCCTCAGGTTACAAGATCAAGACCTGAAAATTTAGGAAACTTCTGTTTAATACATTTTACATCACAGGGTATAATTACAAAAGGTTTGACATTCAGATATTTTGAAACACCTAAAGGTCTTGTCAATTTCTTACAAAATCCATACCTCTCCACTTTAATTCATCCATTTAATCTTTAAAAATCAATTTAACTTTGATGTTTTTATTATTTTGATGTTATTTCGTAATTCAGATCTTCAAAGGTAAGAACACATTAGCCATTCAAAGCCAAAAATCAAATAAAGCTACACGCCCTGTTCTTTAATCAGAGCTTTCATCTGCACATTTATGATTTCAGGAAGAAGCCAAATTAGTCCTAATTGCCTCTAATTTAACTTGGCCACTCAAATAGGATATGAGATCACATTTCATCGTACTGTAGATATTTTAATCACCAGTGTACACAGACTGGAGAGTTTACTGTACAGAATGAAGAAAGCCTATCTTATCACATTGAAGCTCAGCCATGTAGAAGCAGACCTGATTTCATTTTCTTTTAAAATGACAGTCTTTAGACTAAATGTGTTCTCTGTTGGATGTGCATTTGAGGTTTAAGTTTGACTTAAGACTGCATGCTTAAAATAATTTTTTATCACTTAGAGTTTTTTAAGCCTCACATGGCATAAAGTTATTTAAATTACTTTAATATTGTGCAGCTTTACATGAGCAGAAGACCTTTTGCTTAAAGATTTGAAGGAAAGGCAATTGCTGAGAGATAAGGCCCCTCGGAGAGGGTCAGGCTGCACAGCAGCAGCTCTTCAGGTCTGGTGGCAAGACAGAGCTGTGTCTTCAGCTCTCACTTCAGCAGCTGCTGCAATTTTGTAGGAAAACTAGGAGATAATTGAGGAACTTGAAATACAGTCAAAGGCCAGAAACAAAAGCATTTGCATCAATGTGCTGGATCAGCATGAATCAGAAATTCTCTAATTTTGCTTAGCACACATTAATTTAGGTTTTCTACTCCAAGTGTAATGCCTAATTATCACTTCATCATTCTTTTCCTCTTGTCTAATTATCTACCAGCTTATATCTGCTGATAGTATCTTTCATTTGAAGTGAAATGATCAAATGTAGTTACGCACATTTTAAGAATAATCTTTCAGAATGTTTAAAGCTTTTTTGCTCCATGATTTTGTTACTCCTTAGAGACTGCAAAGGCAGTGGCAAGTCAGGAGTGTTCCTGACTACAAACTAGAGAGGGAGCAAATGTTACACATTTATTTTAAAGCACAAGAGCTGGGCACGACAGGTTTTGTAATCAGAAACCCTTGACCTGGCAGCTTATTTCTAAAAGTTATGTGTAATTGGAGAATGTGAATGCCATGCAACCTCTGTGTTTAATAAATGTTAAAAATTGAATATTTTTATTACTGGAAATTATTGGAAAATCTACAGAGCAAGCATTATTCATAACAGTTATTTGTCAAGTAAATTTGCATAATGGAAGCATTGAGGAGCAAAGTGGTTAGTTATTGGCTAAAAGTTATTTGCCTCCCCTACACAAAGGATTTCAAGCAATTTTACTGGAATTTGTTAAGAAGGATGTTTTCAGTAACATAACATCACAGTTTAGAGCCCTGCTCTGTGGGAACCTAATTCTTTCCTACTTTTGGAGGAGTGCTTCTAAATCAACATCTCTGCTGAGCAGATAAACTGCTTTTGGACTGGGAAAGGGAGCAGCTCACAAAAGCACAAGAAGAAAATTTTTTCCAATGGTCACCTGGATTGATGACTGGTAAATCACCACCACAGCAAGATGGAAACCTGAGCACATGGGGATGCCAGGTGGCTTTCTTTAAATAAATCAAGGAAATTCCTTCCCTCTTTATAGAGCAGAGAAACCACCCAAAGAAAGACTTTTTTTACTTATTTTTTTACATGGAGTGGACAGAGATAGTAACAAGAACTACAAAATAATGTCTTCAAAAGTACTTCTTCAATGAGCTTGAACAGGGCAACATTTTCCACCAGAGGCCTTTGTGCCCCTTGGCTCTCCAAGCATAAAGGACAGCTGCCATCTCCATGCTGTGTTTCCAAATTCACTAACACATGCAGCACCAGCAGTAGCTATGTTCATGTATAAATACAGCATCACAGCACTGCAGTCTCCACCTCCATCTATGCTGTCTCTACTTTTATTTTGAACATCTGCATTCCAGCACAAAGCTAAACATCCCTGAATTTGCACTAGGAATAAAAAGTAAGACAATCCAACATTGTAAAAGCCATCTTTTCAGAAAACCATGAGAATAGGTCAGAGTCAAGTCTTGCTGTCTCATCTGGCAAGGAACTTCACGAGCATCCTGGGAGGAGGCGGCCACACAGCCACTGCTCTGCAGCAGAGTTAATTGAGTGGGAGAACATTAGATAGGTATTTGTGAGAACTTTTGAGACACAAGGTGTAATATCACCACAGCATTCAGCCACTGGGTTATACGCTCTCTGGAGTAATACTTTGCAAGTGTGTTCCATCACATTTTTTTTAGATACCTGTATTTGTTATGTAATATTCTGAACCCTTATTCACGTCCACTAGGAGTTAACTGGTTGCAGCTTTTGTAGAAAAAGACTTTTCAAAGTTACAGACAGCAACACTAGCAAGAATAAGGAAAGGAAAATTCTTTAATGAAATTGATAGGGAAATAGATAAAAGTGTTCAGTATTAGAGGCTTGGATGGGTAGAATTGGAACTTTAGTTGTGGAGTGATAGCTCTTGGATGAAGTTAAGACAGCTTAGTCAAATTAGCTTTTTGATGGTCACATCTGCCAGAGTGAAAATACCATAAGAGGAAGATGTGTCCAGGATGGAAGACAACTAGTGGGAGAATAAATTCTCCCTCCCCCAGCATTCAAGTGCATAGCCAGGGACAAAGTTCCATTTGGAGGATTCTTGGCTTTCAAAAAAGGAGATCTCAGGATGATTAACTAATAGTTTCCCTGCAGAACTGAAAGGTGGAGAAAAGGCTGACAAATAACAATCATAAGGCTCCTGTCTCAACCTCCTCCACTTGGATCTTCCTGGGTTGCAAATGGGAAGCAAAAGCAGCTGTCAGAACACTTTCCAACTACTCCTTCTTATCTTATAGAATAATCCAAAAATATTTGGTGCCACTAACGTCTGCTAGCACTAAGGACAAATGAAATATCTGAGCTTTCCAGCTTTTAAAGAAATTTGGATTCCAGGTTTAAAAAGCAATTTACTAAGAAGAGTTTGGATGTTCCTTTATAGTTATGGAAGAAATATGATCTTCTGATTCCAATTTTTACTGAGAATGTTGGGTATTTTGGAAGCAGAAATTCTTCTTGCCAATCTTCAGAAAAGTGGCTTTGCATCAGATTTAACCCCAAGGTTCCCAGATAACCAATAAAAGTTATGACGTAGCATTTCTACTAACAAAATAAAGCATAAGTTTACCCTGTTGTACAATCTCCATTGCATGTATTGAGCATTTGAATGCACTAAACACAGCTTAGATACAGCTCTGTATCACATTTTTTACAGTTCTTGCTGCTTTGTGCCACCATCATTGCTGTGCACCGGAGGAGTTTGCCGGAAGTGTTGTTGCCTTGGTTTTATTTGGGTTTGGGAAAAGAACCACCTGACTGTTACAGACTTTCTGCTGCATAACAAAGCCAGTGGGAAAATGTCTTCTGGTAATCTATAGAGAGGGATGGGAGCAGAGCTCTCCTATGGGTTGCAATTTTTTAAACCCGGGACAACACAACCTAGCAGCTTTTGAAGTACAGGAATTCTGCATCTGTCTGCAGAGCCTCACTGGCTTGATGGGGGATTTTCAAAAAGTTTTCACATCCTATCAACAGAAAGGGTTAGGATTCTTTGTCTAGAGCTTTGGCCTCACGTCTTTAGAGTCTCTCATACAGTTGTGCTTAAGTCTGACAGAGCTGAGAGCCAAAAGATTTCCTGTGGTCAAACCATCATACAGCAGCTGTGTCAAGAAGCAGTGTGACCACACATGGCCAACTACCAGTGCAGAAGGCAGTGTGTGTATTGTAAGGGCACCAGATCACTCTAATCCTATAAGGAATACCTTTGTTAAGCTATTGTAAATATGCAGTCCTAAGTTTTCCTACCTAAAAAGACTACGAAGACATTGTAGATATTTGATGATGTAAAGCCACATATGTTAATGCCCCAACTGAGCTTTGTAACTAAAAATGATGGTATCTATATTCCACTATCACCACTGTATTAATCAAAATAATTTATATGTTCCATGACTGTTTGGAAATAGAGTGGAAAATACTAATTAAAGAATTGCATGAAATGTAAGGGTGATCTCTACTGTGGAATGATAAAAGTATAAATCAGTCTTTCAAACAAGCCCAATGTATAATTAGAGCAAATGAAATGTAGGTACCTTCTGTTCCAAGTGTATTCTCTTACTGCAGAATTTGGAAAGAAAGAGTATTTAAAAAAAAAAAAAAAATCAAGTTAAGAGACAGAAAGTTCCAGGTTAAGATTCTCAAGACCAATCTGTTATCTACATGGATTTTTCCTGGTCAGAATTTATTGAAAACATGTATGGGATTATGCACTTTTTGGTTTCATGTCATTATCCTTTAAAAGAATCAGTTTATTAAATTAGATCCTAGAAGAGGTTTTCCTGTATAACTGCTATGATTTTCATTTTCTGCCTTGGACACAAATAATGAAACTAACTTTAGTGTCTTGCAATTAATTTCCCAAAACAAGCATTTTTAAGCTAAGGACAAATGTATGGTAGAGATAGTATTTGATTTATTTTTTTTTAAATATTTAAACCTTGCTTGATGATTAAATATCTCATTACAGGATCTGAGTGCTTCCAGATTTCCTAGGAACTACACATGGAACTTTTTACATAGTGTTTTATTAGTTTTCATTCTGAATTTCTGGATTTTTGTTTCTTTGCAAATTTTTTTAATTGCTCCATCCCTTTCAGTCACCCTTAGGGAAGACAGCAGACTCAGTAGAGAGCTCAGACTGGGGCTTCAAGCTGACAGCTTCAGAAATTGTAAGAGCTGTGATATAAAACTAAGCTGAGCTAGATCCATTAAGCTCTGAAGTTTAGTTCTAGTGAAGGTTTTGACTATATAGTTTAAAATATGCTTAAAAGGGCCACTTAAATGTATTAAAAAAAAAAAAGAAAGAAAGAAAAAAAACCAAACCAAAAACAAAACCACCCCCAAAACATTATTTCCTTGTGCTTTCATAAAGTGTTCCTTTACAAATTGTGTTAGGAGACACTAGAGAGATGGAGAATCTTGCAGGAGAGGTTGTAAGAATCCAGAAGTCAGGAGTTCAAAGGAATGTAAATTTAACAGCAGCATTTTGGAAGAGGCAGCATTTTTACAGCAGACTGGAGAGATGGGGAAGTCATGGGGGAGAAGTGGAGCTAAGCTCTGGGTGAGTCAGAAAAATTATCCCAACCCTGATCAGAATTAGTTCAAAAATAGAAAAAAAGACAGGTAGAAACATGAATCTTTCTGATAAAAAAGCTAAACCACAGTGTTTTACCACACATAGAAAAGACAAGTTCGAAGTGGTAGCCCTTTTGGTAATTCCGTCTTAAGTGTCAATCCTTAACGGACTCAGTTGTTTGGGGTTTTTTTTTTAATCCCTAGTTCCTCTGCACCCCTTCTTTAAAAAAGTTTTAGGTGGGGTCCCATGTTTCCCTGGTTCTGCTGTTCTCTGAGAAATGCTGATGCATAGCTTCAAATAGTGGGAATTTGTAATAGAAATCTCAACTGCTGTGGAAAAAAGCATGAATGCAAATGTGAGTGTGAAAGTGATACAGATTAATTGCTACAGAACACTAAGTGTCCTTTCATTTGAATGACCAGAAATGAATAATAAGCCAGCCTGATGATTAGGGGACAAGATGACAAAGAAAATGTAAGGCAAAAAGAACCAGAAAACACAAAATTGCTGCCCAAGGCTTACAAGTTCTCAAGCAAAATAATGAGAGGAAAGAAATGCAAACACCATCTACACCTATTGGGCATAAAGCACACATTCAAATATACATTTGATTGCTGCCAGTCACAAAGGAAACAAGAGAGGTGAGGATGCAGTAGCCAGCATCCCTTGTCCTGGTTGAGCCACATGGGTATATGTCTTGGCAAAGAATGAAATGTGAGTTCAAGGGAGCAAGACTATTTTTGTTTAAAGTATCTATCACATTCTGCTTTCATAGTGACTCACACTGAATTTTGTTGTGCTGATTCCCTACAGTATTAACCACAACACTGTGATACACATTTATCTTAACATGGTGTGACTTCTGGGGTGTCCTGTGCAGGGCCAGGGTTTGAACTTAATGATCCTGATGGTTCCCTTCCAGCTCAGCACATTCCATGAGTCCAGCATACACTGTGAGGTTTGCGGAGCAGAGGTACCACCATAGACTGTAAGTATCTGAAGGTCCTTAATTACTGATACACCTCCAGTAGATGGAGGATTTGGGCACCACATATTTACACCACATATTTAATGGAGAACTAGTTCATGATAACATCTGTAATAGGAGCAAAAGAATAACTTTGCATCAGCTGCC
>JAWWEV010000115.1:24308328-24320421 GCA_035583235.1 Hafferia zeledoni | reverse complement strand
AATAGGACAAGGGGGCACGGGCTCAAGCTCTGCCAGGGGAAATTGAAGTTGGATATCAGAAAAAAATTCTTTACAGAAAGAGTAATCAGGCATGGGAATGGCCTGCCCAGAGAGGTGGTGGATTCACCATCCCTGGAGATTTTTAAATGTAGATTGGACGTGGTCCTGAGTGCCATGATATGGTAAATGGACTAGAGATGGACCAAGGGTTGGACTCGATCTCGGAGGTCTTTTCCAACCCAATTGATTCTATGATTCTTGGTTAAGCAGGATGAGAATATGTACACCCCCACGTGAGGCAGACTCACTCTGTGATCAGGCAGAACACTGGCAGAATGAGCCCACAGAGCACCATTCTTTGTAAAATCATTTACATCAAAATGTAATAGTGACAGGAAGCAAGCCAAAGTAAGTAAACATCTCCTCCCACTAAGTATATGGAAAGAACAAAGGCATCCTAACAGTTCATGAACACCCTGGAAAAAGGAATTAAACCCCCCAAAAGACTCTTTCAGTGTGGCAGACCAAAGCCTAGAAGTCCCAAGTCACAGCCTGTCAGGTTTCTTTCCTTTAAATTAGCTTGAATCTCTCTTTTCCTCAGTAATTTCCACGATATTATTCATAATTCTTTTTGTGTTTCTATACATCATGTTGCATTATTTATAACAGCATGTTATGAATTGTGAACAGTAACACAACTTTTAACTGATTTTGTACTTGTAATCTAGTTTGGATGCAGCAAAAATGGCCATTTCCAGACAGCAAAATATGGTCTGGGAGTAACAAAAACTCTTTTCAGCTCTTATCCAGTGAGCAATCACTGTTCAAGAACAACCCCTGGAGCCTCTTACTGCCAATGCCTGGTTTTGTGCTGGTGCTGTGTTGATGCACAGGGTTATTCACTTTTTGCCAGTGGCTGATTTCGACAAGGTCTGGTCAGCAGGTGGTAGTACATCATTTCCAAACAACGGACACACCAGTCATTTCCAAACCACCTGCATTCCCACCTTACTAGGCAGGTTATTCCTATTTGCCACTTTATGCAAGGGAGGAGGAAAACAAGTGAGAGTCTGATGGTGAAGATGATGTCTTCCACTTGCTGTATTTGTGGGTTTTTTTCTGAGTTTTTCTCTAACAAAGAGAGGAAACTGAAAGAAAATCAGAAATTTCACTCATGTGCATGTCATACTTAGTGCTGGTTTCACAGTAAGGGTTTGCAGGTCTTGAATGCTTATTTTAGAGAATTTTTATGATGACTCTAAAGATGGTTTCAAGAGACAAAGTAGTACAGTAGTGATGCTCTTATAAATTTTGGTATATTTTTTCATGCCATAAACTACCTAAGAAGAAAGTCTGTTGGTCAAAGCTTGGGCCCCTGTGAGAGATAAGCAATAGGGGGAACTGACAGAAATTCCAGCCTATCATCAAAAACCCCATCATTCTTAGGCTACAATACAAATGCTACTGCTTTTTGTCATTAAGGACTAAGCTATCAATGGTCAAACTCTTTCCCATTCCCTGGACCTTTTTGCCCTTCCTCTATCTCTCTACCAGCTGCCTTTCTGTATCATACAGTAATAATTTCTCTTATATTTTGCAACACTGATTGGTAAAAATACCTCCCTGCCCCCTTCCACCTTTCCAGAATATGAGTTACTGTTTATACACTCACCCACAGTGGTCTCCTATAACACAACAGCACGTGTTCATCATACTTTAACATTAACAACATGAAATATTTAGAATACATATTTTCCTGCCAGCACTGAGTGAATTCAGTGTCACAGTATCACAAGATGCCACCTCCATTAACTTGTTTGACTGTGTTGGGGAAGGTACAGTGTTCATACCATATTGTGCAAACACTTCATATTTACAGGGCATCAAGATTTATTCTTCTGTGTATGTTTTAGAACACAAACTACAACAACGGTGGGAAATATGCACATAACTTAGAGGTGCTGAAATATTTTTTTGATACATCAAGCTGAAGCCAAAAGTTATGAATTGCCACATGACAGAACAGAGGCAGAACTTCAGTCAGTGATAGCTCTCCCCAGCCCAGGCTGTTCATGTCATCTCACCCCTCCATGCTTCTCTAGTAACAGAAGCTTCCTTTATGCTCATGGATATTTATTACAATTTTTATTCTGAATATACTCCCCAGCTCTGTACACCTAGATCTGTGGAAACATGATAGAGACAGCAGCCTTTGGGATAATTACACTCTATTAAAAAATTAATGTTTGTGGCTTAAACAAGCATCTCTTCAGAAGATCTGACAAACAATTACAGGTTACTTGCTTATAGATGAAGGCTTCAGTCTTTAGAAACTCTTGCACAAAACCAGTATTGAGCATTTTGTTCCATCAGGTGCCTAAATTTATTCTTAGCAGTTTTGACTTTTATCTGTTCATTGAATCAAGAAAATATGTAGGCAAGATAATTACTTTCTAGAAAGTAACAGTATCTAAAATTAATGCAGCAGCAATAGTAAAAGAAAGTAAAAATCATTACTGAATAAAGCCAAGCTGGTTTGCATGGTGAAAGTAATCAACTGTTAATGCAGCTTAGTTTTAATTCTCTATTTTTTAATCTAATCCTTTTCCTGTCAACTGCAAACTGATGTAAGTGCTCAGAGTGCAGAGCTGTAACTGTCAGCATCACTCAGACACAAAGCCAGATCCCCAGAGGTCATGTGAGGTTTTGTGGGTTTCAGGTTAGGTTTTTTGGGGTTTTTTTTACTGTTATATGACTGTAACTTGCCATTCAGTTTAGATGAAAGAGTATAGAAACATAATGTCTCCCATTAGCAATGGGTAGCTGACCTTCAAATAATGTGAAACTGTCTTTGTTAAAATTGAGTTCCACAGTCCAACTTTTCCATATGTTCCCTTCTGTGGCAAGAAAACTGTGAAATTAAATGTGTAACTTCTATGCACCTTTTATTTGCCGTAGACACAACAAAATGCCACCAAGGTGGCAGACTTCCAGACTTTTCTGATGGCCACATGCTTCCCAGAGAGGTTTGCCAGAAAGGTCTCAGAGGACTAGATAATCTCCTCTACCCACATCCTCAAGGAAAGGCCCTTTTTAGGATGCCAGCAGGACACTGGAACTTCCTTAGCCCTGTCATTACTGGGTGACACTGGGACATTTTTGTAGCAATCTACAAAAATTTCTGTCAGTAACAGGCAAATGATCAACTGGGAGAGTAATTACATCCATTCTGGACCTGAGCATTTAATTCTCCTAAACATTTACCATACTGTCAGCCTAAAATCTCAGCAGAATTTGTGTTACAATAAATTAACGTGATTCAGTCTCTTTAGTTTAAATACACTGATTTTGTATATACCAGTGGAAGTACCATCAGGGTATAAAATTGCATGCTGAGGCAAATTATAGTAATATTAGGCTTGAAAAAAAAAAGTATTATTTGAACAAAAAAATTCTAAGTTTATGCTAAAATTACATAAGATTGCTGCATGCTTCATTGTACAATCAAAATGATAAATTGGTAACAAACTTCAGAGATCTATTTGAATAAGGAGACCCATAGTGTTATAAATTTATCTTCATGGTCAGTGAATAATTTTATACTTACTCTCTCACTAAAATGAAATCCTCTACAATATGTTAACTCTCAAGTGCAGGGGTGTTGCTGTTCCTCATAGTCCACGCTGACCAATTAACAGGATTGATTTCAGCTATAAGTTAATTTAACTGAAACTATAAACTGATTTTATGGTTCAGATGACCTATGGTTTCATTCCTTACTGAGTGCTCTGTACAGCACAGTCGTCAACTGTGATACATATTTCCAAGCCATTGTACAGTTCTTATTTTCTCGTTTATGTATTTCTATCTGTTATTGCCTATATTTTCAGGCCTCTCAGTCTCCTTTTAGCTCTGTTAGAAGCTATGATGTTGTTTATGTGCTATGGTTTTCCCCCAATGCACATAAAATACAAGAAAGACTCCCCCACAGGACTTCAATTGACTTTGAATTTAATAGCAAGGAGAGATTACTTTGATGAGAAATTTTACTGAAATGGTTTAAAAAAGACTTCTTTGGCCCAGAAGACAATGACATGACATTGAATTCGCAGTGTATCAACAGTGGTCTAGCTGTTGTTTGTATGTCCTCTGTCTTGATGGGAGGATATATGGATTTTGACACTGTTTAAAAAATAGTTTAACCATTTTTTCAACGAAGAATCTCTACTTATCACAGGAGAAGCTGAACCCCAAAAATCTATATCCTATTATCAATCATAACACTCTACCATTTAAAGTAGAGTCTGGAGGATTTAGAAATTGCTGCTTTATAACCACAGTGTCAGCTTCAATTCAGGCTTAGACAAGTAGCAGAAGCCTTTTTTTGGACTGAATAATAAATACTCGTGTTGGGTCTGGCTGAGGTGGAGTTCATTTCCTCATAGCAGCCCTCACAGTGCCGTGTTTTGCATTGGTAGCTGGAAGGGTGTTGGTAACACACCAGTGTTTTGGCTACTGCTGAGCAGCGCATTAACACTGCAACATTCCTTCCCCAATCAAGGGCAAGACCCTGGGAGGGGACATAAGTACATCAGCTGATCCAAACAGACCAAAGGGTTATTCCACACCATAGGACATCAGCTCAGATATGAAAGCTAAAGAAAGCAGCAGGAAGGGGGGCATTAATAGTTTCCAATGGCTGCCTGCTAAGAAACCATCACACCTGCTGAAGCCCCGCTTCTTGGGAAGTGGCCAGACATCACTGCTGATGGGAAGTAGAGAATAAACCTTATTATTTTTGGCTTCGCTTTTTGCAGGCACAAATTTTGCTTTGCTTTGCCTTAATAAACTGCCTTATCCCAGCCCACAAGTTGTTTTTCATCTTATTCTCTCTCCCCTTTTTGACTGGGAAGGGGAATGACAGAGTGGCTTGGTGGACATCTGGCATTAATCCAAGGTCAAGCCACCACAGTGCTTTTCCTTGTTAATCAATTTGCTTTCTTTTGTTGTGCAGTTTTCTTTTCATGGAACTATTTGTACTGTTAAGTCACAGAGTTTCTGTCAAAGAATACTGGCAGACCAAATGCATGTCTTTTTTTTTTTTTTTTTTTTTTTTTTTTTTTTAATTTTTTGTTTTCTATATAAATATATATAGTTAGTTTAAACCTAGTTTGAGTTTTTTTTCATTTCTTGGTAGCTAATACAGACTCTTAAAATTAATTCCTTGCTCTGAAGGCCCAATCCAAACCATCTGAACTGGCACAAGCTCTTAAGCATTTGTTAACCTTGAGGCACTTCTGAGCATATGTTATTGCTGTTTACATTCAAGATATTAAAATTAATTTAGTAGACTGCATAAACCATGGGAACACCATCTGTTTAATGGTATCTCTACTCAAAACAGAACTAAAACCAGAAAAAACTGCTTGATGATACCAGCTTCTTTAAAAAATAACCCATGAGACCATTCCCTTAAGCCTGCTTCTTTTACTGCAACTGTTTAAAAACAGCCTCTATTAGCTACTCCTTTTAATAGTTAAAAACAGAAGACTTCAAAGAGCTCACTGTCAGAAAGAAGTAGTTTCAGCAGGATGCCTACTGATTCATACTCCTAGGAATCCCAGTTTAGCCAACTACTGATCCTACTTCTGAACCCTGTACAACAGTGATCATAGAATTGCAGAACCATAGCATCATTAAGGTTGGAAAAGACCTGTAAGAGCATCGAATTCAACCAGTAACCCAGCACTGCCACGTTCACTACCAAATGACATCCCTAAGTACCACATCCACATGTCTTTTAAATACCTCCAGGGATGATGACTCCTGCATTCCCTGGGCAGCTTGTTCTAATGCTTTAGTACCCTTTTGGTGAAGAAAGTTTTCCTAAAATCCAAACCTCTCCTAGCACAACTTGAGGCTGTTTCCTCTCTTCCTTACTTGGTACCTGGGACAAGACACCGACTGCCTCTCATTACAACTACAACATCTTTTCAGGCAGTTGTAGAGAGCAATAGTCTCCCCTGAGCTGCTTGCTCTTCAAGCTAAACCTCAGCTCCTCCTCATAAGACTTGTGCTCTAGAGCCTTCACCAGCTTCATTGCCCTTCTCTGGACATGCTCCAGCACCTCAATATTTGTGTACTGAGGGGCCCACAACTGAACACAGGATTCAAGGTGTGGCCTCACCAGTGCTGAGTACAGGAGGACAATCACTGCCCTGGTCCCACTGGGCTGCACTATTGCTGATACAGCCTAATATGCCATTGGCCTTCTTGGGCACCTGGGCACACTGCTGGCTCATGTTCAGCTGGCTGTCAACCTGCACACCCACATCACATTGGGCAGCTTTCCGGACACTCTTCCCCAAGCCTGTAGAGCTGCCTGGGTTTGTTGTGACCCTAGTGCGAGACCCAGCACTTTGCCTTGTTGACTCTCACACAACTGAACTCAGCCCATCAATTCAGACTGTTCAGACCCCTCTGCAGACCCTTCCTGCCCTCCAACAGATTGACACCCCTTCCTAACTTTGTGTCCTCTGTCCCTCAATGATAGTCAAGCATGAACACACATCATTTATCTTCACATCTGATACTCATTCTGATTACTCAGGTACTCAGTGCCTGATAGTCTGTAATCCTTGGCTATCTGAAGAAGAAATATAATTTATTAGACATGGTATAAGTGGTGATGTATGTGCCGCAGGTGGTATGAACATCTCTGTTTATGAGGTGCTGAACTTAGAATTTTGGGATGAAAGATTTGATTAAGAGTTATTTGCTTGTTTAAAATTGCATAAAGTGGAAAAAAGCAATTTTCTAGGGACTTTATTTGTCATGTTGTCATATTATTCTTTCATTTAATAATTTAAATGTGTAGTAAAATAATAGCTTGTGTCAAAAGTTTAAGCCTGACAACAACAGATGATAACCTCAAGTCTGCCTTAGTAATGAATCAGAACAGCTTCTATGCATACAAATCAGAATTTGTTGGCTGCATGTGTTGCAAGCACTGATTAAAACCCTAATTAACACTAACTGGAAAAGCTAAGGTGGACTAATTTTAATCTTGAGATAGTCTGAACACATAATAATAATAATAAAATGGGGGAGGGAGGGGGAGGGGAAGTGAGGAATAGAAGAATGCAGGACAAGGAAAGTCACCTTCTCCTTCCTCCTTTTGCTAACGCACAAGGAAAAAGACAGTCTTCTAGTTTTTAAAAGCTGTTTTCAACTCTATGTAGATGTATTCAGGAAAAATCTTCACTGTGAGAATAAAGAAAGAACAGATGGGAAATACAGGTGACTTAGGTGAACACTGCTAGGGTTCAGAGCCACCCCTAAGGTGTGCTCAGCCGGTCTATCATCCTGTGGGACTTCACAGCCATCACAATTGTAGGCACCAAGGACAAGCTCAGGAGGTGATCTCTGCAAGTCCTCTCAGGAAACAGCAAGGGGCAGTTTCTGCTTCTCTGCTGACAGCAGAAGGCATTTTGGCAGTCTGACTCCTAACCCATCCCAAGCATTAGCCTGCACCAATGTGTTTCAGTGCTCTACACCATCTATACCATGCAGATAATGGCAGGCATCACTGCCTGTTGTGGTGTTAAGGGACTTTTTATCTTACCCTCCACTTTTTCATCTTCACTCCCTTAAGACTAGGTGACTTGATTTTGATATGTGAAAAGCTGAAAACGTGCAGTGCAGTATAAAGAAAATAGAGGAAGAAGTACTGAGGCAAAGAATTGAACATTGGTCCAATCAGAACATTTTCTGAATATGAATCAAGACCTGTCTTTGCATCTAAACCCCCCTATGCATCTCAATTGCACCTCCACAAGATTCTAAGGTTGAGCAGAGGCCAAAGATCCAGTCAGTATTTCTTTCAAATCCGGTGACCTTCAAGGGAGTGGATTGAAAGTTGAAAGAAACAACCACAAACTCAGCAATTACCTCTATGAGCTTTATATACATGCTGGGGAAAAAAAAAAAAAAAAAAAAAAAGAAAAAAAAAAGAAAAAAAAAAAAGAGAGAGAGAGAGAGAGAGAGAGAGAGAGAGAGAGGGAAACCCTGTAATCTTCCCTGTGATTTTGATGAGGCAAAAGCCCCTTGGAGGAGGCAAGTTCAGTGTTGTTTATGGAGCACAGCAGCAAAGTCTTTGGTTTCACTAAATGTCTGAGGAGCATCCAATCTGAGCCTGGCAGTGACTTTCAGGGAGAGGAAGTGAAACTGCTGGTTCTTGCTTAGATTAAATTTCAGTTGTTACAAGGAGGAAATTTGCTGCTAATTATTTTAAAGCAATCTCTGCTGTAATTTAGTCTTTGTGAAAGTAAGGAGCTAAATTTGTGCATAGGTCAGGCAAAAACCATGCAGCACTGCTATCTGTCTGCCAACCTGCATATGATGAGGAGCAGCTTCATCCCAAGGGCATCCACTTCATCACTGCCACCCAGACCCCTATGTCTGGTCAAACCCTCCATCTCCTGGCAGAGCACTTCCCACCAAAGCTCACCTCACTGCATCAACCTTACTAGGGGAAAACCAATAGCACTGCCTGATGCTGTGCCAGTGGAGGTTCTTTTCTTTCAGAGACTGGTTCTCATGCTTAGTTTAGAGAGTCATTGGTAAAGTATTTACTGCAGATGACTAACATCAAAAAGAACAGACGTAGGAAGCAGTTTCATATTGTAAGGAACACATTTAATGACTAGCAAAATATTCCATCATGTTATCTCTTTTTATGAGACCACGAATCCCAGTAAACGCAGTGACACTTCAGTGATACCTTTGCTTTCTAAATTTCTTGGCACACAAGACTAATATCTTCTTTTTCCAAGAGATGAAGATACTGTATCATTTGCTTTTGCACAAAACAAGATGAAGCCTAAAGTGACTTTGTAGGATACAGATATCTGTCATCTCATTCTTACCTCTTCAGGGACACATTCACTTTGATAAGAATAATGCAGTCTGAAATATGTAGGAGCTATAATGAATAGAGTTGTAGTAGTTATTTGTTGATCGCAGCTCTTATCTTTGAAAAAAAAGGATGACTGAACAAGGGTCTGAAGGCAAATGCTTGGTTTAAGCCAAGATGTTTATTAACCCTTTATAAAGTCTCTTATAATGAATCCTTCAGAGTATTTTCATTTCAACATTAAACACAATAAACCAGGTTTTGATTAATAGTGTTCAACTGCAAAAGCACACAACAATTTGGTCTAATGTAGAGTTTCCATAGTTGTTTTCTTCTGAATTTGAACCCAGAGCTTGGAGTATGTACCAAAGATTTATACACTTATGCAAAAATCACAGAACACTCCTACATCTTTTTAAATTGTGAATATTTGGTTAACCCCACCTTCTCATATTTTACAGACCTAGGTCTTATTTTGTGTTATGAATCTAAACTGTATCCAAGCTATTTTACTCACATGTCAGACTACTGAATACTATGGTTTAGCTGAGACCTATGACCTAACAAGTAGAGAGATTACAAGGTTAGTAGTGGGAATCACTACAGTTGACTGATCTCAAAAAAAGTGCTATGTCCAGTTGTACATGTGTAGAGAATTTAATTTTAAAACATCACTTATTTAGGAACTAATCACTTGTATAAGAACTTCCATTTCTTGCCTTCATTAGTAACTGAATATAAGATAAATATGTTAGGCCTGAGGCTGGATCCTGGTCAATTAAACTCTCATAACAATAATGTTGAAGTTAATGCTGTGCTAGCTGAAAGAAGCACTTTCCTGTGCTACAGAGGTCAGTTTCTACCACCCATATTTTAAATAAGTGCTGATTTTCTCATCGTTCACTGCTGAAAACCATGAGACAATGAAGTAATTTCTACAATAGACTGGATGCATATGAAGTATGAAAATTTTCCTAAACAATCTAATTATTTAAAAAAACCTTTCCTCCTTGAATGAATGGAGCACCAGCCAATTTCCATCATGAGATCAAAATTAAAGCCCATATTAATGCACTAAGCATACTTTAAAAAGCTACTTTAGGAAAAAGTTATAAGCATGCAGAACAGTTAGTTTAATCTTTGCAGGGGTTTTATGTCTGTTTTCTAATTTTCAGTTGTTTGGGGGGAGATTGTTCCAGGGTTTTTTGTTTGTTTATTGATTTTTTTTTTCAGTAGTAGAAACTATCACATTTACAGATTGATTCCTTTTGCCAAGGTTAATTTAAAAAAAAATGTTGGGGTTTTTTTTTTTTTTTTTTTTAAAGAACCAAACTAATAAAAGCATAGTTATAACTTCAGTATGAAGTCATCCTGCTCTTCCCTGGGTCAAAAATATCCCTCTGATGCTTTTAGAATATGAGTGTCCAGAGATGTACGAAGATACATATTGTTTAACTATTTGACCTCAAGTACATAAAAAAATTTCCAAACACATTTGAAACTCTTCAATAAAGAAATCCCAAGATTAAATAATGCAATAATGCTTTGCTTAGGTAGAGAAGAGAAATTATGTGTCCCATTACTGGTAGGACATAAACTCCCTGAGGCTGTAGAAATTTCTCTGAAATACAGTGTAACAAAATTCATGAGGACATGTCACTTTATCAACACTTATTTAAAATTATTTGCCCAACACAATTGTGTCCTTGATACCTATGAATAATGTCAATATTCTTAACCAACAACGATAAAATCTTTGTCTATAATAAGCTGTCATTGGATAGTTAATATCTAAAAGTTTTTATGTGAAGCACAGACATAAGGATACAAAGGTGGTAGTAAAAAAAGTCAAATGACATTTTTTTGGTCCAAACTGCTGGGAAATAGAACTTCAAAAATCCTACTATATCAATAATCTTTCTGGGAGACATCTGTCACCTTCAAGCAAAACCCAAGATTTGCAAATCTCAGAGAAGTATATGAAGACCTTCAATTCACTTACAAAGAGACAAAATAGTGTAAACCTGCACTTGTTGTCTTGGCAAAGCCACCCATCTGCTGCCTATCCCTTTCCAGCTCCCTGTCCTCCCAGCTCCCATATGCTCTTTTTGTTTTGTTTTGTTTCTAGACTGGTTTTCTTGCTAGTTTACTGTCTATATATTTTGTTTAAATTGTTGTCTAACCCCTTTCTTTTAATTTTCAATGCTTATCCTCTCCTCCTTTCCCTGAATTCCTTATTTTTCCATTTGAATTTTATTGTTCAAGACTCAGAGAAACTATCTGTCTTTTGAGGTTCTTCTTGGGTCTCCTGGATTTCAGCCCTCTCCTTCAACCTGTTCTTCCCTTTTCAATTTCTAGTCAGTCCTTTTTCTTTGCTTTTCTCTTCTCTTCTCTTTTCTCTGTCACCTTTTGGTCTGTTATCTACAAGAGTTTCCTAATGGGAAAGAGTTTTGGCACATTGAAGTTTGTTCATTGTCTAGTTGCTATTGAATTCCTATGCAGTAAGGGTCAGGCAGAGGAAACATTTCTGTTTCAGAAAGGCCATCTCTCAAGATTGCCCTGCAGACTTGGATTTGAGATCACTGACTCATGAGAACAGTGGCAGAGGATCTGCTCAGCTTAGTGGACAAGCACAGAAATTCTAATACCACCTCAGTCAAAAGACCCCAAATAATTAATTCAGAAGTTCCTTTTTTCATTGACATGTCTCAGTTCAGTTGAGCAACCAGCACTTTTTTCAAGAAATAATACCAAACTGCCATGGAAAGAGGATGGTTCTCACACTTATATTCCTCCTTTCTCTTTTCCAGGTGGAGGGACCTGTCAGGTTGGTGGGTAATCTCATGCACATGGACACATGTCTTTTTTCCCCTCTCTGAACAGGACTAAGGTTTTAGAATCTTGCTCCATGTGATAAGTCTGTATTGCAGCTCAGCAAGATTGATTTCAGTTATTCACTGCTGGATTTCCAATAACCAGGAGAAAGGTATAAGTGAAACGACAGCAGCATTATATATGTTCCCCACCAAAACTAGGAATATTTAAACAGTCTCTGCAGTCCCTTTATGGAACTGGAGGTGTTCAGTAATCTCAAAGTGTCATCTTGTAATAGATGAATTGATTAATTTGCTAGAAACCAAATCAAATAGTATTTTTAATTTTGTTTTATTTGTGTAAAT
>JAWWEV010000115.1:24295895-24308211 GCA_035583235.1 Hafferia zeledoni | reverse complement strand
CTCAAAGAGCTGAAAATCACTACGGCCTGAGCTGAAAGAGCTAGACCTTGATATCACTTGCCAATAATTTTAATAAAAAAAATTACTAACCTTTTTTTCTTTCCTTATAAAATAAAATAAACACTGATTTATCTAGCCAACGTCTCAGGTGCCTATAACAATCTGGTATAAATTTAGAGAGACTGTACTAATGCAAACAGAAGAAAAATAATATTTTATCTAAACAGATGTTACAATGACTATGAATTATTATGTTACTCTGTTTGGGTTTTTTTGTATTCATTAAAATGTTCACTTTGAGACTTGCTCTCCCCACTCAGTAGTAATTGGCACTGGACAAGTAACTTGTTTGATTTTTATGAAAAGAGGACTTTTAAAAATGTTCATCTCATAGAATTGTAACTTGGAGGCCACAAATTTTAAAAAATTTATTTACTTGCAATGTCCAGTGTGTCCTCTAACCAAGCTTGGTCTACTCTATGAAGGTAACTTCTAGGCTGTCCTGTGCTTTTCCACAGGATAGATATGAAGGGGAATAGCCCTTCCAGGAAGGCTTTGTAAGAAGCACTTAATACCAACCATTACTCTTGAGAATCAAATCTTTCCCCTAAGCAGACCTTCCAGGTAAACTCTATTACACAAATATCTGCTTATACTTAGACATATTTTTAAAGAGTGTCTGCATTTAAAGCAACACGTGCTCCCTTCATCATTTTTCCTCTTCTTGGCTAACTAAAGTCCTTGTGACTATTGATTAAAGACTAAACCTCTGACTGCTTTGCAATATTTCTACTGTTCAGGTTTACTACCATGGAAGGTGACAATTCCTGTAGATAATAGAAATTTTTAAAAATTTACAAATTTTAACCAGTTAGTATACTTTTTACAGTATAAACAAGATTTGGAATATATTGGTGCTTTCATTCTAGGCAAATGATAGTAATTAAAAAAAAAAAAAAACCAAAAAAAACCAAAAAAAAAAAAACAACCAAAAAACCCCCCAAATAACCTACCCATTTCATTCTTTTATTCTTCTAATTTACACAGAATAGAATGAAAAATTATTAGCACAATAAGGTTTTAGAAACAAGCTATGGAATTCAATTGTAAATTCAAACCCAGTGAGAGGTGTCTATGGAAAATCAAATATTAAAAATCATGTAATTCCATACTCTGCAGGAATAGGTCTGTTTCAGCATGAGATTCTTGTTGAAGCTATTTACATTTCAATCTTCACCAAAAAACCACGTGCATTAGATAGTCATCTGTTCTAGTTTCAACCACCGACTTTCTTTTGCAGCAAAACATTGCTGAAACACTGTACCTGTCATGCATTGCACAGCACCAAATCAAATGATTTATGAGCATCCAACAGTGATCTGATGCTTCTAATTTGTCAATCAAATATGCAAGCTATGACAAAAATCAGACATCTTTTGAAAAGTGGAAAACACATCCAGAGAAACTCAATCTTATTTAGTAAATTTCCATAACCATCTATGCACCCCAAAAAATTGAAAAGGAAGAAGAAAAATTCTTTCCTGACAGCCTCTAAATTTATCTGAAGTCCTTCTACATGACTTCTGCAGGTGCTTGCTCCAGGGACTGTATCATGGTTTGAAGCCCTATGGAACTGGAGCTCCTCATGCACAGACTCAGGCTTGGAAGTTTAATGCTGATATGACAGTACAAAGCAAAAACTGTGTTAGACCCCTTCTTCAGGCAGTAAATCCATACACTGATTTTTTCATACATATCTAGAAAATTCTTATTCTTCTTAATCTTATTTTCAGAAAGAGAAAGGAAAATGGTAAAACTAATTCTTTGTCCTTGCCTTGCGTTTTTCAGCACTTTTCCTGTTCTCTATGTAGTTTCTTGCCAGTATGGCATCAAAAAGGCACAGACTAGTTTGGTTGCTGAAGTATTTCTTTCTCTTAAGAGAAATGGAGCAGTTGTTGACTGTAAGTCTTGTCTTATTATTATGTGATAATGTTTGCTCAGTGTCCTCTAACTGCTACTGATGGTAATAACACATATTCTTGGGGGAATCACAATGTCTTCCTACTAAGGCAAATGTAATTTTTCTGAAATGCAGTTATTTACAAGGCAATTTCTTCTCGGCAAGACATCCGTACAACTGCAAAAGACTAAAGATGGTTCACAATCCATTCAATTCCCCTTTCATTCACAACTCAAAAAATTAAGAGAAATGAAACATGAAAATCCATATAGAAAACAAAATCTCTTAAGATCCATCCTGCTGTAATCATAGTTTAACCTAGAAAATATGATCTGAAGCAGCACTTGGAACAGAAAAATGATGACTAGCCTGATAGATTTCCCCACTCCCTGAAATGTGTGGCTCCTTGATAAGCCTGGCACAGAATTTTACTGTTCCATGGAGTCTGACTTAGTCCTACTCTCACAGCCAGCTCTACACTGAGCATGGAAATCTCCCTGTGCTAGTGCAAATTTACTGCATTGATGGCATTGTGCATTCAAAATGCCTTTGTCTGAAGTTTGCACCTCTGTATCTTCTGAAAAGTTTGTTTTCAAGAGTTGTTTCAATGGCAGGAGGTACTTTGTCTAAAAATTAGAACTGATTTTGTAAGTAAATTTTATTTTCTACCTGCAAATAAACATGGAATTAAAATCTCTGCACTTGATGTCCCATGATCCAGTAGGAAACCATGAGGCTTATGCTCCTTAGGTCACATTAGAATAATGGGTTTCTGATATGCAATCCTAATGACCATTCACATTTTCATATGATTTTATCTCACACAGGACTGCTGGGAGGTAATTTTAGAAAGTAGTTAGTGATACCTAGGCACACTGCTACTAAAATTACAGTGCTATAGTTTACAGTGGAAAAAGAGAACAGATACTAAACCTGTTGTAGAATCTCTGGAGACAAAATTATGGCTTATTTCTGGTATAAGAAATGTTGCTTTATGGTGTGAAAATCACTATAGCCAATTGGAACATAGCTTTGACCCTATATAAACTGCTTGCAGTGTATCAATAAATGGCATTCTACCTAAACCCACATTGGTTCATCACGTGATGTCCTTTGATCCTTCACATTATCTGCACTAGTATTTAGGTTCTTAACCCTATGAAGCTGTAGACTTTAACTTTTTTGCCCTAAACTTACATAATTATCATGAGTCTTATTATAGTGAATGCATTCTTTAATGGTCCAATACATCCAAAATTCTCAAATTTTATTTCAGAGAAATAGAAATTCTAGAGCTCATGTCTTCAGAAAAACATGGTCATAACGGCTGAGTCCTTTAAGACAAACTATCATTTCTTTTTTTTCAATCCTATGATTTGGAAGGTGGCAAGTCAGAATTGTGATTTCTGAATACCAACAACTCAGACATGGAAATCTGTTATCATGAGGATAGATAAAACTTTCATGTAAGAGTTTTTACTGTACCTGAAACTTGGTATTCCAAACCTAATAACGTTAATTCCATATTTCTTACCTTTCTTTAAAAAAAGCAGAAACATTCCAACTTCCTAACATTGGCTTATGTAGTGATTTAAGCTTTCTGATGAATAGCTAGATCAGGAAAAGACAAAATTAAAAGGACACATTGATCCAAATACTAACCAGAAGGCAGGCCCCTCTTGAAAGTTAAGTAGCAGAAGCTTTCCTGACACCTTCTGTAGGCACAAACACACACACTGCTGGCAATATCTCTGCCAACCTCTCAACAGATCTTGCACCTTCTACTCCAAGACTTTACGTATAATTCTTGTAAGTTCAGGAGGCTGCCGACACCTCCTCTAATCCTTCCCACCACTTGGGCCAGACTCTACATCTGAGTGATCATCCTGTGCTTGCTTCTTCCCCAGATCAAGGAACCTCATACTTGGCCTCTTCTGCTCTCTGGACATTTTCTATGTTAGTTCAAGAGCCTTTATTCATTATCCTTTTTAGCAGCACATCCACAGTGTCCTTCCACATACTGCTTTTTTTCCCCCCATTGCTGAGACTCTTCTGTTCAGCCCAGCTTCTTAAAACATTTGGACACTTTCTCCCTCCAAAATTTACTAGGGCATATATATACTCTTTCAGGACCTAGAAGCCTGATTTTGCTGTAGTTTCCCTAGCAGTCTACTTGAAGCAATATAAAACTCTCCCTGTTGGATAATTGCCTAAATTAACTAACATCTCAGGTATCTAATTATCCTATGCAATGTTTCGTGGGGCTAGATTACAACATGTACCAGAGCTAGCTAATTGTAAATAATTCTACCAAATCCACATGAGCTGTGTTAAGCAAAAGTGGCATAGCAGTAACCACAGGACTGGCAGACCCTCAGGACCAGGACGTATTTGTAACTTCACTGCCCAATACTCAGATAATTGTAAAACACTGCAGTTATCACATCCTACATTTGCTCTGATGGTTAATGGGCCAAAGAGAGTATCTGAGGTCAAACTGCAAACATGAGCCAAACCCAGCCATTGCTCAACCCTTGCCATATGGGAATTAAAAACTGGAGTCTTTCACTGGTGGAAACTGCAGACTCTCACTTTCGGCATATTCCCTCTCCACACATTATTCCAGCACTGCATGGATACTGCAGTTCTTCTCCTATTTTTAACAGTGTGAGGCACTTGGCTGGGAATTCTCCATGCTCTAATGTGTGTTTGAATGAAAATTTAACTACCTCTTATAATTTAATTGTAAAATGAACACTTCCTGCTCCTGCAAATATTTCCATGGAAACTGCTCAATACTGTTGTTAAAAAATGAAAGGGCTTTACTAATGGGTCTTTTTATTTTTTCTGAATATAAAAAAAGAGCTCTAGCTCAGTCTTGATGCATCAGAATTTCTCATTTTTTGCAGAAAAACACATTCAGTGAATGAGATATATAAACCAATCCCTAGTACTATAATTTAGTAGCCTGAATTCTTGGCTCCATAGAGCTGGAGTTGAGAAGGGGTAGTTGAGGTGGACATATTATTTTTTTCTTTGTATAAAATGGAAAAATCATATTTTATTTTTTAAATTGTTCATATGGAATGATAAAAGATATGTTATGTGATGATATATTTGTGATTTCAGAAGATGATTAAAGGTTGTGCTGATTGGGAACATTTTTAATACAATTGGAGACTCCTGAAAATGAAGTAATTTGTTTCATTAATGTCACCAAAAAAATTCTCATTCTAGGAAAAGATACTCTGAACTCATCTCAGAGGCTCTATTTTCATGTGGGAGGCATCCAAGATTATATCTCAGCCTTCTGATTCAGATAGTAAACAACTGGTGTGCTTGACACTGATAGGAATTGGTGGACATGATGTGGCTTTCCCTGAGGCAAGACTTCTGGCATTTGGTCTCCAGCTAGGAAAATTCTAAAGGAAATTCTCTCTGTCTGGTCACATGGAAAGATAGGGTGGTTATGGTGGTGCCCAGGGTAGTTCACAGTCAAGAGGTCTGACATGTTTCTCTCTTCACTGACTTCTGTTACATAAAGGAGACTTTTTTTAATCACTTAAAATGACCCCTCTCTCAGATTCACATAAAATGATTGCAGTTGTGGGCCCTGCTCCCCACCTGAAGGCTGCCTGCTGTGGAAGGTGACAAGGATACATATACTTATCCTTAAACTATGTTTCTAAGATTTCTTTTTTCAATTAAAGACATGTTTTCTAGAAGGGAGACCACGAAAGGGCAGAAGTATGCAATGCACATCTCCTTGAAATCTATGTAGATATCCAGTCAGTAGGTCCTGGATGACAAGCAAAGAAAAGCACGTATAAAACCTGTTTTGCTGATATGATTTCACATCCAAGGGAAAAACAGCAAGGTCTTGTACAGAATTAAATCAGTATTTGAAACAAGACTATATCTATGTCACTGAGTGCATACATGACAAGTTTTCTTACTAAATGTAAAACAGTCTTTGTCTCCCACTTCCTTTGCATTTTTTGCTGTTAATTGGCATGTTTGGAGAAGAGAAAGCATATTAAAAGGAGTCAAAAGGGGGCACCTTTCTGATGATATAGGATGTCATGGTAGTTGTTAAAGAAATCCCAACACAACTGGGCTAATTATATCTAGAAGTCTCAATTTGTTACTTTTGATCTAGGATTATATAGCTTGCTTTCCTTGTGTTAATTGACTAGTTCAGAATTTCCTGAACACTATATCATCTTCGATGTGTCTGCCTTTGTTCCCTTTCATCTCTTTGCAGAACTCTATTTAACAACACTACAAGAGTTAATGTCATCTGAAGTCTCAATATCTGTGAGTGAGAGTGCCAGAGTCTTCTTTGACACTCGCTATCAGGCACAGCAGCTTCTGCTGGAAGATAAGGCTTCCCTAGCTGGTCCTTATGTTTTTCAGAAAATGTTGTGGATAAGGTATCTCATGTTTTTTTGATCCTGATATCTGAATTGCACCAGGCAAAAAATGGCTTACAATGAAAAAACCCAAAAAAACTACAGTGTGCTGTTAGGATAAGTCCACGATTGTCAATACTAGATGATCAGTACAAATTACTGGTGTCACCCCAACCAGATGACATGGAAAGAGCATCTTTAGACATTGCTGCCTTTATTCTTATCTTCCAGTATGTTATCATCATGTTTTCCCAGGACTTTTCTTTTAGTTTCTATCCTCCATCATGACAGCAGTATAAGGCAATTGCCATGCAACCCACTTTTGGGTTAACTTGTTATCTCAGCATCTTGAAGATTATAGCACCTGTATAATATGCTGTATATGAGAAAGTGTTGCTTGACTACTGGCAAAGAGTGTCAAAAAGTATTCCAAATTTTAGGAGAGTCCTTTTTATTTTCTTATATTGATTTCTTTTTTTATGGGGCAGTTTTTTAGCTTACTCTGCTGATTTAGAAATAAGGAGAGTTAGCAGCACTTTGCCAATATCCCAGACTTTATTAATACACTTGCTAGATGAGGAATCCAAATAGCTTTCCTTTGTGCTCTGAATTTTACAGCTTTCAGGCCTGAAGAAAAACCCACACCTGTCTGAAAAAGCTATTTCTGTAACACTGTTCAACCCATGGGAGGAGAACTCAGATTTATAGCCCAGCAAATGGAGATTTAAAGCTGGCCTTCCATGCTGTTGACTTCAGACATTCACCTTTCCTGCAATAAAGCTCTACTCTTCTTGCCATACAATCCCTCCCCTGATAGGATGTAAAGACAGAACTTGTTTGCATCATCACTAGGAATTGCCAGTCACTTGTTAAATTAAAATTTTCTGAGAGTGAGTATGCCCCATGTCCTTCTCCTTTGCATTGGCTATTCCCATCCTTGTCCCTCCTCAGAGGCAGTGATGAAAGGATTAAATACTCAGGTAGGTCTGGTGCTGAAAATGAACTCTTATCTCCATGAGACATGCTTTGATAGGCAACCTGCCAGCTATGGCAGCAAAGGGATTCCTTTCTCTGACCAGTTACTACAAAACCCAAATCAAGTCTACTACTATCACTGCATAGAAATTAATATTCTAAGGCAGGTACAGGGATTTGATGGATGTCGAATTACCTTAGGCCCTCCAATTATTTTAGGAGTCTTTTCAGGAACCCGCTTGCAAGACCTTTCATGTGTTGCTTCTGTCATTCTCTAAATGTACAATGTCATACAGAGAGACTGTACTGAAAGTTTCCAAAAGGAATTTTAAAATGAACAAAGGAAATAAAGGTTTGCTACTAAATCTTAATTTACATAGAGAATAAACTCAATTTTTATTTTCTGAATTTTTGTGTATTATCCTTGAGCAATACATCTCAGCTTGTTTCTTTTCAGCCTTACAGGAGATGTAAAAATTATTGTCCTTACACTTCCCAACACCAAATCCACTACAGAGAGAAAATATAATGCTAATGTTAATAACCAGTTAATGCTTTCAGAGCTGACTAGATCCTGGGTACTCTCTGGCTCATTACACAGAGTATGGTGAGACTGTCTGTCCTAGACTTTGTTAACATCAAATAGTTACTACAGCACACAGGATCCCTGTGAGAGGCCACATAACAAAGGAACAACAACTCCTAAGCCAGCAAAAGCTGCCCCTGTTTTATTCCTTCAGGACCAGTAAAAAAAAAAAAAAAAAAGCTCTACAATCCTCTTGCAATCCTTACTTGTTCTGACAAATGATTGTTTCATTCAGTCCTTTCCTGACCATTTCTTTAGTAGTTATCTTGTTACTTTTTTGCTCTTTCTACCTTAACATACTTTTTTTTCTGTATTGGACTTGGATAAGGTGTGAGGCAGATGTTATCCAAAAGTGAATATAAAAATACATTTAGGGATAACCTAGTGTCCCTTAAATTTTGTTCACTGTAAGGCATCTCCTTTAACACCGTAATCATAATTAATAATTCCATAAATATTATGTACAGCTTCTGACTTGTCAAAAGAAGGGAGGGTTAGTGAAAACAGCTTTAACAGTGGTTTTATGTGAACAAGAAGTATAGTACATATACAAGTATAGTTTTCATGTATAGAACAGAAGCTGAAAATTAAGATACAGGGTCCTCACATACAAGCTGAGCATCTTGGCTTTGGAATCCATTAGGAGGAGCACTTCTGGCAGCAACAATTGATATTGACTGTCTTATCCTTAAGTATTTTATGATATACAGACCATGTTGTTCTCTTAAAATTGTTGCGTGGATCTTCTCTAAAAAGCAAATCATCTATGACATTTCAGTGAGATCCTTTTTACTTCGAGCCTTGCTACAAGGAATTTTAAAGCAGAAAAATAAATAGTCATGCCATTTTGTCCAATGCATGGATGATGTGAATCAGCTCTGCTGGCAACTGCTGCCTTTTGCAGGCTGAGTCAATTTCCAGCTTCATAAAGAGCAACTGATAATGACCAGTGTGTATAAATTCTGTGTCTTAATTTTTTTTGATGATCAATGTGTCTGAATGGTAATCTCCCACTGCCAGTTCCAATGAGTAATAACTAGAGAGTGCTTTAAATATTAAATATAGCTGGAAGATTTGTTTTCTGCAAGTAGGGAAATCCCATATTTTTAGCCCTTGCATGATTATTGTATTATGAATAATTGAAGAAGTTGAATAGAAAAGGTTGAGGCTCCAAATAACTCTCATATAAATCTAAAAAGAGATGGGTAAAACTTAATGGGGAAAAAAAATCTCCCAAACTTTGCCATTAATGTTCAAAACTTGTTATTATTCTCATAATCAAATTACAGTATGCAATAAAAAACCCCCACAAATGCTGATCTGGAGACATCTCACATACTGATGCCATCAGGATTTCCAATAGTCTGTTTAGTTTTCTTGGCACAAAACCTAGACATGGAAACCCCTCTGAACATAAAGGGTAGAGGCATGGGAATGGGGGGATTGCTGAAGGAAGGTTTCATAAGGACACAGAAAGCACTTCACAGAAAGTCAGCTCTTCTAACACAAACACTGAAATCAACTGGGTTAGAAATAGAGACTTCCAAACATTTCCTGATTAATTTGAAGCTGTTGGCTACATGCTCAAGTGTGTTTTCCCCAGTCTCAAATACAAGCCTGTGCTGAGTTGTTCCACTGTAAACAAGGAAGTGTTTACAATACCTTTAAAGAAATTGGCTCCATGTTTATGTGCAGATAAACATGTTTATCTGAGGAAACATATTTTTCATTCAAGGAAACATCTAACTATGAAATACAAAAATGTGAAAGTAAGGTGCCATCTTTTTTGTATCAGGTGTAAATATGGCAGAGAGGAGACCACTGGTGGTTTGAGCTTGGCAATAGGTTATTTCCAACACTAAAGTGGCAGAAGTCCTCTCCTTATGCCAGAGACCAAGGAGTTTTAAACTTTGAGTCAGTGCTAAGAAAGTAAACATTTTTTTGTTTAACTATCCTGAAGCATAGCAGATCAGATTTAAATTCACTGTAAACAGATTTTATTCACTAGAATTGTGTTTCCTTTCTTCCAGCCAAGCTTCATTACTTACCAGAGTAAGAAAACAGCATTGGCTTACCAGCCATTTCTTAAAAATAGAGATACATTAAGAACTTATAAAAAAACCTAACATCTGTAGGTGCTCATGTTTTTTAAGGAACAAAGACTCAGGTATTTAAAATATCTTGTTTGTCCTGTTAGTGCTGAATTTTAAGAGCAAGATGAAAGTATCATACACAACAAACCAGTTTCCAGTTAGAAATTTCTTGTAAGGCACCATTTTTCATTAGGAAATTTTGGTACTACTAATAGTCCTGAGCTCAAAATATATGGAAAGCACTATCTTGGAAGAAACCAAGGGGCCTGAGTTTGCATGGGTTTGTTTTTTCTTTTGAATTGGTTTGGCTTTGGCTTTTTGTGCATAAATGAAGTGTTCACAGAAATAATTATGACCACTGTCACGTAATGATAAGTCTTAAATTCTCAACTTGTTTTTGTTTACAGGAGAAGGTTCTGTGAATCCTCTGAAGAATGTTCATACCAAGTAAAGATTCATCCACAAAAATTAAATTATGTTTCTTTTGCTATCTATAAAACAACTTTGTACCTTTCTACCAACATAAACTTTTACTTAAAAATACAAAGACTGTTCTTATAATGTTTTTCATGTTGAAAAACTCTTGTAGTACTCACAAAAGGATATGGTGATTTCAAATGCATACAACTCTTGCTAAATATTCCACAAATTGTAGAGGAATTAGACTATCACAGACAATTAAACTGCATTGAAAATTAAAAGAAGCAAATAACTAACTTTTAAATTTTTTTTAACTGAAGGAACAAAGAATAATATTTTTGTAGAACACAATTCCTGCCCATGGAGGATTTAAAAGCAGCACTGTCATTGCTGATCACCAAACCAGATTGTCATTTCTAGTTTTGTGAAATAATCAGTAACAAGAGAGTGAAAAATCAATAGCATCTCAAACAGAATCATTCGTTCATCACTTTTGCCTTTGCAGACCAATTTGTTCAGTCGTTTTTCTTTTCTATTTTGGAGCAAGGCTTGGGGACTCTGCAGAATAAACCCGCATCTTATGGACCATCCCTGCACTGACCAGCTTTTCCATAACCACTCCCATAGAATCCCAGAGTGGGTAAAGTCAGAAGGGACCACAGTGGGTGATCTGGCCCAACATCCCTGCTCAAGCAGGGCCATCCTAGATCACATTGCAGAGGATTGTGTCTGGACAGTTCTTGAGTATCTCCAGCAAGGGAAACTCCACTGCCTCTATGGGCAACCTGTTCCAGTGCTCAGCCAACCACACAGTAAAGATCCTCCTCACATTCAAGTAGAACTTCCTGTGCATCAGTTTCCGTCCCTTGCCCCTTGTCCTATTGCTTGGCATCACCAAGAAGAGCCCGGATCCACCCTCTCCCTTCAGACACTCCTGGACATTGATGAGGTTCCCTCTCGGTCAGGTTTTCTTGAGGCTTAAGAAGCCGACCTCTGTCAGCCTGTCCTCATAAGACAAATACTCCAGTCCCTTAGTCATCTTTGTCACCCTCTGCTTTACCCACTCCAGGAGCTCCATGTCTTTCTTGTCCTGAGGAGCCCAGAGCCGGACATGGCACTCCAGGTGAGGCCTCACTAGAGCTGAGTCCCCTGAATTTAATTGCCTCTATAAACCTGGCAGTGAAGGAAAGCAGATGGGCTGTGTTTACAGAGCACCTCTGTTTTAATCTGGGTAAGACCCCAGAGTACTTCAGAAATTTAACACACAACATCAGAGGGACAACCTCAGGCCATGAGAGCAAATAAGCATTACTGAATATGATTCTATTAATTCAGTTAATACATTGGACTTGTATAAATAATTTGATGTGGTGCTGTGAGAGCCAGCAAGTAGCTCAGGCAGGGAACAATTCTATTTGAATAACAACTGTCTTCTTTTCATCTGAATTTCTGAAAAAAATTGATAAATTAGGCCCTGCAGGCAAACCATAGATGATAGGATGCCATTAACCTCACTCTTTACATTAATGTTTAAAAAGACAGTGAATCTGTTGTTTTGTTAGCTGCATGAACTCTTTTGCACATGACAGCTGCTGGATACCGAGATTAATTGATAGATTATTATGCATCCTCACAGCTTCAAACTGTTAACCGTCAGTAACATTTTACAGCTAATCTCATCTTAAATAGAATAGTGCTGTAAAAAATCTGAGAATTTTTTTCTTTCTTCCTTAGCATCATTTATCAGACACTGTATTAGAAAAGAATGGTATTTAATGGATGTTTTACTGAAGTTACAGGTATAAATGACCAAGATGTGGCTAGCTTAATTTTTTATTGAGAGAGAGATTTTAGGAAATACAGCAACTGT
>JAWWEV010000115.1:24269679-24295795 GCA_035583235.1 Hafferia zeledoni | reverse complement strand
TTACAGGTATAAATGACCAAGATGTGGCTAGCTTAATTTTTTATTGAGAGAGAGATTTTAGGAAATACAGCAACTGTAAAACATAGACTAAGCATCCACATATACTGCCTAAATACCGGCTCTGCTGTTAGTCCACTGATTACTGACACACACTGTGGTTTTTTTCACACGTTGGTCCCCAGCATGAGAATACAGTAAGGTCATGAAGGGCCCCACACAGAAACAACCACAGAAATGCAGCTTCCTTTGCCGTGTGGATCACCACGGCATTACAAATAACAGAGAAGTAACCCAAGTAGTGTCCCCACTCATTACAAGAAGAGGAAAGACCACAAAAAATCATCTACTACCCCCTGGACTAACTGAGTTCCTCTTGTCCATTGCTTTTACCCAAATAAGCAGCATAGCAAGGAAAGACCTCAGGAACACTAGTTTGGTGCATTTTCCATTTGCTTTGGTATAGGGACTGAGTTATTTTAATATTTCTAATAACAATTTTCATATTATTTCTGCTAATGAAATCTTAAAATCTATAAAAATATGCTGGGTGTTCTTGCTATGGGTCTCAAGTGTTCCCTCCCAGAGACCCAGGAGACCAAGCACTGCTAAAAGCATGAACAAACCCCATCAGGTTCTTCAGCACTATGCTATGGGGGCTTTCCTCTGTTAAACTATACTGTCTGGTTGAGGTTTTCTTTTGTGCCTGCTTTCTGTACCCTGCTGTGTATTCACCTTCTTATCAAGCACTGTAAAATCATCCTTGTCAGGAAAAGTCTTGATTCCTCCTTTTCTGTCTAGCATGATCATGACTATACTTATTATATAATGTGATTTTTACAGGAGACCAGAAAAGTGTACTTTTAAAAAGCTTGAGGCAGACAGTCTGCTCAAAGCTTGTTCCTGTCTTAATTTCTCAAAGTGCTGTTCCTTACTATAATGAGACTGAAATTTTACTTATAGAGGAAAAAGAATTCTCCAAAAGAGTCCGCCTTCCTTTTATAGCTTCCTTCTAGCTGTGCATGGGATTCATACCAATCCCTTCTTTTTTCCCATGTCTCCCCCACAAGCATAGTATCTTTCTTCAGTCAGGAATTTCTTTTCTGTATGTGATGGCTTCCTCTGAATTTCACAAATTTCAAATATTTATAGAGTCACCTGAGATTTTACATTATCTTTCTTGAGCCAGTGGAATTACAGGCTCTAAAAACAAGACAAAAATATATGACTTTGTGTGACTCTAACAATAAGTGTAGTTTTTGAACGGGGTTTTTGTTGCTTTGTTTTTGTTTGTGTTTTTTTGTTTGGTTGGTTGCTTTGGGGGGGGGTTAATTTTACTAGAAAATACAAAATTTTCTTGGCTTTTAGTTCCTTAGAAGGGCATTAGACTGCAGGATGTAACTGTCAACAAATGTGAGCTGGTGGGGACGCAGCTGTGCCTTTCTTACTGTCCTTCAAGAGTGTAGTGCAATCCTACATGATTTTACTGGTTCTCAACTGAAAATACATCATGCAGAATAAATAACAGTTCAAGCAAACATTTGTATTGCCCAATAACCTTCTCTAACACACCCTCAAGAACAAAAAGAGGAAATCCTCATAAAACCTTCACGTAAGTTATGGGGCAAACATGGATGAGAGGACATAAAGAGGTGATTCAGCTACGACCTCTTCTCTCTTGGAACTCTAAGCACTTCATTAAGACAGACAAGTTCTATTTCAGATCTGCAGAGCAAGAAAAGATGCCCACAGTCTCATAAGCCAGTGATGAAAATGTAAATAGACCTTAGGTCTTCTAGAAATGCTTTCCTTGAGAAAGAGCCAGAGGGCTGATGGCTGTCACCTCTAAATGCTCTTTTGTGATTGCCTCACACCTTAGAATTATATCTTGACCTTCTGCTTACACTTCAATGTTCCCTGTAATTTTATTTTATTTAAAAGTATTTTCTGTTGTTCAGTGCTTTATAGGTGGGTACAAAGGATAATTAGTGTCTGCCCTTCTTTGCCTATGGATTGTATGCAACAGCATCTTCTTGCATATGGACTTCTGGGGCAGTTTTGAAAAGGAGAAAAATATTTTCTCTTTATTAGGAGCTATATTTTCTTTGCCCTAACAGCAAAGAGAAAAGTGAATCTCTGAAATGATTGTGATACAATCAGATCCAGCTCCCATACTATATCCAGACTGGCTTAAAACCTCACTTATAAAAAGCCGATGAGACTTCCACTTGAAGACTGAGTACCTGACTGTTAAAAGCCCCACTAGATGATGTAAGAGAAATGCATAAAGTGTCAGCACAATTTTGAGGACACTCTTAAATATTTAACTGTTTGTAGGAGCTGAGAGGGCACAAAATTTCTGACCAAGAAATGATACCAGAATATATTTAAAGAAAAATATAGGTTAGACTGCAGTTCCATTTCTACTGATTTGAGAAAGCTGACAGGACCTTTAACTGCTATAGCATGAATAATGTCAATAGAGTAGAGAAATATATTTTCCTTGTTTAATAACATCCAGAGAATTCCTTGGTGTAATTTTTCACATAACGAGTTACTGACTTAAAATTGCCGTAATGTTTTTTAAATGCAGTTCACTGAATTTGTGTGGATAGAGTGACTCAGCAGGATGGATTAAGCTCAAGGATTTGGTTAACTGGGCACAAATTCCCTACTTTAATCACCTGAGCTGTGTGATTTGTGTCCAGCCAGCACAGAGAGTAGGTAGCTCTCTTTGCTCATACATTCTTGGGTACTTCCATCTGTCACTTAGAATCTCTGGAATAGTTCAGCTTTCACAGCACCATCTGCACTGAAAAAATTCTGGGAATGGATGCCATTTTGGGACTACTTGGAATCCCTTTGTCCTCCTCTATTCACAAAGTGAATGCTATTTTAGGAGGAGAAGCACAGTTAATGAAGGCTTTTCCATCTTACCACACAAAACCCATCTCTCCGTTCATGGTTCTGAGCTGTATATAAGTTAAATCAAGTACTCCTCAGTGCTGGCCAACTGTATGGCTTGAACTCATGGGGTAGGAGCTTTCTGAGACCATGACAAGTTTTTCAGTCTTCCTGAAATATAAAATGCTGCTTGAATTCAGAAGATAAGAAAGTCAGATGCAGAAGTTATTATCTTATAGTTTTTCTAGAAGTATTCTGTTATTCTGTTTCTGTTGAAGAAACGTGGAAAGTGTCCTAAGGACATTGTTATCAACAGTACATCAGTACTTCTTTTTCTTTACTGCCATAAAAACATACTCAAAGGGTGTACAGCAGCCCTGAGAAACACTCGTGTCACAGTTACCATGGAGTTGGAAGCAACCTGGAGAGGTAAATTGGCACTTACTCCAACATATGCCCATGCCCTTCACAAGCTGGAAGCCCACTGGGCACTGTCAGTGGTGGTGGGCAGCTCTCTGCCCTGGATAGAAACATCATGGTGGTTTCCTAACCTCAGTCTGAGGTGATGCTAATCACTGGCTGACCAGAATAACACATGAAACCTTCTTCCTTCTATCTGACCAGATGTTTAACTGCATTAATATTTGCTGTACCTGTTTATGTTACATTTTTAAAATGTAACATAACTACACACATGCTTTTCATATCAAGGTACCTGTGGGCTGTTGGTTTATAAACAATTCAAAACTGTGTAAAAAAAAAAAGTCACTGCATGACTGTGGATGGTTATACCATTAAATTGAGCTTCAAATCAGGAAAACACATGCTGAAGAAGTATATTTTAATTATGGATTAAAACTACATACCTCTACAAATAAACCCTTCAGCTTGTCTGACATCCACAAAATATAGTTTCCAAATGTGCAGGAACAAGGTCAGTGTGAGCGTGTGTTGCAATATGACATTGAGTTTTACACATTCAAAATTAAACCCTTAGAAAATCAATGCAAAAAAATCTAGTGGCAGAAAAACTTATTAAGAACTGACAAATATAATTTTTTAAAGCATGCTTAGCATCATGATGTAGAAATGGCAGGCAAGGCTCCTGCACATGGATGAATTGCAACAGAGCTGATGAACACTTCAAATTCTGCTCCCTACTGCATTAAACCCATTTTATGCCCAAGCAACCCCACTATTGTTATTATTGAATAGCAAATAAGCAGATCCATTTGAAAACATCCTGTTTGTCAAAATGAGGCTAAGCCATGCAGTTAATAATCTCATTACAAAGAAAGCCACTTTGAAGGAAGCACAGTATTCTATTAAAGCCTTTTGTTCATGATGATTTCTATCACAGCAATACCCTGAGATCCCTGCAAGATGCTGTGGGTATAAAACAGGAACCACTGCCTCAGGAAGCATGCCACCTTAGAAGGAGGATGAAGGAAAGATCCATGTCAGACAGGTGACCTGGCTGAAAATGTACTGAACACTGAGCTGCCAGAGAAGAGGAGACAGAGAGATGCACTGAAGCTTCCAAGTGGAAAGGTTTTAACTGTTCCTCTCCATTTGCAGCCCTTCAGTTTAATAATTATAATAAGATCATTCCTCACTGACTGTTCGTTCACAGATAGGATGTCACAAATGTAAAGTGCAAGACTCAAATAGAGACAGTCTAACAGGGTAATAAAGTATATAACTCTTGCTTTAGCTTAATCAGCATCTCTTGAATTTCCTCAGTAATATTATAATGTTGACACTTCTATCTGCATTAATGTACAAAATAATAGCTTAATCACGAAAGGGAATGTGAAATATTTCAACACATGGAAATTAATAAGATTTCTAAATGAGAGTATGAAGTCTTTGAACAAGCTGCTAATGTATTTGGATTTATTTAAGAGATATTCATTATGGCTGGGCAGACAATGCTGAACTACATTTTTATTTCAAAAGCACTAAAATATTACGAAAAGATAATAAAATGTGGTCATTTAGATTAACACTTGAGACAAGTCCCACAAAAGCTATGAGCATTTATAAAGCGTTTTCTTTTGGCAAGATATTAATTTTGAGTTAAATTAATTAACTAGAATGCTTGAAAGATGGATGAATGAGGGAACCAGGAGGAGATTCAAGATGCACAATTGCCTTGGACATAAGGAAAGACCCTATGAATCACAACTGCTAAGGTACCAATTTTGATTAAATGTAAGAGGGGAGGGAATCCACCACAAGGAACACCTGTGAAGCACAGAGGGGTTCACCACCCTCTTAAAGGGCCAGAAAAAATGAACAGCAGGACCTTTCCTATCTTCTCTTCCATTCTGTTACTATATTTCCTTCTGCCACTCAATCATACTTAAGCAGTAAAAAAGGTAACAGTACATTTTTTAGCCATATACCTACACCCACGTTTATGGCTTGAATTTTTGTTTATTTTTTAAGTTCTGCTCCCCCTCCACCATTTTAATTACTTGATTTATGCTTTTATTCAGTATCTCCATAGTACAATTACTCTTTTCTTCCTTTGGTCTCTCTACCACACACACAGTCAAAAAAACCCCAGACAAATATAACTGAGAGTGAACAAGAATCTACTGTGTCTTGGAGAGTTCATGCATTTAACCTAAAGCCAAACCAATGGTATAATATTTGCACTGGGGTTGTCTTCTGGGGAAAGAAGAAAACCAGCTTGCAAAGACACAAGAAAACTTCTTCAAGCTTCAGAAAATCATGACTGAAATGTATCCTGAGCAGCACTAGAAGATATTATTAAACACAAGATTGACTCTGATTGCATGTCCCCTTCTTAGCAATGTTTCTTTCAGAATATCAGCTACAGAATCTAGAGATCCATTTTATCTCTTCTCCACAGGATTGGAAAAAAAACCCTAAACCCCTAAATATTTTCTTACAGTGCTTGAAGAATTATTATGACCACTAATAAAGCAAGGTAGTTGCTTTCACTTTAATAACCTGAAATCAGGGAATTTACTTACATGTTTTATAGTGAGTTGTTTTTTTCTGTAATGACCAAATCATCCCAGTTTTGTAATCTCTTTCTGAAGGCTCTGCTTTTGAAGACAACTAATTTAAAACTTTCATTTCTTTTCTAGAAGAATAACCTTGTATTAGCCTTTATATTAGCTTCAAGACAGTCTGTTTGAAATGTTGAACCTGAGATGACAGGAATCTAATTTTATGTTTTCAAAATTTTTTATGTTGTGACTTTCCTAACAGATAAAAGTATTTGAGGGCTTTTGAGATCTGAGCATTTGAGATTTTCTTAACAACCTTAATAAACAAAGATTTTAACTAACTTGAGAGCTGCATGAAAGGTAATACAGGTCACAGATGCCCTCAGGTCCTCAGATTTACTACTTTATTTATGTATTTGAAGCTGGAAGAAAAAATTAAGTGGGCAATGTTGACAAAGAGAGGAAGTGTCTGAGATCCTAAAGGCAAAATGCACTTTAGAGGAAGCACGTCATGAGCAACAGCACTCAATGCCAGGGCAGGAAATCACAGTGGGTTGAGGAGCTGAGCTGGTGGCACTCCTACAGAGGTGCAGGACAGGACAGCAGAAGCCATGGACTGCTGTGGAGGGAACCAGCCCACTTCTGCAGTCTGATGAGCTGCTACCTGAGGGACCAGACAGCAAGCACGTTAAGGGATGGCAAGGAGAAGGCCGAGTTGCCCTTTTGCATTGGTGTTCACAAAATCTGTTACAAGCCACTTAAAAAATTAATATTAGCAGGTAGCTGGAAAGCAGAGCATAACAGTTAAAGGGCATGATAGAGAATGGATAATTTGACTCTATTAAAGTCAATGGGGCATGCTCAAATGCACCCTAAAGGCAAAGAAATCTCTTCTGAATCATTATCCTTGGGAAGTCATGGAACGCTGGTGAAAGTCAACTCTTTAACATAGAGAGTTCAGGGCACCATTTATCAGCTTACTTCCTACCCTGAAAAATGCCAGAGCAAATGTTAAATGGTCAATTTGTAAGTACATAAAGGATAGCAAGGTGGTTAGTAGACATAGCAGTTTTCATGTATCTCAACATTGTTTGAAAAGGGTACAGTGGTTAACTATTCTCCAAGGTTGTTGAGGGTGAAACAAAGAATAATTGGTTTGTTTCACAGCAGAGAGAGGTTAGAGGCTAGACTGGAGTTTAGAGTAACTTTGTACTTAATCACAAGGACAGTAAAATCCTACAAGAGTACCTACAAAGGTTACAAAAATTAAACTGGGAGATTTTCAGTAGCATGTCAGGTAAATATTTGCTAAAGAGCATTTCAGTATGACCTCTCCTATTTCAGAGCAAGAAGATGAAATGGAAAAACAAGAGATATCTTCCAGCTCTTTATTTGTCAGACACTGTGTTTCATATATTTTAAAAGGGAGTTTTCCTCACAGTTTCCCAAATATCTGTATTTTACTTATAGATTTTCACACATTGTTTTCAAAGGCAATTCCAGACAGCTATCATAACTCCTGCCAGCTCAGAACTTTATGAGGACCTACGAAGCATTCACTGACTTTAAGACCTCAGCTCATAATCCGTAACAATTTATGAGAATAATAGTTTTCACTTAGAATAAATAAATTATTACAAGTATGTACAGTTCCCCTCATACTTTATAATCCTTGTAGCTATAGATAAACTTGACAGTGTAACCAAAGTGTAATTCAAAACTCAGAAATCAAATAGAGTGAAATTCCATTTTGTAACATTTATTTTCAAAAGATTGAAGAATTATTTTTAAATGTTCAGGACCAGTCATAAGGCAAAGAACGATATATAATTCCTTCTAGTATCAAAAATAATTTCAATTAAAAATGCTAAGTTGAAATTTGTTGTGTTTTAAAGCATCCTATTCTTATTTTGCATTGTTTAAGGAATTCAGTATGACTTGCATCAGTGAGAATACATGGAACACAGTAACAGGGATTTATTCCCCGTGCAACTCCAGCCTTAGGCTCCTTATGAGCTACCTTTGTGTTACTGAAAGAAAAGAAATAATACAAAAACTTTTGATTAGGCCTCCTCTTCCATGCCTTCCCAGGCCACCCTTTGTCACTTTGAACAGACTTAAATGAGAGTATGTAGCATAACACCAATACTGCTCCTAAAACAAGGAATAAGTATTTTTTAAACCATTACCCATGTATAAACTCAGAGTAGCTGTAAATTATGATAGAATGTATTCTATTGATTTACAACAGCATGACTGGGAAAAGAATGGGATCCATGATTATGACAACATCGTGCTTGGATAAGTTTTAGATGTTCCTCCCACTTTGACAGGCTCTGTTTCATATCTCATACATGACAGGAGAATAAGGCTGTCATCACGATGTTGCCACAGTCACATTACTAAATGTTAGATATTGTTGAACACAGATGGTTTTACTCCATTCAGTAAAGTGGCAAATTTTAAAAACATCAGAAGCAATTCCACTTTCTCTTTATTTCTCTTGCACCAGTTATTAGTTATTACATCACTCTGATGTATGCTCATGGGTGGGTTTTGCTCCTTCTTTTTTCCGTTTGAATAGTAAGTACTTGCGTTTCAGACTTTCAATACCTAAGCCCAGATTTACAAAAAAAAAAAAAAAAAAAAAAGAGAAAAAACCTCTAACTCCACTGACCTTATTTTACATCTGCACCTACGTGTGCAACTTTATTCATCTAAACCAAGATACTCCTAAACATCCCCTTATCTAGGTATGCATCCCTAACAAATACAAATTATGCAGAATATGACCTTATAAATAACTGACGTAGCAAAAAATTGAGTTCATGTGCATCTTCAGCCTAATGTCCAGCATTTTTCAGGATTAGGACACAATGACTAACAGAAACAGTCTGTAGCTAACTGTTGTCACAAAAAAAAAAAAAAAAAAAAAAATCAGGCATGCATTAAAAAAGCTAAAAGTAGGTCTGTGATCTGCAGGAAGAAGGGCAGAAACATTTTGAAAGAATGAGGCTCAGTTCTGCTTAATTTATATAGTGTTGTCTGTCAGAACCCATGGGATTTATCAGATATAAAACTGCTCTATTCCTAAGTCAACTCTCACTCCAGGGAACCTGAAGAACTCTCAAGCAGGATCCAATGTGAAATCCATCTAAGAGTGTGTGCTAGGATCAAGCAAGCACAGTAAATATAATTCTTTATGTATATAAAAGTCAGTAATTTTTGCAGTGGTTTTTAGACACCTTGATTATCATTTACTGGGATATTCCTAGAAAAATGTCAATCTGAAAAATAAACTTAATTGAATTGTGCACAACAGAGTATGGAAGTGACCACGGAATGTATTTTTTTCTTTTTAATTTCAAAAGACTGTGATAGTGTTGTTATAAACCTTGTATTGTAGGAGAGATTGTTTTTATAGTACATGTGGGTGAATTAATGAAGTGTTTTCTTACAGTTAGGCAATGTGGGAGAAGATTAATTAATAGCTTTTTTTTTTTTTTTGAACCATAGCAGTACCTCAGAAATAATAACATTATATTAATTCTGTGAGTACAATTAAACTCTATCATCATCCTTTTAATTTTAAATATGAGAGTTTCCCTTCAGACAAGGAATAAAGACAAGGTATCTTAGTTGCTTGTTCTCCACTGAACTTCCTCCATGGTCTCCACCGCCAGATCCTATTTTTAAGAGTATAATCTTCATTACTTCTTCCTCAAATGAAATAGAAAGACTATTTGACTTTGGTAAAGGAAGTGATGAAAACAAACTATTTTTTTTCTTAACTTTAAAATCAGTATTTTTAACTGTTCTAGTCAATTTGGAAAAATAGGGCCCCTACAGGAAAATCTTGGTATCCAAGAAGTATCATGCAGAGTGAGAGGAAGAGGTTGGTTGTATACTGCTGAAATGCAGCTTATTTAATTCACCAGCCTTCATACCCCTGCAACGCTGAGCAGGACCACTGAACTAATCCATTACTGTGTGTAACGGTCCCACAGGAACAGCTGCACAAATAGATGGAACATTACAGGGATCACAGGTGCTCAGATTTGGAGTCAATCATCTGTGCAAGCACAAATATTTAAGACCAGCGTCTCACATAACACCCTCTCAGACAGCGTGGAAATAGGCTTATCACAGTCACTTTAGACATTTCTTACACTAACAACCTGTACTTTCTAAAAGTCTTATCTGCAGAGCCAAAGCGTAATGCTAACAAATCTCTCTAAAAATCAATTAGATTAGATCCCAATACTGGAAGAATTATTTGTGTAGAAAAGCGACAGCTGTAAAAACAGGAAGCAATCTCATATTGAAGACCTTCTCCTTGCTCTCTGCTTTTTAGCCATGAGAGTACCCTGTACAAGGACTGTATTTCTATAAGGAACCTGTAAAAAAACCCCAACAGGGCTGGTGAATACTAAATGGCACTAGATTTCTGGCATGACACAAATGCGAGAAACCCCTTTTATAATTATAATCAGTGAACATCTCATGTAAAATTATGAAACTAATTAAGAAATTATTTCTTTCTACTCTAATCAGAAAAGCAAAAAACCCCCATCTCTTAGAAGAAGAGCTGAAGATCCATCATAGGCTATACTACCTACCTATTCAAACTGTTAGTTCAGAGGAAGAAGTCAGCCTGGATATCAAACCCTGCATCTTTTATACTATATTATGCAAAAGAAATTGTACTATGCAGTCAAAAGCAGCCTAATGGTACGTATAAAATGACACAGAAGAATATTTGAATAAGCCACCGCTAATCATGACAAGACAAATCAATACTTGCAAAGCAACTGGTACCTACTGAGCATCAGACCATCATCCCACTGTCTGTCATAGTATGGAGGATATGGAAGTATGGGAAAAGAAAGAATGGCAAATCCCAACATGTTTACCTGAGCTCACTGCAGACATCCAGAGAGAGTGAAGGAACACAGACCAAGCCCTAAACAACACACTCTAAAATCTAGTGAAATTGGTGGATTTTTTTCCCCTGGGAACACAGAAGCAGACAGTGAAATCTTGAGTGCCAAAGCTTCTGAACACATGCTAATAGATCCTCTGTGAGCTCAACAGGTAAATTGAGTACTACTAATGTTTTCAAATTTGATGAACTCTTCACGAAGGCTTGAACTACATTTACATGTAATTTACAAAATACAGTTAAGATACACAGGATATATCATATTTCACAAAACTACCAGTAGCCAAATATTGGGACTGCCGAAGTCAAAGACCACAGTCCTCTTCCCTTCAGTATGGGCTTGATTTTATCTGGCTGTACACCCACAGGAAACCCACAGGACATCCCAAGAAGAACCTAAACTGTGATCATTCACAGTTCTGCTTAAAGGCCAGAGTGTAAGCAACTGCTCTAGAGGCATGACAGGTATCTGAATACAGATACCTGTGCTGCAAGCCAGTCATCAGAGTTTCCCTCATTGGATCTGGGACTCACATGAGACTGAGCTCAGGTTTAGATTTCTTATGACTAACTAGCTAGTAGATACCATAAATGAAGGCAATAGTGCAAAGGCTGCAAAAAACAAATAAGCCATAAAAGTGCTGCCCTGACAGAAAGCTCGGAGTTTTAGGAAGAGAGCCAAATATTGTCTTCTCATGCAGTTTCTTTACATTGAAGCTTTTGAACTTTGTCACCATCATAATCCTGAATTCAAACTTGATTTTTATTAGAAATGAGGATGACTTGTTCTTACCCCCACCAGTGTTTGTTGATTGCTAGAAGGGAAAACAAGACCATTTCCTGTTCTTTGTCCTGAGGCTGCACTTAAGTGCTCAGCAACTGCCTCCCCCTCCCTCTCCTCCCTCTTTTTTTGCTGAGGTGCAGTAAGTGCTTTAGCAGCCAGAGTCATGTGGAAAAAAGGATTCCCCATAGCATTTTTTTTCTTTTAATTGATCTATCTCATGGCAGCACAAGATAGGACATACAACTAGACTGGAAAGCCTAATGGGACACAGGAACAAATTGGTAACTGTTTAACCAACATTGCAGCAAAAGTTAGTTGTAATACTGACATGACTCTTTTAAAAGAGAATGAGGTAGAGACTGAGCTAGATTAGGTAAAAAGAATGAGATTATTGAAGGCAGTTTCGGCTGGTCCATCTAACACCATTCAGCTCACTACATATAATTGAGAGCAACCTGCAGGCTGACCTAGATTTCAGTGTCAATACTCTCATATCTTTTCAAATACCTATGAAGCAGAGCTCTGGGAAGCTCTTTTTCCCAAAGTTCCACACCACCTCCCACCCCAAAACAGAAAAGATGGGGCATTGGAGAATGGATTCTTCATAACCTGTAGAAATCATTCTTGGGCAAAGGTGATTAGGATAGGACAGTAAAACAAGACCTCCAGTTATTTTGACAGTTTACTGCAAAAGCAAAATCGCCACACCACATGGCAATATCAGAGCTTGCATGCTTTCAGAAACACTGTATGAAGAAAAACCACAGTAAATGATTCTCTGACAGTAACTTATTGAAAATATCAAGTCATCATACTAGATGAGGAGCTGTACTTCTTCAGCACTTCTTGAGGTCATAGTCCCACTGGACTCTTTATACTGTAAATGAAAATTTGCAGTATTTGCAGGATTAAAAGTAACAAAAAAAAAATTTAAAAAAAGACTGGGACCAATCACTATGTAGCTAAAAGCAAAGAATGCCAGGAAATATGGCAAATGTGCTTTCATGGACTTCTCTGTCACCTGTCTGTTTACTTAGAGCCTAAGAAATGAGAAGAATCCCATCTTAAGTCTGAAAATATCAAGATTAAGATTTCTCTTACTGATACTCAATAAAACCTTAATTTCTCTTAACTATAATCAGTGAAAGATTATTCCAAACCAGTCACTATATCTTCCTACTCAGCTTCATAATCACTTATCAACTGAGATATAGTAGCTCTCCAAAGATTAATCCCACTTAACCTTAGACAATAATATTTGAGTTAATCATGTGGATACCTTTTAGACTCAATGGAGCAGGATTCATATAGTTTTGAACAGCTTCCCCAAGACAGGAAGACAAAGGGCACTCCAGATGCACCTGTTTCTTTCCACTAACTTTAAGATGAACTTAGACAACCAGCTCAGACATTGATCTCTTGACCTCTCTAACACAGAGATCTAAATTTGGAACAGTGAAACCCTCCTAATGTGCACTCCCAACTCATGGCACACTGGGAGTGATTTGATGCAATGAAGGAGCTAAATAACATTACTTGGCATTTTACATGTCAAGCACATGGATGAACAATTGCCACAGCTCAGTTAACACACATTGAAAACTTGCTGAGCTGTGGTAACTTAACTGTGAGAGCGAGCTGTTCATAGTGCAATATCCTCCAGCTCTTTGGTTATGCATGAGGACTAAGAGACACAAAACCCTTTGGGGTCTGGGTTTGGGGTTTTTTAGCATCCTGAATTGTCATAGATCCAGCAGGAGGAAATACAGTACACTGGCCTTAAAATAATCAACATTTCACAACACCATGTTATCTCTTCTCTTTTTTCCCCCAAACGCATCAGAGCAGCTCCAGCTATCCAAACTCTCAGCACTTCTTAATTTCTCTCTCATGGGTACATTAGGAATCAAGAAGATCAGGTAGCAGACCAGTGTTGATTATGACTGAGCAGACAAGGTTTGGATTCCCAGCCATGAACAGGGTATTGTATGGCCAGTCTGTTTTCATCTGTCTACTTCTCCATGGATTTTTCATATGGTATTTTGCAGCTGTCTTATTGTATCAGCTTTAAAATTATTCTGTTATTCATATTGCACTCCAGTACATACTGTCAAAGGGAATGGCATTCAAGCTGATCTTTTTTCCCCATTCACAAGGTGCACCAGCCCTTGTGAGTTCAAAAATGTCTAAGTATTTTCTTGGTATCAATTTGTTCTGAGATATACAATGGCAAATGTTATCCAGAGTCTTGCTTTGCCTGGCATTCTAACAGCTGGACTTACTCAGTGTTGTCTACAATCATCTTCATGGCACAGTAGAGAGTGCTGGACTCAAGAGTGAAATTAACATGCAGAAAACATGCACTGCCCAGTCTTAAAATCCATTCCAAAATACTTTGTTTTCCCTTATGAATCCTCATCTCTCTTTTAAATTATTTTTCAACCTTCTGTACTCATCTTTGTATTGAATTTAATCCAAACCCTATGTAACTGAATAGATAAGGCTATAATATCTGCTTGCATAGACACATACATCTGTACATCTATGTTTATACATGTATTAGTCCTCTATGTACCCAGGTGATTTTTAACATATCTTCAAGTAAAAACAGATAAATGGCCAGTTTGTTTCTGAACATCCGTTGTTATAAATGAATAAGGATACTGATAGCATTTTCTTTATTAGCTTTTGCTGGACCAGAACTCCAGATGGCCAAGACTAAAGTAGGACTGTTATAAAGGGATAAAATTGCCCTTAGGTCATAGGAGCTATGTGAATTTAAGTCTGAAGGCTGCATGACTTTTTTTAATCTATATCTGAAGAGACCTCCTTGGTTATTCAGGCTGAGGGAGACGATTATACCTTACTAGGAGTTATAAAGACAAACAAAACGGGTTTGCTCACCCAAGGTTCACAGCAAGGCATTAGAAACACTTAACAATTTTGGAGCTTACCTGCTTGCAGGACATGCAGCTAGAGGTGTGTTCACAGTCTGGTTAAACAGCCAAAGCTCTGCTGAGATCACCAGAGCTGTAACCCCAGTGTGGGTCTGCAATCACTGATACAGGTTTGACACACCAGCACAGAGACAGCCTAGGTAGCTGCTAGGAAAGTTTTATGGAGAACAAAGTCCATATTGTGAGGCCTTTGCAGGAGTTTACTATGCTAGTACAGACTGGTAGAAATGGCCTACTGGGCATTCTCCTACAGGGGAAGGGCACACCCCAGGGAATAATGTGGATTGGGATAATGAGCCAACACACCTCAGCTGTGGCAGTCCCAAGGTAGGCTGTTATTCCCCATCACTACAATGAGGCTGCACCTGCACCAAGCAGGGTTGTGAGGGAGACCATGATCCAAAGTTCTGTGCCTCCTCAGTAAATGCATCCAAGACAGGAAAAAAGTGTGTTGGGTATCTTCAGAAAAAGCTTGATTTAGTGAAAACACAAATTCATTTAGCCCTGCCTCACAGGATAAGAAAACAATCCCTCTCCATTTGTTGTAGTCAGCATCTGTCTAAAGAGCTCCAGGGTAAAATTCCTAGAGTAACCAATAGGCAAAGTACTCATCATTCTGGGCATCAAAGGAAAAGTTCAGCAACTTTCATCCAAAACCTGCTTCCCTTAGGCACATCCTACCTCTTCTGACATACAAGCAAAGTGGATTTTTTTAACCTGCTCTCTGTGCAAGTTCATCACTTTGTGCAGTTCTGCTGTCCTCCCACCACCCCTCCTGCTCTCTCCTGGGAAACCTATCTGTCACAGTAAAAGCACGAAAGGGATGTGGCAGAGCCACAATTTCCCAGGCTTATGAAAGTGGTCTTCTGCTGCAGGACATATCAAAAGGAACAAATCAATATAACTGCCAAATCCTTGAGCCTGTAAATGAAAGACAGTATGGATATATTTACTTTGGCATTTTCACAGAGATGCCACAAGATGAATCTTGAGCTGATTCAGGTTGAAGTAGGAAATTTTAAGGACTGAAAGTCAAAGAACAAATAAACCCAAACATTTTCAGATATCGGGTATAAACTCAACAAGTTTCTCTCAAAACATATTTCTTTTATAATGCCCTGGCTGTGAAATGTAAGAAAAGGAATGTATTTTAAGGAGGTTCAAGAGCTCTACAAGATTATCCTTCTCATGCTGAAACAGCCACAATAAATTTTCAAATGTCATGTGTCAGAAAAAGCATAGTTACCAGGGCAAAAGACATAACTCCTTTTGAAAATGCAGCCACTGAATTCGAATATCCTTTGACCTGTACTCAAAACTGTGTGTGACAATTCAAATTGATACTAAAGGTCCAATCCAACAGTTAGTGTTTGGAAAAATAGGAAGTTTCGAAAATGCTGTTTCTGCTCCTCCAGGGTCTTTAGAGAGATGAGCTTTTTTGTCTTGTAGTTAGCTGTCGAGTTCAATAGCAATGAAACAATTTCAGCACTAATAGAACTCCTACTCCATGAATCTTGGTTAAGAAGCAGTGGAAAAGTAATGATTTCTGGATTATAATCACAGCACTTCAGTTTTCCTAAAGTTGGATGGTTAAATATCTTAGTGTTACAACTAAGTAAAGCCAGGTAGGGCTTATATCTATATCTGAGTAACAAGCAGAGATGTCAAGGCATGTAGTCTTTGTACATTTGTAATACCTTAAAAGATTGAGTATGGCTCTCATATTTGGTCAACACATGAACAGTGTTGTGGTGAATCCATGGGAGAAATTGCTTTTCACAGCCTTAATGCAGTTGCAGCAGAGGTGTAGCAACAAAGAAGTGCATTTGAGAGTGTGATTAAAATCATCATAATGATGACACTTGGTGCAAAATGGGAGATCTTTGGAAGTATACTGGAAGCATTGAAATTTAAATATGAAGTAAATACTCACTGAGAACAAAACATTGCAGCCAGCAATGACCAGCTTAATAATTTCTGAGAGACCATCCTGTACAATAGCGTAGCTTTCTAGATTGAAAACCCAGTAACTTTATGCTGAAGCCAATGAAGAGCATCTGAGGCCAAGGACCTCATTATTGAGCAGGGCTTCATCTGAGACAAGAGAAATAAATAAACCATGTAATTACAATAAAAATAAACTAAACTCAATATCCAGAAACAATGACAAAGAGTGAATATGCTGCTTGAGAAAAGGTAATAAATAAAACCTTGAAAAATAAAACAACTCAAGAGCCACAGCTCTTCATCAGCCTGGAGAACACCCCACATTTGGAGGTAGCAAATAAAGGCAGTGGTAAACGTGGCTGGAGCAAACTTTTTGAATCCCCATCTGCCTGACAAATAGTTTTGACTTCAGAGAGCCATACTAAAGCCATTTGGTACTTTCAAATGTTATGTTAAGACAGATTGCCTTTAAAAAAATCCCATTAGTTTTACTGCATTTTCAGCTTAGTAAAATGCTTATGTAGATTTCCAATCAGTTTCTGTAATTTACAAAACACTCCACAATAACAGAGTCTTTCTATCCAAATTGTGCTGCAACTGTGAAAAAATGATTCTTCATGCACATTTTCTGCTTGATACTTAGCATTTGCAGAGTCATAGGATTGTTCAGATTGGAAAAGATATTTAATATCATCAAGTCCAACTTTTAACCCAGCACTGCAAAGTCCACCACTAAACCATGACCCTAAGTGCCATGTGTATATGTCTTTTAAATTCCTCCAGGGATGGTGACCTCACCATTTCCCTGTGCAGCTTGTTCCAGTGCTTGACTACCCTTTCAGTGAATAAATTTTTCCTGATGTCCTATCTAAACCCCTCCTGACAAGACTTGACCTATCACTTGTTACCTGTGAGAAGATACTGACCCCTACTTTGCTACAACCTCTTTTCAGGTAGTTGTAGAGAGCAATAAGGTCTCGACTGAGCTGCCTTTTCTCCTGGCTAAACAATCCCAGCTCCCTCAGCCAGTTCTCACAAGACTTGTGCTCCAGACCCTTCACCAGCTTTGTTTTCCTTGCCTGGACTTGCTAGAGCACCTCAATGTCTCTCTTGTACTGAGGGGCCCAGAGCTGAACACAGGATTTGAGGTGTGGCCTCCCCAGCGCCAAGTAAAGGAAGACAATTACTGCACTGGTGCTGCTGGGCCACAGTGTTGCTGGTATGGGCCAGGATGCCATTTTCCTTCTTGGCCAGCTGGGCACACTGCTGGTTTACGTTCAACTGTAGCTACTGACCAGCATTCCCAGGTCCTTTATCACTGGGCAGCTTTCCAGACACTCTTCCCCCCACCTGGAGCACTGCCTGGGTTTGTTGTGACCCAAGTTCAGGACCCAGAATTTTATCTTGTTGACTCTCATACAGTTGGCTTTGGCCCATCAATGCAGCCCATCCAGATCCCTCTGCAGACCCTTCCTGCTCACCAGCAGATTGACACTCCTGCCTAGCTCAGTGTCTTCTGCAAACTGGCTGAGGGTGCATTGGATCCCCTCATATAGTCAATAAAATTATTACACAGGATTGGTCCCAATACTGTCCAGGGGAACAGCACCCTGTGACACTTCACCTTGCAATAATAATGGACAAACTTCTAAAAATTTGGTATGTGTATAAAAGCATTTTTCTTGCATACTTTTTTCTTTTACAATGATTTTCTTGTACAGCATGTTTGCTGAATTTATGCAGGTAAAGAAGATATTAATATACATTTCTACAACATTAAAGTTTACCATCTATTGACTGACCTCTAGTGGAAATAAGGTAAATTTTGGAATGATTTTTAATTGTTGTTGGGTATTGTGAGGATTATGAGATTTTGGGTTGCTAAAAATGTATTTAATTTGCATTACATGTTTAACTGTGTAAAATGCAAAATAAATCTGGGCACAGGTGACTTTTAGTCTCAAGACATATCCAAGTAAATTACTAGAATGGCAGGACGAAACCAGAACAAAACCAGTGATTAGTTACTATGACTATTATGCTGTACATTCAGAGACCAGGTCTTTAGCTTTATTTAAACTAGGTAACTCCAAAATGACAGTGTGTGAAACACACAGTAACATACAACAAGCCAAACTGTGTTGTTCAACAGGGTACAGACCTGCTATTTACCCTGTGTTGGTTGAAACTAGTTGAACATTATAAATAACCAAAAATTCTCTCAACAACCTCATACATTTTCATTGTTATGAATCAGTTTCTTTCACCCACAGATGTCACCTGGATACATTCCAACTCCATTCTTGAACAGATGTTGATTCTCACAAGGTTAGTGTTGAGGAATCACCAAAATGTAGTGTTAAGTGTTTTCTCCACATTTTATTTTCTTACCTCACCAAAGTGTAGTGTTAAGTGTTTTCTCCACATTTTATTTTCTTACCTATTTTCACCAAAGTGTAGTGTTAAGTGTTTTCTCCACATTTTATTTTCTTACCTATTTTCACCTCTCCTGTAACAATTACTGGCTTGTACTTTAAGAAATAAGAGATGAATGTGTATATGTACATGGTACACCAATTTATTTCTCATATTTGTAGGATGTAGAAGTATTTGAAAACTTGATCAATGGAGAGAATGCTGAGCATATTTCTTTGTTACTTATTCATCATGCCTGTGTTTGTTTGCCTGATTACTAACGAAATTCCCCCTCCTCTCTCCTGACTCTGTTGGATTCCAGATTCATCTTTGCAATTAAGCCTTTGGTTCTGTAGCATATGGCAGTTGATGGGTTTGAATGAGGAGAACACAGTAGCATCTGGAGGGCCTTGATTAAAAAATATATTAAATATAAAATCAGCCAAAACTCTTTCTTGTAAAGATGCTTCTTCCAATCAAAACTCTCTGTTAGGGAAAATATCAATGGGTAATTTCTAAGGCGGCAACATCTGAAAATTTTAGGCTTTCTATCTGTTCAGTTTAGCCAGATGTATTTCATTATTTGCCACCTTTTCTGAAGCTTGGAGAAGCAGTCTTGAATTACTGTGTTAAGCAATTAGAGGAAAGCCAGGGAGTCTGTGTACTGGAAATAGCAAGGAATAATGAGACGAGTATGTAAGTATTTGACCTAAAAAAAGCTTCATATACATCAATTCCTCCAGTATTATTACCCAACACCCCAGAATACATAACACCTTTCAGTTCAGCTGTAGTCCTTTCTCTGAGCTTACCTTCCTAGTGAGTACCTTGGACTATTCTCCATCCTTATGCTCTCCATACTACTCTCAAACATTCCCCATCCTAAACCGCATCTCTTCTTCTCCTACTGCTTTTACTTACCAGGGAGGCCCTGCCTGATTCCCATTAATCCAAATCAGTTCCACCATCCTGACATCATTCCTTGCATTCCCACTTCTGACTTCCAGCTCCCACTAATACATTTACACAGTTGAACATTTCCTTGCTTAATACAAAAGAAATAAGAAATTCACCGTGGGAAGGAACACTGAACAAAAACAAAGATTGATGTTTTATTAGGCTTTACAAATAAGTTCATTAAGGGTAGAAAATAAAGATAGCTTCTAGACTGAAGTTGGATGACACACACTATATTCATTAATATTCACATACTTTTCCCAACCTTTTTCATTACATTTATTTTATAAGTGGAGTCAACAAAGTTGTTTTGGGTGATATATGGTAGTAAAAGGAAAATAAACTAGCTTTGTTTTGTTGAATTTATTTAAAGAGATTTTATACCATTCCTGGAGCTATGATCAAATTTCTGATAGTTTCTCCATTTTTCTTACTATTGACCACTGTTCCCATTAGCAACAGGATGAAACTGTAAAGACTTGAACATCCCCATTTTTAGTAATAATTTTAAAAATTCAGTGAGAGGAAAGAAAGTACTGCTTTAATCCTGACTGGAGGACTATGTTTTATACGATGCAATTTCAAACTGTTTGTTATTCAAAAATTATATAAAACTTATGAGAATGAATATTCATTTTATTAATTTCCTGTACTTTCTTAGTTCTGATTCAGAATTTTCCCAAAACTAGACTTGTAACAGGCTTTTATCTTTACATTTTTGCTCTTTTTGCCCTGTTCTTGTAATAGTTTTTCCATTCTCCAAATCATAAGATGTCAGATTTCAAACTGCTATCTTGGACTCCTACTGATTAAAGTGAGATAGTCTCAGAATTTTCCACTGGGTCATTAGTGTCCTAATCTGGGTTTACTCAATATTTTAAAATACATTTTTTTCTGTTTCACTGCTGTAAAACAATTTTTACACTTTCATACTATTGCTAAAGAACGTATGGACATTTTTGTTTCACTTTAGTGTTTGGGATTGAACATGGAAATAAGAAGATGCAGCCCAATGCTTGCTCCAGAAGGCCATGCTGTTATACTGGAAGCATAAAATGAACACATCACATGCATAGGCTCTCCTATATGACCCCAGTGGAAACAGCATGCAGTGAAAAGAAAAGAAAGTTAACCAAAAATTCTTCCACTGAAATGTGTAGTACTGCTTTTAATGAAGCAGGAGATTTGTGAGATTTTGGGTTTCCACTAAAGCCTTTTCTCGTACACATTTTTATTTTTATATTCTTAATCTGAGCTTTATATAGACAGTTTAATCATTCTTGATAGAAAACCTGGTCTCTGATCCTATTTGGCTGAAAACCCAAAGCATTACTAGTTGCAAGACGAGCTCCCTAGAGACCATCCTTTCTTCTGCTTATATATCAGCCTTGAAAGCTGTTCAGCAGATTGTAGGCAATTTTAAGCATGAGATTAACCGTGTTTTCAAAAAAATGAAAATATGTAATGGTCGTTTTAGAACCATTGAGGTTAGGAAATGTAAACTCTGTTATTTTCTACAGATAGAAAGTATCAGACTATGCTGGAGCTAAATATAAAGAAGTATCAGGGTGGAAAAAATATGGAATTTTTTTTTTAACCTTTCAAATATGGCTTACAAAATGACATGTTAAATAAACCCTTACCTCAGGAATGTTTTAAATGGTCATATCATAAATATTGTGAGCAAATACAGTGTGTTGCTTTGTTTGTTTAGTCTGTATTTGCCCTTTGTATTTGTAACCATTAATGTAAATAAAAGCAGGGAGAGCACCAGGCACAGTCTCAGATCTAACAAACAGTCTAAATTCCATGAAAATGAGAATTTACAAACTGCAAAACTAATAAAAGAGGCACCTCCCATCCTTCCCCACTAAAGCATGCACATTTTGCACATGATTAAATTATAGACCTCATTGCCTCAGAATTTCTAAGTTCAAAGAGAATAGAACATTAAACCAACATGAAAAATATCAAGGGTTGATAATTATAAATGTAAATGACATTATAAATTACAATAAATAGAATGTATATTTAATGTAATATAAAAGACATAATAAATTATAATGGTGGACTAAACAGAGGCTGTCTGGTATGATGGGGTCCCTCACAACCACTGAGGATTGCCAGCTAGATGGTCCTTCTTCAATTTGCTGCTGTGTTTGTTCACTTTCCTCATATGCTCAAAGCTGGCTCTGATGACAAGTAAGATGTTAAACCAGCCAAATTCCTGGCCTGAGCCAATCTGGCTATCCTTCTTACAGGCTTCTCCCCTGCAAACCTACACATTCCCTCCAATAGCTCAACTATTTTATCAACTAAGTGGGAGATGCTTCATTACTTCAGGTGTTCTCAGAATACAAGAAGACATAAGAAGATGAAAACTGGGTCCCATCTGTCTCTCAGATGCATACAGCCTCTTGGAGGGGATATAGCCCTTTTAAAGGAAGCAGCTGTTAAAATTGTGTTTAACTCCTGAACTGCTTATTGCACAATTTCTTTTGCTCCTCACCTGCTTTTTCAAGCTACTGTCCTCTCTGTACAGCATCATCACTGCTCAGTCACTGCTTGGTAGGTGGTGCCTTATCCTCCCTCTCATCTCCTCCACAAGCTCATGAGGAATGTGAGAGCCACCAATGTGGCACAGACAAGCTGGCTGGATCTTTTCTGCTGGTCATCATTGCCTGAGCTGGGAGATACTAAAGATCAATCACAACTCTTGGTTTACATACAGTTACATGCATAAAAACTCAATTGATTTTTTTTTCAATAGACTTTTAAATAGAGGAGGAGGATTCAAGTCCTTTTTTGAAAAGGTCTTCTTCTCAAGGTGCTTAAAAAATTCTGAAGAGAAGTACAGCAGAAAGAAATTATATAAACAAAGTTTTATATTAGAGAGCTCATTGGATTTTACCTTTTAGGGAGAATATATTTGCTCTTTATGCCAAAAGAGAAATTTTTGGCACCTGGGTTTTTCCATGTCACATGGATATGTCTGGAATTGTTTCACTGTACATAAGAGACTCATTATTATTTCAAGGGCTGTGATTATACTTTGGGTATGTCATAGGCTGATTTACACAGGAATCTGACGGTTTCAGACAGTCTCTTCCTCAAGAAGAATCACACAGTGCCAGAGTGTGGAAAAACATTATCAATTGACTCCTGCTCTCTTTGTTTATTCTCGGCATGTGTCCCAGCTATTGATATAACTACAGGATGTGTGATAACAAGGTCTATAAAGAAAAGGAAGAATAGAATTGACTTTTTTTTCTCTCAAAGTACAAGCACAAGAATGTGCAAGAGTCAACTGCTGCATGATCTATCTCAGATCTCAGAAAACATATCAACGGAACAGTAAATAACAAAGAAACTGGGTAATTAAAGAGCATCTCAAAACTGATTCATCAGCTGCAAGGTCGGAATATTTTCAAATCCATCTTGAACAAATACCAGACTTCTCTTTAATGTGTGACAATTAAAATCTGTATTTTCAAACAGATTTCCAGCTTCTGTTAAAAACAAGTAGCAAAAAACATGGACCACTGTGGTTGTTTGATCCTAAGTGTTACCACGTGTGTTTTATATGCCAGGAGGTTTTACAAGTGCAGTGCTAATTTGTAGGTAAGGTCAGGAAAAAAAATGGACGTAGTGCATTTGAATTAAGTTTATTTATATTAGCCTATAACATGGCAGGAAATTCTGAGTCTTATCTCTACGCTTCTAGCAATCTGCTTTTACATTAAGTATGATTAATTCAGTTATCTCTTCTTTATTAATTCATCCAACTACATTAATCAACTTTTTATTAATAGAAAAGGTAATTAGGATTTTTTATCAGAAAAGAGGTCATCTAGACCAAAAGCCTAATTATGTTTACTAAGAAACTCTTTTGTTCAACAAAATATTTGGCCAGTTCAATCAAAATGCAAATTATACTACTATGCGGATAAAAAAAAGAACAGTACTTAATAGCTAAATGTTCCAGGATTGCATAGACCTTGCTGCTAACAATTTATTTTGTGAGATCTCACTCTTGAAGTTCAATCTCATACATCATGGACTATAGTGCTATGTGCTTTTCACATGAGTGCCTCAAGTCTGGAAGCAATTCTTCCCAAAGCTTCAGTAGTGCTTGGCTGGCTGAATGCACGGCCTCCAAGCATTTTCAGTACCTACTGTATATACCTGTATATCCCATACCTACCAAACAGTAATTATCTTGGAATATCTCTCTCTGGTCATGGCACAAAAATACAATAGAAATGTTCCAATATTAGCAGCCTCCTTCCCCAGAAGCTGCCACTTGATTTCCTGCAAGGGGCTGAAGTTGGTGTATACCAGGCACACCTTTCTTGGTGATGCTGATGCTGGAACATCACTTTATAGCTGCACCTCATCTTCTCTCTTCTTGTGTTATTCACTGCATGAGGCCCTCGTTTTGTCTTCCAGTTGGTGTTTGATCTGCCCAGTGTAAGCAGACTGTGGTCTTGACAGCAGCTTAATTCTCTGTGTGTCACAGTGCATGTCATTTCTTGTCAGCAGACCACAGCAGCAGGACCTGGACTTTTCTTGGGTTTCTTCAGTTATCTCATAGCCTCTCCTGCAGAAATCAGTTCCACATGGTTAATTTCAACATATTTGTCCTCATTCTGTATACTTCTTACCAAAATAAAGGAAGAGGCCAGGGAGGAAATACATGTTTCCATAAAATTTAGACATCCTTCTTCATTTTCTCTCCAAGCCCTTCAGGTTTTCAAGTGCTTAAGAGGTGAGGTTATGCTTGAGAACAGAGTAAGGTCTTTTTGGAGTCTGAGCTTTTCCATTTTAAAACTGAACTTTGGCATCTTAAAGCAGTATGGAAAAAAATTCCCTATCTACAGATAGTTCAAAAGGGCGGAATGCATTAGAAAGATAACTTGCCTGTCACATCTACAGTAATAATTAGGCTAACTGCTGAGCCAAGCATAAAAGAGTAAAATTTCATTCCTTAAGTAGCATGTTCTTCTTCTTCTGACAATTGAAGAACAAAGCTCTGGAGAGAGACGGAAAGGAAAGGATTTGCCTCTGGGCATCCACAAGCTCCTACAATGTAAGAAGACAGAGCAATACAACCTCCACCTTGATCTTAAACCCTGCTGGGAACTATGAACTTGTTACTGCTCTGGCTCTTCTGTGAAGCCTGATCTGATGGGAATTCTCAAAGTGCATCATCTGGGTTGCACAAGGAAAAGAACCAGAGTAGTCTGCTTTTACAGGCTGGCTTCACTGCCAACTTCTCCTGTGCATGCTTGCTTCTCCATTTCTGTCCCTTCATCCTTGCCATCTTTTTCTCCCTCTTGATTTATTACCTCAGATATCAGCCCCAGCATGTCTGTGCTGAGCCATACCTGTAATTGCTTTAGTGCATTTATTAGTCTCTGTGGAAACAGTTCAACTTCAACAGACTATTTAAGTATGCCTTTTGACAGAGCGTAATCTTGAGCACAATTAAAAAGTGAGGACATTTTCCTTCAGTAGGAACCTGTCTCCCTGTCACTGCTCCAGCAGCTGTTTAGGTCTTTTGTTAAGCATACATCTTAAAAGGAACTGAATTCCAGCCCTTCCCCTCCACAGGCCCTGCAGTCACCAGTCTGTAATGACTCCCTGTAGGAAGTCAGCCTATACAAGGGGAACCATGGAAGTGGAACTTAATGGGCATCATCTCAAAAAACTACAAATAGCCTAGTAGTTACTTCAGTCTGAACTGGGTATATGAATCCATTGAAGCAGAAATCCAATTGGGAAGTCAGTAGTGACCAACCGCTGTGCTATGCAGTTGGGCAATATTTTGGAATGAACTTATCCTCCATTGAATTACATTGACTCTTTGAAATGAATAAATCTGGCCTGAAATCTGATGGAGAAAGAGAAGTGTTTTACGCAAAGAGATTTTAGTTTGTTTAAAAACTGTAGATAGTATAGGAAGATTAGCTTTGTTACTCACAGAAATTATGTTTACTGTCATAGTTCCTGCAAGTAAAAATACCTTTCATTTGCTGGGTAAGTGCAAAGGCAACATTTTTGGTCCTGGTGTGTGTATTTACATTTCAGTAATGTAATTTTAAACTACCATTCGCTTCATATTTCTTCAGTAAAAAGTCATCTTTGCTCTTGCCAGATTATTTGGAGCAAAACCAAGATTTTACTTAAAAAGAAGCAAAACTGATTACAATGCTTTATCAATTCTTTG
>JAWWEV010000115.1:24245440-24269579 GCA_035583235.1 Hafferia zeledoni | reverse complement strand
GCCAGATTATTTGGAGCAAAACCAAGATTTTACTTAAAAAGAAGCAAAACTGATTACAATGCTTTATCAATTCTTTGAGGTTAAGCTTGGCCACTTTTATCCCAGTGATACTTTGTGGTGATGTATAATTCATCATCTCTAACAGGACATAAATATTGCTGTCACACTCTGTGTTCTGTCCCCCTGTAGGCATGCATGGTTTAAAACTGATCACTTGAAAAATATATCTGAAGATCCAAACTCTGAATGATGTCTTCAAATTCATATTTCAAATATCTGTGTTTGAAAGGAAAGAAAAAATTTTGTCTTCTGGTGCATTGAGTTCTTCTGAATCTTTCTTCTTAGTAAACATCACTTAATTGTACTAAAGGGAAGAATGATTAATTTGTATAGATATGAAACATTTTATGCTCCTCATACCCAGCTTGTTCAAGACTGAGATCCAGTGGATCTCATATTAGTTCCAAGAGATTTGTATGAACTTTCCTACTCACATCAATTAAATCTTGTCAAATCGTGCACAAAAAACCCGCCTGTTTTATCCTCAAAGAATTTTTAACCACACAGATCCCTGTTTTTTTCTAGTTTCTTTCAGTAGTTAATGTTTTATAAAAAACAATTAGAGCAAATTTCAGAGAAAAAAAGTGCTAGGAAAAAAACCTGTTGATTCAAGTAATAAGTAACTTTGTAGTGTTTTTCTCAATACCTGGTGCAATAGATCTTGTTCTCAGTCTATTGCTGAGGTTCTCAGCTGCTGTAGTGGCATCTCATACACGCAAAACAATAACATCTCATTGTATATAACATTCCTAACAATATTCATATCTTTCAGGATGTAGGCTGACATTCCCAAAAGCCCTGAGGATGAAGGCTTCATATAAAGATAACAATGTGAGAGCTGTCAATAGATGGTTGACAAGGAGCACCATGTGGGAAGAGTATCTGCAGTCATCGTGTAGTTGGGGGCATATATTCTCACTGACCACATATCAAGTGACACTGTGATCAGGAAAAAAAGTTATCAGCAATATTCACACCCAAACCAGCAGTGTGGAAGGCAGCATCACTTACGAGAGATGAGAATCAACAACTCTAGCCATCAAAACCAATGTCTGGATGCAAACTGACACACTAGGTAGTAGAAGCAGACATGTGGATGAAACCCAGCGTAGTCTGCAAATACCTAAGCATACCTAGGGAATGAAAATGCAACCTATAGTAGATGTTCATTTCAAACATTCTAAAGACTTTACAATTTGGTGTAGTATAGCATTCACTTTGGCAGTTTAACAAAACTTGTTTTTTAAGGCTGAAAACAATACTTTGCAGTTGATACAGAATGCATTCTCTATACATCAATTTCTTCTCCTGATTTGTTGTCCTTTCATTAGAGCAAAACAGCCATATTTATCTTAGCTATTATTTATAGAACTGTAAGGGACAAAAAATGACCTCTTTTATAAATATCGTATTACTAATAATTCAGGAATTAGTCTTAAGCTTTGCTTCTCTGGCAGATATATAGCTAAATTCAGTTGAAAAAAGGGAAATATAAAATCAGTCCTAAATAGGGAGGGATGGACCAGTGATGTAGGAAATGCTGACTGAGCATAAACCTGGAAATGACATTGGCATGTGAAGCCCATTTGTTGGGTCTCCTCCCTGAAATAACACCTTTGTTAAGGATTATTTATGACAAATTTGTGCTATTGCTGAAACTCTCCTTTGTAACATAAATTCTGGAAGGACAATTTAGTCAGACATAGCAATGTGTAGTACATACAATTCTGGAAAATTTTATATATATTCTTAATTTACTTTATTCTGCCATATGTAAATCTTGGGTCATATAAATTAACAAATAGAAGTTATTTCATTTGTTTTATATGATGAACAGGTAATTTTTTATGCTAAGAAACAGTTGTGCTTTTTCCTTTTTTTTCTCTCTTTTTTTTCTTTTTTCTTTTAAGAAACATATGTCTTTCCATACAAAAGTCTTTCCATACATTTTTCTCAGTGATTATAAGGACCTAAGAAGCATTTCTGTCTGTTCTGGAAAGAAGAGATACATGCATCAGTACTTCTTCCTTCTGTGGTTGGACATAGGATAAAGAAATATTTATCTAGCCTTTTGGATTCAACTTTTTATCCCTTATTCCTGATACTTTACATCACCATACTTTCTTCAATGCTGCTCCATCTTGCAGGCCCAAGAGGGGATTAAGTAGACTCCACCAGGGATGATAAGCAAAAGGAAGAAATCTTTCCCAGACGAAGCTAATGGCAAAATTCCTGCTACCTTCCAGTGGAAGCCAAGATTTCACTGGCAATATTTTACCAAGCTCTTTGTGGCTTGTCCAGTGGAATTCATCTGTTTTGAGCTGGTCTAAACCAACACACAGGTTGGTCTTAAATTCTCACAGTCCTGAGGAAAACGAAGAGCTACCACCTGTAGACATAATATTTAACCATAAATGAGGCCCCAATTTTCCTCTGATTTCTGCAAATTTACTTCAGATACAAAGCCACAAGAGTGCTCCTTGATCCCAAATATTAACTGTGCTGGGAAGCTCAGTGGTGCTGGCCTGCTTTGCATGTGAGTGGATTGAACTAACATTGCATTTTGCTACCTGGACAAGCATAGCATCTCAAAAGAGAAGCATGTTGGCAACTCAGAGAAAACCTTTAAAAGTGCACCAGGATTTCCAGCAAGATGGACTCCTAATTATTTTTCCATTCTAAGAGGATGGTAATTGGTAGAACTTAAAGGCTAAGCAAATTTTTTTAAAAAATGGACACTTTTCCAATTTTGTTTCAAGTCTGGTAACAACCAAGGTGTTGTTATACCTCAGAGTTAAGAACACATATAAAATTGTTGGCACGAAACAGCCTTTGTCTACCTTTAAAAAACTGCAGGTGTTATAGTGGCATTTCCTGATCTCAAGCCACAGGAAGCATAGGGCTACTTTTTATTTTAAGTCAATGTTACTTAAAATGTGCCACCAGTTATCTCAAGAACACACTGATTGCAGAAACAGGTCAGATTATTTGTTGGCAGCAACATTCATTCAGTTCTACCTCCCTATAATCCAGCAGGCAAATGGCTTTCAACAGCTTTGATTTGTGCATATCTGATTGTTTTATGTAACATTTGGCAAACCTAACTTAAAACCACAGACTCCTTGTAAACCCTGTATTGTTCAGATGCGATTGAGTAACCTAATGACCAAATCTTGTATTTAATACTGTATTCTGAAGCCTAAAAGAATATAATTTTAAAAATCAGCCAAAAATATCTATAATTATATTTGCCTTAAAACATTAATGCTGCAACACTACTACCACCTCTCATAATAGTTGCATTTATGAATTGTACTTTTGTTTTCTTCCATGTGGCTCCCTGGCCTAACTACACCAGAGATTTTTGCTTTTCCTGTTTGAGCATTGATTTTATTCTTGTTGCATTAAGACTTTATAACTTCCGGACCAAGTGAATGCTTGGAGGTACCAGTGCCCACTTTCTTCATTTCTCAGTCTTATTATATTTTGGGCAAAACCATTAGAGTAACCCTCCTTTATCATATCCATGATGGAAAAAAGAAGCAAGGAAGAGATCACTCCAGTAATTCAATTTCAGAGAGGAAAAAACACCACAACTTCCTATTTTTTAGCATTGCATTGCCTATGAAATTTGTAGCATCAGAAGTTTCAGAATGGATGCATGTCAGGCACTGGTCACTCAGTTTGGCCACTCAAATTACTTTTTTTCCAATTTTTACTAAGAACTTTATATTGGTTAGTAAGGTATTCATTCTATATTTTTATGTTAATTGTGAAATACATGGATAGAAGCTTATCTAACAGAAAATAGTAAGCCTTCATTCATATCACTTTTCTGAGGACAAAGGTAGGCACTGTACAGTCTTAGAATAGCAATGTTTATGTGGATTATAATCTAGCTGTCCTTTTTCCCTTCAACTTTTGCAAATCTGTAGCCTATTGAAAGCAATTTCTATCGATAGCTAGTTCCGAATTACGGTTCCTCCCAAGACTTAACAACTGATTTTCATATTGCTTTCACACTTTCTGATTCATTAAAATACAAATTCAGCCCTCAAAATAGAAACTTGAGCTTTCCAAAGAAAATGTGTGAAGAGCCTTAAAATATGAATGTAAAAAAACTTATTCATAACGCCACTGGCGAGATTCAGTTTCTGTTCCCAAACACTTTTTTTAATCCAGAACTTTTGAGTTGACAAAGTTCTGTTAGTACAAAACAAAATCTCTCCAGAATAGTGTATTCCATGACTAAAAGTATGAAATGTCATATTTATTGAGATCACAGAAAAAAAAAAACAACAAAAAAAAACCACACCTTTGTTTATCCAGTGTTACTTCTTCAATATTTATATGAAATTGGGAAACAGTAATGGACATGACCCATTCCTGTGACCTGCTGGGACGTCCCAGACCTGCCCTGGGCAGTGCACAGTGACAGTGTCAGTGCAGTGCCTCAGGCTCACTCACAGCATCTCGAGAGGTCACTCACACCTCCTCCCCACAGCACAGCTGCAAACTGCTCCAACACAGAGGACAAGTAGTGGTCTGCTCCAGGTGAAGCCTATGGCTTGTGTCCTTGCCCTCGTTTGCTTTCTTAATAACACAAAAAATACTAATAAATCTCCACTCATCTTCAGTGTTCCAAAACTGTTAAGTCACCAGTTATGAAGAGTGAAATAACTCTTTTTTCAAAAAAGTACTTTTTTTAGCTTTGTTTTAGCCAGCCTTGCAGAATTCATCAAGAAAAGAAGAGACACAGAAAGCACCTACTTTCTCAGGGCCCACTTAATTACTAGTAAGTTCCCTTTCTGTCTGTGGGTCTGATTGCAAACATTGAGAGTCAGCTTCTCAGTATGAACTTACAGTTTTGACTACAGTATTTTAAAGATGGACAAAACCTTCCAGTCTTATTGTATAATCTATATTACTAATGTAAATAAAAAGTACTTAAGAACAAGCTCAAAAAACTGAACGTTTTACAATTCAGTGAAAAAGAAAAAAACAGATGGCCACAATAATTCGTTCTTCTTATAACCCCTTTTATCTTCCTGTAGACCTATAATATTTTCCTACACATACTTTACTGTAGTAACCAGTAGTCCATTTTACCATGTAAATCTTGACTTACAACAGACATTAAGGCTTCTTTCCAGGGAGCTAATGCATCATTGCCTTCCAGGGCCAGTACTGCCTCACAGCTGTTGCTGCATTAATTTGTCCTCTACAGGTACTGCTCCATGCTCTGAGCTGAACCATAGCTCCTTGTGAGCTGGCATTAGCAAATGTGAAATAATAGGTTTGTGGGAGAAAGAAAAAAAGGTCTCAGGTATTAGCAAAGAGCTTTGGCAGACATATTTTCAGCCCAACCACACGAGTGACAACCTCACAGTCACAAAGCACAAACCATGGAGCGGTTTCCTAAAGCTCCACTGCTGACGGAGCAGCTCCCAAACACCTGCGTGCCTGGGAAGGGGCACTGAGGTGCACGATGAACATTGTCACACCACTTTGGGAATGGTACGTTTACCATGGGGTAGGAACCTCAACAAGTTCAGTGGAAGGTTGAAGGCAACTGTCCCTTAGGCTGACATGATGATTAATGCCGGTGCTGGCCACAGAAGAGTCACAGTTAATTTACACCTGTGTAAACAATGGGAGACACAGCCAGAAGGATCTGATCCTACTGGAGCATAACCACTTTGGCAGGTTTGTACAGATGTCAGTGGGAGAATGCAGCAGTCAGGTCCTGGCTGTTTTAATAATAATGTCTCTAAGACCCTGAAAGGTTTACTGGGGAGAAAAAGAAAAAAAATTAAAAAGAGGAAAAACAAAAAAGAAAAAGCAAGCTGTCTATCATTTATTGACACTGTCATATTTTCTATTCTCTTAGCCACCCACACAGAAGCTAAGGCTATATTTCAGCAAGGAGAGAGAGAAAATTATGTGATTTTCCAAAATCCTTGCCATTTTACTCTGTCCATTATAAATAGATAATATACAGGAGTCTGTTGTAATCCCACTCTGCTTTTAAAACAAATCCAAGCACCTAAACTTCAACAGTGTGCCTCTTGATTTACACACCCTCAACAAGGTATCCAACAACCTGTGCTTCAGAGCCCCCCTCCCTTGGTCTCCCTGGGCAATGTGCTCTGGGCTCCCAGCCCTGCCCAGTCCTCCTGGCTGAATTCACACTTATTGTCCACCTTCAACCTCTCACCACCAGCAGTGACAAAACAACAGCAAAACTGTAAAATCTGTTTGTGCCTCTATCTTTCAAATATTCACCTCTGTACTTCTGTGAAGCCATGGTATTGCTTTTGTACTTCTTCCTTGGCTCTCATCTGTCAAATCAATGCATTCATTAAGGAAAGCTCCTCTGCCAGATGATGAACAGACATCATAAAATTGTTATATTTGACAATTCTTATTACAGGTTTTATATGGTGGCTACATTTCTGCTGCAGAAAAGACTCAGAAGACTTTTCCTGATGTACAACCTTTCCAACAAGAGGAGGAATGTAAATTACAGTGTATTTTCTAGAAGTCTCGATTTGTTCAAACATGAATCCAAACCTCATTCCTCGCATTCCCTTAGTTTTATGGTAACTGTGAGTAGAGTGAAGTGGGCTGCAAATATCTTTACAATTGTTTTATATTACTTGGAAAGATAATTATCTAGTTGTGCCAACAAATGCATACTTAGCCTTCAACCAGTGAAAGAAATGATATGCACTTCTAGACATAATTGTATGCAGATGAAAGAGCAGGAATAAAATTTTGAGAGCCAAACTGAGATCCCTTTTAAAAATGAAGAACTTAACTCTCCTCTTCCCCCAAATTAAGATGAAGTTTTAGGATGAAAAGTTTTATAGTAAATAAATACCTTTTCATATTCTGTGTGAGTCAAGTAAATTTTGAGGCAGAAAAGTCTGGAGTTATCTGGGAGAGAAAAATTTCCCCTTTCTAGTGAGCAACACTCAGCATTATAGCTTAGCCCCTTGGAAACACCATAGCTTACCCTTGGCACAGCAGAATATTGCTCTTCTCCACTTTCAAAATGTCAGCCAAGTTCCTGGGAAGTGTGTAAAGAAAAGAAACCACCCTTGAATGGCTGTTCTGCCTAAGTTGCCTCTGCAGCACTTAAATGCCAAGGTCTTGCCTGGGCTGTCTGAAGGTGGGATAACTTCTGTCTATCTCACAGTAATCATTGTGGTATGTTGGAATGAGAATTCATCACACAGTTAAATCCAAATGTCCTTGTCTTAGTTTTCCATACTTTGCCATACTCACATCTCAGCACTGGAGGGGATGGTGAAAGAGATAAAGAATCCACAATCTCTGATACCCTAAATGCCACTATATATTTAAAGTATCTCCCTGTGTGCTCATTACTAACAAACTTGGAAATATCCCCAAATGGACACCACAGTGGCACTACAGCAGGACAGTTCTCAATGCTACTCATCACTGACCCAGTGCCTCTCCCTGCTCCTCAAATTATAAGAGACTTAGGTCCACAATTCTGTCACCAAAAAAATACATGATTCCAATGTCTCTATTACTGTGGCAAAATGTAGTACATATCTTCAAATGCCATTGAACAAAGGTAGGAGCTCTTTTACTATTTGAATAATACTCATCATATCCACATGCTCATCTATGTTTTTAATCATCAATAAAGTACATCTTTTTAGGGAGTTTCTTATGAGATTTTTTTTCGTATCCCTTTTCTAAAGAGAGAGAACATCATTTCCTCACTGTCTTGACACATCCTGGTTCTGGTAAGGCAAATAAGTGAAGTAACAGAATATAAAAACTAGCTTAAAAAAAATTTCAGTGACCAAATCAAACCTTAGGTGAAAAATTCTTCTATGTAACAACATATGGATTTCCCCTCAAGTTGATATATTTGGATGCACTAGATGCTAAATGAATAAACAAATTCATATTAAAATCTTATTTCTTGACCTGTTGCCCTAAAAAAAAAGTTGTCATGAAAAAATTTCATTATACTCAAAATACAGTCTCTTAGGTGGAGAAAAGGATGCAAAAAAGGTGAGCCCATGGCTTGTTTATGACAGTCAAAGACAGCAGTGGGTAATAAATTATTCTGTGTGAATCAGCAGAGTAAGAAGGAGCCAGGGCTCTGTGCAAGGTAGGGCTGCTGAATTAACTCCTCTCACCTGTCACAGTTACCACCTGGAGATTTGACATCCCCAAACTCATTTGCACACAGTCCTCTCCCACAGCTCCTTCTAAGAGACATGGAGCATGTTTTCCCCTGCCATCTCAGGTGAAGTGCAGATTTTCTGTGTCATTTACTCATTCCTTCCTCCCCAAGGTCTTGTTTTACATGTTTTGAAGAGAACCATTCCTGCTACATACAGGCCAGATTTATAACTAAAATTGGGCTGCTGTGCTCCCAAGTGTGGAAAACAACACACCATTTAAAGACCTGAGATATAGAGCAGCAGAGACAGGTTCTAGGCAGGAGGAGAGAGGTAACATTTACTTATGGCAGCACCTTTTCTAGTTTAGGAAGGTCTTGCAATTCCCATCTTTTTGTTTACCAGTTTTCATAAAGTTTTCATAAACCTGTTGTTAATACTAGTCCTCTGAAATAAAATTACTTGAAGCATATTTTAAGAATATCTAAATCAACCTAATAGTTGTGGGGTGGTTTTTTAGTTTTGTGAACTTAAGGGAAGAAATGAAGTGAAGGACAAAAAGAATAGACCACAGTACAACAGAGGTGGAAATCACATGATTACCTCTCTCTCTCTATATATATATATGTAGACCCTGGCACAGGAACAGCAGAGGGATGATTGGTGTCATTTTCTTTCTGTTTTGGGCAGTCTGGAAAGGTCAATCATGACTGCCAGATGTTACATACTCAGTGTTGTCTTAGCAAGTGTATAAGCAAACGTTAGTAATTGTGGTTTTAAAGATCTTTAAACTGCTACAGTGTCGGGTACTGATACGAAATAGGAATATATTTCATGCAAAGCAAAAATACATAAATATACTGTTCAAGATAGTGTTGTGGGATGGTTTGGTTGGTGGTTTTTTTGTTTTTTTTTTAAGTCAGTGTAACTTAATTAAACTGTGGTTGTGAAAGTAAAGCATAAGCATTCTTGAAATACAGTATCTTAGAGTAAATCCTTTAGAGCACATAATCATGATAAAATCTGAGCACCATGGAGTAATTAACAGACTCTGGTGTCACAATGAACATTCAAACAGCACAATCATGCAAACAGGAGGTTTCATACCCATCTCTGACTGCAGGCAGTTTAAACAGGATGTGACTACGGAAAACCACCAGATTGCACAGTCCAGACAGTCCTGCTTCCTACCAAGAGTTTCACAGTGTGCTGTGGCTGCAAACTGGCATGTAGGTGCATCCCTCACACTGCCCACTCACACCAGTGAAATTGCAGCAAAGTTGAATTTAGGATAATATGTCTAGCACAAGAGAAATTCCGAAGCATGGTTAAACATGAAGAATGTTCATTTTAGGGACAGTATTGTTTTATCTACTAAATGATCTCTGTTAAAGCAATATCACTGATACAGTAAAAAGTTAGAGTTCAGAAGCCTTGCAAGGACTTCTCCTAATTCCCAATAACTACCCTCAACAACTGTGTATAACAGATGAATTTTATCCCATATGGAGAATCATTACCCTTTGAATTCGCAGAGCAGAATTTAAGAGCTGCAGTCTGTTTCCCACATGATAGAAGACTAAATATTTCCAGCAAGATTGCCTAGTCTGAGTGATATTTTTTGTCATTGCATTATAAAACTTTTGACATACTCAGAACTTTAAACGTTTCACAGTGCTGAAAGCATCCCGTCTGGATTTACTGAGGCGTCCCAGAACCTTTCATAGTCTTCCAGCCACACAATGCAGAATAGTTAGTCTTCCTGTGCACATCTGAAAATATTATTCACAGCTGTGCTTGGACACACATTTTAGGACTGCTATAGACAGGGCTGGATGTAGCTGCCTGTGGCTGCAATGTGGGTGGGAGGCTATGCAGAGACATTTATCATAAAGAAGAAATTCTCCCCTTCTCTTTTTTATTTCATTCATTTTACCTAGATTTACATAGGATACATGAAAGGTGCTCTGGTTAAAACATCTGTAGTCCTCAAAATGGCAGCAATGCCAAGCATCTGACAGCCTGCAGCTCACTTGCTCAGGCTGTATTGTGCAGCATAACCTGTAACTGTAGTTTCCTTGTGTTCCCATGTCTCTGGGTTTTGGGGCCTCAGGGATCCTCATAAATACTTGGGGAAAAAAAAATAAAAAGAGAAACAGAACTGTAGAAGGTCTAACAGTAAACTAGTTTACTACTAAAACTCTGTACTTGGTAATTTTTGAAGGCTGCATGTGGTCAGTACCAAAACATTGGAGGATGTTCTATACATGATCTGGGAGATCCCTATGCCAAAAACTGTGTAGCATTCTGTACTTCTTTATAAAGCAATTAATTCATAACTTACACTAGAATCAATTTCAAGAGAACAATTTCAGGATATGAGTCATGGCATTTTATCAAGTCCTATCCAATTCTACTGAGGTTCACACAATAGTTAATTACCATTACAATTATTTAGCATTTGTTCACAGTGGGCATAATACCCTGATAGTTGTAACTTAATTACTGGAAACAACCAGTTGGATTTTTTGGACAAGTGTTCTTCCTCAGGAGAGAGTTTAGGCCTCAGGAACTCACTTGATGGTTAAATAGGAAACTCCATCTGTAACATTAAGTTGTAACTATTGTATCACTTGTGACAATGCCTAAAATAACCCTAACAAATTAAGACTCTGCTAAAGGCAGCTTTTTGTCATATACACGTTATAAGAAAACAAAATACAGAGGCTATTTGATATCAATTATGTCTGGCCAACCAGAGAGATTTCTACCACATCAAATTTCTTGCCTGTTTTGCTTCTATAGATGTAACGGAGAAAAAACACACGGAGGTCCTGGGGAATATCTGGGTACTCTCCAAGCAGCTCCACTGATACATTTCAATTCTGATCTCCAGAGAAAAAGAGCACCTGAAAATAAAAAGGTTAACCAGACATTCGCTGTATTAACACTTTTTCTCTACTTCTCTGTTAAGTAGCTCTAGAAAGCCAATGCCACAGCAGAGAAAATAGTCCCTTATCTCTCTTTGCCTTCCCAGCAGCATCTCCTTTGGTATCTGTGCCAGCAAGGTGTTCCCAGGTGCTGTGTGGATGCTTCTCGATATTCCTGACACCCTCTGTCCTCCCACAGCCTATTTGCTCTTAAATACCTGGTGAAGTGATTTATATGACTGGTAAAACTCCCTTTTCCATTAGGAGAAGCTGTGAAAATTAAAATTATCAATGGATAATTGTCCCTAGGAAGCAATTAGTCAATTCCAGCATACACATTTATTTGCAAAAGGAGATTATGAGGCAAAGCAATCTGTTAGGCTCTGCTTCCTGATTTTCTGTTGGGATTTGCCTTCAGACTTACCTGTGTGCATTTCAAAACACTGCCAGCTTTGACACCGAAAATAGCAAGTAAACAATGAGAGAAATTGGTGCCACAGGAACATTCTTCATAAAGGAAGCACAGGAATGAATTTACAGTTTACCTGGCACATAAGCCTCTTGTACAAGAGTTCTTCTTCTTCTCACATTACTTTTAACCTCCTTCAAAATCAACACATCTTGAAGGACCTGAAACAAAGGAGAAGCTCCCTGCAGAGAGCTCGAGGTGCCCAACTGCCCACCAACCAGGGGGCATGGGACAGTCAGCAGGAAGAGGTTTGAAAGCACAGGAGAGATGTACTTTCCCACAGTAAGGCATAACTCTGTCCAGAAAGTGTCTGTTGGTTTTGCATAAATGCAAGCTAAAGTCAACATTCCAATGAAGTCAATGGTCATGAAATTTGCATTTTTGTGAGCAACTTTTGTGAACAATTGCTATCAAGTAAGCAAAAAAATGTTCAGTGTCTATCCAACTGACTTTCAATAGCTGTTGAAACTTTTTTTATCACAAGTAAGTTTCTCTGTGAATTTCTTCTTTCTGACAGAATAAACTATGCAGAGTTCAGACTCCCAGAACTCAGCCTCACCACAGAAGCTCCTTGCCAAATCCACATGTGAGAATGAAAGATGATCTGTTCCAAAGCATCCAGCTATGGCTGTGGGAGAATGCAAGATACAATACAATATCAAGGAATTTTTTGATTTATAGATGAAAACATAGACTATGCATAATTCTAAGTGCTCTTTGCATTGATTTTATGCTCTTGTAACCTCTCTCTTTCAAAGAATGAATGTCTTTAAAATACAAAACACTTACTTGTAAAAGCAATGATTTTCAAAAGGGGAACATGACAGTAACCTAATCTTTCCTGTTTAATCAGCAGACAGAGCAAATGGGATATAACATGACTGTCTGCATCCTCTGTGGCTTGAGCTCAGAGAGAAAGCTGATAGGGAACATGGTGGTAAAGGAGAAAAAAGGGAAACAAGACTTTTTATGCACAAAACACAGCTCTGTTATCAGGATGATTAAAGTCATTTACTGTAAAATAACAGCCTTCCAGATCCTCCCAACATCCTGAACGCATTCTGCTGTTCTGTGGTAATTAGATGGGTTTCGAATGTTGTAAAATATAAGCCTGTTTATGGAAAAATGTTTTGCTAATCAAGATGCCTTGATGCATTTGGTACAAGTTTTCATTCCTATTCCTTCTAACATCTGTCATATAGGGGAGCCAACTGAGTTTTGCGGAAACATAAGTAATTCTTCTGCAACTCCAGCTTGTTACAGCTTAAACCAAAACATCAAAGAACAGAAAATTCTATAAAAAACAGGTAAAGATAGGGTGTCTATCAAGGATGCAAGGAAAATGAGAATTCTGTTTGAATTCTGATTTCAAGCAGTGTGAACATGCCTTTCGTTTGTGCAGGTCTGGGTTCACGTCCTCCAGGACATGCTGAGGACTGAACATAAACCTCCTGTAGCCCCAAGAAGAGTTCTGACCTTCCCTAAAAAAGTTTTTAAAAGAGGAAATAGCAGAACTACCAGCAGCACTGTTTTTAGATCTCTCTTTTACTTTTGCTTTCCTTACAAGTCAGAGCTTACAAAGGAAATTTTCTGCTGGCTAAGAGGTTACTTGGGTTTTATTTCAGTTTCTTTTATCAGTATTCTTATTCCAAGTTTTCCTGTTCCAAGTTTTCCTAGTCTTTTGAGGAACTGAACTGTTCATCAACACCTGTTGATTACAGTTCCATTTTTATCTATTCCATCACTCATTTCACTGTCCCAAACACGTTTGCAAATGTGATGTGCTGCTTTCTGCAGTGTGGTGAGATGAGACCAGCCCTCCACAGCCCCTGCTCATCAGCTCTTACTGGTGGGCTGTGCTCTCTCACAGAGGTGGAGACCTCTGCTGCAGGGCCATGTCATAACCCCAGTAATGTTTCAAAGTCCTGGTCTTTGTCTCCTGCTCAGGAGTTTTGGTCAGCAGCTCAAAATTACAGTACATACTGGGGCTCTGAAACTTCAGATATCCTCCTTGGATTTTGACAATGATTTTTTACAGCTAACATTTTTAAAAGAAATACACACCCCCCAAATGTTAATACCAAAACTAATGATTTGGACACGAATGTCAGGACCCTGAATGCACTAACAGACCTCAGTCTCCCTTCCCAGCCCTCCCTCTGGGCCTTGCCCTACCCTGTCTATTGTCCAAGAACCCCTTTTCAGCTCAGCTTGAGGCTATCAGTCCCTGCTCTGGTGACACTGCAGCTGTGCCAGTCTCCAGCCCTACCTCTGGCCCTGTCCCCACCCTGTGCTGTGAATAGCCTGCCTCCAGGATGAACTCCTTGGGTGTACCCTATAGCTTTGTTTCCAGTCCTGTCTCCTTTTGCTGCCATTGGGCTTTCCCATGTGGACACCAGACCTACTTTATCCACTCCTAGTGCCAGGGGCTGCCCATGAACCATGTTAGAACAGCACCCTGCTCTACTTGCAGTGACTGAATGCTGTGGAACTGCACCCCTGAATGAGGGTCAGCCTTAGTTCCCAGACCCTCCAAGATACCCTGGCAACACACAAGCTGTAAGGGGTAAAAATGACCTGGAGGTGCCTTTGTGTATGCAGGTGTATCTTGGAAATAGTTCATCAATGGAGAAGATTTAGGAACTAGAATATACCTTTTGAAGAAGGTAAAATTTAATTTGCAAGGTTTAAAGGCAGAAACTTTGCCAGAGGGACTGTAATGGCACAATACAGATGTTCATATTTTTATGTACACGTGGTGGAGGTTCTGCTTTCTCAAGCTTAAAATTTCAAGGAAATGTAGATTTCTTCAAACCCAGTTAAGGGATGAATCTTTTCTCTGGTGATTATGTAGTATTTTCTACAACCCAGTAGCACAAAATAACCTGCCAGGATTAAGTGGCAGCCATCTGCTCCCTAACCAAGCCTGGGTGTAGTCGACTGCCAGGCAAAGTGAATTACCTGCATCACTAGAGCCCAATGAAACTCGAACCCAGTGAACCACACAGCATAGGCAGCTCAAGCCAGATCACCTCATCAAATCCTGTCTCCACATGCAGCCACTGATTAATAAGGGCACCAACCCATCACAGACAGCTCAAGGAAGGCAACCGCCACACCCCCCAGTGCCACTGGAAGCTTTGAGTCCACTTAGACTGGATATTTTATAAGTGGAAAATCCATGGAATGGACATGCCAGTGTAAATATCCACACTGCATCCTAGGGCTTAAAAAGTAGGATCGTTCACTGTGACTATTTCTCTCAAGACTGAATAGATAACAGCTGGATTGTAGTAATTCCTCACTCTTCAGAAGGCTTATAATCAATAAAATGACACAAGGGAACAAATGGATGCAGAAGCAGCAATAGATCAATCAAATAACATTTTTAACATCCTAAATCAGACATGCCCATATTTCAGATCACAGTTTCAGGTCTTCTGATTTACAAAAAAAAATGGTTTCAAAATAGATTCAGTTCATATTAATAATAATTGACATTAACCTTGTAGGGGCTGAAGTGCTTCTTCCTGCCATCTATAAAGGCAAAACTTGATTGCATCTGAACACCAGAATCTTTTCTGAAAGATTTGCCAAGGTTTTGCTGGTTTATTTTGGTAATGCTGAAAATCTGTTTCTCATAAAAAAATTGAGGCAAATTCTGCAAACCACAAGTTTTGGTTCATCTACTGGGCACTAACATGAACATGAAATCGTTGTTTATTACAATTTGAGAAAGTTAACAGCCAGATTTTCAAGGCTGAAGGCTTGGTATGGTTATCACTCTCTGCCTCCCTTGTTCCCTTCTACCTTTCCTTACGTTTTAGTCACAATTTGCATCAAAGATACACTCCAGGGTTCGGTGGATCTTGGCATGACACAGTTTGAGTAATTGAAGGAAAGCGAATTGCTGAAACAGATTTGTTATTCATTCAGAAGCACACAGTTTTAAACATAATTTCTGTTCAAGTGGAAAGCTCACTTTCCCCTGCCTTGCCTTATCTTTTATTCAGAAGATTACTTACCTTGATTTCAAGTATTTTGAACATTTCAGCATGGATTCTTGTAAAAGTTTTAACTGAGTCCACTGATTAACTTTGTTTAGGCTATTTATAAATATATTAAAAGCAAATAATCTTAATAATTATATGTCCAAGATGGAACAAAATAGGCCAAAAAAGAACATCATAGAGGGTGCCACAAATATATTTTCCAAAAGAAAAAAAAAGAAAGGGGAGGTGGATGTGAATCGAGCTACAACGCCATCTTGTAGTGTCAATAATACCATTATTGGCAACAATTTTCCTGTGTGTTCCATTGCACGTGGAAATGTCATAGAAGTAATTTGGGAATGGTTTCTGTTTGATTAAATGGAGGGGCTTTGCTATGTTGTTGGCAAAAGCAAGAAAAAATTACATTCTTATTTGGTCATTAACAGAAGTTCAGAAGATGCACAGTTTGGAATGAAGTTTCAACAGGTACACGCAGGTAAATGGTATATTCACAGAGAGGGAATTCAAGCACAAGAAACAGTAGGAGGGCAGTTAAACAGTGACAGTGAAACAGCTTGCAGCATTGTTTTTTAAAATTTTGATGCCAAGACACAGTTTCTCCAACTTCACTATTGCTCATATGGATGATTTCCTTTTTGAAATCTTAATCAGTTCAAAGCAAATGGTGGAAGCCAACTTCAGGTAACAGAGAATAGAGATCAATCAACAGATCAATGCCATTTTTAAATAACTGCTGGGACACAAATGCCCCTGAGGCATGGTTAAATAAGAAGAATCTGCCAGCTAAACAAAACAATTTGTATTTAAATGAAATTACTTCTTCCATATCTATGATGTTTACAAGAGATGAGCAGTGATCAGAGCACTTTCTGTCTGCATGGGAATCCTAAATTTCTCCACTGCTTTGTAGATGTTCTGGTGACATTGAATGGTTAATGGAAAACACATTATGTTACTTTGAACTTTTGTCAGACTGATTTGGAATATCCATCAGTTCTTTTATTTGATTAAAAATTTACTTCTTTTTTTAAAATTTTTTTCTCTTTTATCTGGTACATTGTAGTTCTGGAACGAGGAGTCTAACAGCCTTTTATTTGTTCTATCGCATATCTCAGCTCTCTGTTCTTACATGACTTTAATTTACCTATCAGTACAAAATGTTTGATTAAAATAGACATGGGTGGGTGTGTGGCAAAATTGCACTTAAAACAGCAAACTAAAACGGGGTTAAGAAAAATTATGTCCTTATGATTAATTGCAGTACTTTTTTATTTGATGTGAAGTACATGCTAATGACTGCTTTTAACATATTCCTGTTGCGTCTTCTTTATTTATCTGTCCACAAAGTCATTTGATTGAGTAACTGCTGTGAGTGGGGCTTTATATAAACATGCTTTACAAAAAGAGAAGAATGGGATTACTGTAAGTTTCTTAAAGTGGCAGACTCTGGCAGTGGCAGTGCAGCAAAAGCAAGACATTGAGTACATGAGCCTTTAATTGTTCTGCCCATTCATTTAACTGATATTGGCACGGACACTCCATTCTGCAGATAGTGGGAGTTTAAATTATGGAAGGAGCGAGTTCAGTCCATACTGTACAAGAAAAGTACACTAACTAGATCTCCCAACACCTCTTTCCAACCCTTAACACTTTAAACTCCTCTCTCCTCTGATTGATGTACATACTGGGTTCAGAGAGAAAGATTTTTCTGTGAGAGGACTTCAAAGGGGCTGTAGGCTGCTTGATGTCACAGGCTGGCACAGGATTTGGTCACTCCCATCAGTGCAAGGGCTGTAAAAACTTCCAGGGATCCTGGAATGTCTGTCTTTGGAAGCAAAGAACATCTCCCCTCCGTTGTTGCTACACGCACAAAGCAGTCAAACATAATAAATACTATATATATATATTTCATCCTTAAGAATAACAAAAGTCACATGAATAATATGTAGACAAATTAAGTTGCCCCAAGTGTTTACTTTTCAGCCTGTAGTAGACAGCATGTTGGGGATCTCTGAAATATATCTAAAGAGGCTATGAAAGTTGACTGAACTCTTTGTCCATAAGACATTTTCATGGAGTCTGACGATCCACTCGAAAACTTTGAGGAAAATGTTTAAAAAACATTGATTTTGATAACATCACCACTTGAGGTTTCTTTTCTTTGCCCCATCTCTGGAGGTGTTCAAGGCCAGGTTGGATGGGGGTCTGAGCAACTTGGTCTAGCCCACAGCAAGTGGGCAGGAACTAGATGACCTTCAAGGTCCCTTCCAATCCAAACTATTCTATAATTCTATGAAAAAGAGAGGTCTATCAGACAATAAAAATCTAAGAAGCAAATGCCTATCAAAATAGTAGCTTGTTAATTTTGGTGCAATTTATATCTTTCAGTATGGGAAATTTAAAGCCAGTTTCCTGAAGTCATGAATTTCTGGCTCCAGTGAACTAGTCAGAAAGCACAGACACAAGCATGAGACAGGAAAACACAGTATGCATTCCTTTCTGAAGCATGTGAGATGAAGCTGTGACACCCTTCTCATCTGCCATCTCACCTTAGGTGTGATTAGATTTAAGACATGCACTTTAATGTAAAGAGTGACCAGGACTACATGTCAGAGACACTGGAAGTTTGGGGGCTAATTCAATACCCACCAGCCCTGTTGAGATTCAGAGACGTGGATGTCCTGCAAGTGCAAATTTGTCATTTACTGTTGAGCCTGTGTCCTGGTTCTGACCAGGACAAGGTTAATTTTTAGCATTAGCTGGGAGGAGGCATGGCTAGAACCTGGAGGTTATTCTATACCAGCTCACATCATTGCTGGGGGAGGGGGAAAGGGACTCTCTTCCAGAAAGAACCGGTTCCTTCTGGTTGAGAAAATGTGGCAGAGGGAGCCATCCAGTATTGTCTGTTATCTGGGAGGGTTTTTCATGTTGTTTTTCTTATACCCTCTGCCATTAACATTGTTACTGTTACTGTTCTTTTCCTTATCTCATTGCTATTTCCAGTTAATTTTTTCCTATTTCAACCCATGATCTTTGCCTTTTGTGCCTCCAATTCCCCTCTCCATCCCACCACAGCAGGGAAAGGGAGGGGGAAACCAGGACATGAGTGAGTGGCATGTGGTTTGGAGAGTCTCACTGGGGCACTGGACTTGGGAGAACCATTCTTAGACACAACACCCTGTAAGAAGGCCAACAGGTGAGGGAGATATATTTTGGACATTATACCTATGTAACTGGGATTTGATGGGCAACTGAGTGGGAGGTGAGATGTTTGCAGAACTGGTGCCTATAAATTCCCTCCCTTTGCATATTAATTTACTGGGGTTTTTTCATACCATTTGATTTTACATTCATTTTAGCCTCATGATATTATCCAGACAACCTTTACTCAAGTTTAAAAAAATGCTTCCAAGGGAACAGCACAACACCCCCTGAGAGGTACCCTGGGCTGGCCCAGCTTGTGCAAATACTTTCTTGTGCTCACAGTACCAAGGCTTTAAGCTGTACCTGTTCCATGGATGTGCTCCAGGGAAACAGGCAAACCAGCAGAAAATTTGGAAGAGCCTCATGAACTCAGAATATTCTCAGGCTTTCTGTTTTCCTCTGCAGGCTTGATAACCTGTAATGAGCCATACCAGATAGCTTCTGGATGGGAGAGAAAGGCTTGGCTGCACTACAAGAAGGGATGAGAGTTAGGAGCTATTCCAAAGATAAAATCTGTGACTCCTGGAAGGTGAATGGCTACATGGAGAAAATTCTCGAGGAAGGACTTCAGACTGATCAACAACACATGGGTGGATTTTTCTGAATAGGAGAAGGGAAACAAGTAGTTTGAGGTGTAGGAGGATGTGAGACGGAATTGGTTTGGCAGGGCTTAAATACATAGGCAAAGAGTTAAATAAAGCAAAGGAGCAAGGAGAACTGTTGCAGAGATAGAAAGTGGAGAGCATTTGGGTAGGAAAAATGGCCGTGTACAAGACTACACATTGTTAAAGAAAGAAAAAAGGGGTGAAGTATGAGAGATAGGACAAAGACTACAGAGAGCAGCCTTCTTCCTCTTTTCCTCTGCTCAGATATTTGTGTTCTACAGTAGGAGTGGAGGAATTTCATTTCACTCAATTTCAGCCCAAATCCTATTTATGTGTTTTATACACCCATTACTTTGTTTTGGTTTTTAATTTAAATTCTGTTGAATCTCTGGTGGTGGAGAGGCATTTTTCACTACTGTATGTTTCATATGACTAAATCAAAAGAGCAGCCATCCTACTTCTTTTTAGAGGTTACAGTGAGAAAGTCAGAAGCCTGTTTGAGCTCAGTTCAGTTTGATGTCATATGGCTAAATTATAAACTTTCTGTCATCATCTGCCCTTCTGAGTAACATCATTGTCTTTCAGGGCCTCCTTTGTTCAGCATCTCCTGCTGCACAGAAATCACCCACTTCACAAACCTTGTAAGCATCTCACAGAGCAAAGCACAAGGACTTATATCCACACTTTTGAAATAAATATAAGTGCTTGACCATAAACAAATATATCACGGTGTGCACCTCCTCTTTTGCACTGATTGTTTATATTTTGAGCCAGAAATACATTTACCATTCCTCAGTTTGCAAGAAAATTTCTTTAATAGCAATTTGCCGATACAATCCTAAGTTCTTTTGACCTCCATGTTGCAGTCATTTGCTAAATTCTGCCCTTTGTCAGCATTTTAAACCACAACCTTCTGTTCATTATTAAATCATTCTAAAAACTATCACCAGCTAAAATTAATCTGTGGGAGACAGGAGAAATAGCTGCGAGACTCCATATGTTATCAGTCTTAATTTTATTCCCTCCCAGTCTCATAATCTTCGTTCTATTTGTTCCAGTAGTTCACTTATCAGCTCCCTGAGGGTACCTCAGACTAGTCACTTCTTATCTCTTTACCACAAATGTGACATTACTTAAAGTACAGGCCTGAGCAATTACATCAGTCACTGGGTTTTCTTTCTCTGTTAATGCACAGGACTAATCCAGCCCTCTCTCTTGCACTTGCCATTCACTGAAATAGTTAACAAATACAAGCTGTGTTCTGTGGGTTTTTCCTTTTAAAAAAATGTAAGTATCTCTCAGTAGATCACAACGTATTGGGCTATGTAAGATAAGTTAATTTAAATATTTGTTTAGCATCTTTCATGATAAAAATGGCATTTTACCAGTAAGCTTGAGAGCAAAGGATGACAGCTGGGCTGACGGCAGAGTAACCTCTTGTCCTGTGGGATTATTGCCAGGACTGCTGACGAAATTGGAGTTAGAAAACACTCCCACACAGAATATCTACTCCAGGATTCTAAATCAAAACACTTATTCCTGAACATAAAGCTCTCTGCCAAGATTAGACAGGACAAATTCAGCTTGGAGGGTCAAGTTTGTAGGGCATCATCAGTAAAGGACTACAGTACCATGACTTCAAGGATCACATATCAGACTAGGGAAAAATATGGAATAATAGGATTATTTGCCATCAAAATTATGCAATAAGCATTAATATGATATATACCTTTAGATAAAATATTTATTCTGCAGCTGGCAAGGAAAAGGAAAGGGTTGTTCACTGGGAACAATGAAGAGCAAGTTGGACCAAAGACACACATCAGAGAAGACATGTGAAAAGATAAGTTTGTCCAAGAGAAGAGTAGATCAGTAAGTGCCAGTGGCTGACAGAAACACTGGTGAGGAATGGGAAGTTAGGAAAGCCAAGTTCTTTATGGAGGCAGGATAAGAGAAACAGAAAACTGCTGGCATGGTCAAGCTGTTGGGTGGGATATTGTTACCAGTTCAATACTTAGCTGCTTCATCCACTGAAAATTTGATTTGTTCAGTCAAAGTAATTTGAGTCATATGCTTAGAGGGCAAGTATAGTTAATTCTTGATAAAATAAATAATTTCTACCTGTAACTTAACTAATGTATGCAGAGCATCTGCAGAAAAATAACTACACTCCTTCAGAACTCCTGGTGAAACAAATCACGTGTTTCTGGGAGACAGGTCTAAGTTTAAGTGCACCACTCCAAGAGCAAAGACCAGAAAATACATGGAAGTAGAGACCCAGCAATTTTGTTTGCACAAGAGCACATTGCAGCGTTTATGAGAATAACAAATGTTATGTTGACTCTTTTGATCCTTGGCTTTGTGCATCAGGGACTGCACCTCCTCTCTGTGGGTGCAGCAATCAACAAGCAAGGTAGTTGCCATCAAAATTGGCTTTCAGAGCACTAATATAAGAATACACTCCCTCTTATTGGAAAGTCCGGAAAATACAGCTGCAAAATAACAAAATACAATTACTGGGAGAGCAAGGGAAAAAATGCCTGCCTCCAGTCACTTATATTACACTTCAGAAATAATCAAATTTTTAATCAATTCTTGAATACCACTTGAAAACAACAGTTTTCAGTTCAGATAAAGTCTTCAGTGTGCCCAAGTAGTCCTTTTCCAAGGCTAGTGAGCCCATGGGTACTGGCTGCACCCAGCCTTTACAAGTCACAAAGCACAGAGGAGAAGGCAGATGTGAGCCCAATGATGAGAATGGAGGCCAGTGGCAAATCTGGGCATGTTCTAAACTCTAGAACTCCATGAGCTGTCTAAATTGTTCTAGGAACTCTTCCAGCCTTGAATCAGACTAGAAGTTAGGATATAAAACACATGGCCTGTGTTTTGCAGCATATGCCTGCAGGAGGCTAAGCACAGCATTTGACCCTGGATTTAATATCTGAATGTCCGTTTTCACATTTCCCTGAATGCAACCAGAGATTTGTGTTTCCTGTCAGTGCCACACACCTCCTTCCAGCATGTATTATTTCTGACATCTTGTTTTATGACCTCATTCCTGCTGTGGAAAGCAAGAGCAGGTCTTCTCTGGCTCAGTGTATCCTGCATGCCTCTCTCTCTATCCATGATTAGCTGTTTTAGTTCCTGTAAGACACCTTCTGACAAATTTGTACTTTAGATAACCTGGTCATTCTTAGTGCATGCTACAAAATCTCTCCTGCCAAATGAATTTTGTATTTCAGTCTAACATTTATAGCATATTATGTAGGCTATTAAAAAAAAAATCTGTTTGGGGAATTTATGTAATAATATTTTTATTTTATTTTAATACCAATATTAATAATTGATAAATGCAACTTTAATGTAGAGTTTAATTCTAAATGTATGATAAATATTAAATTCAAATATTTCAAATTACTGGTTTTGAACTCTAACAGAGTTAAGAATTATTCAAATAATTACCAGCAGTTTACTGATATAGTACAAGTAATCACCTAAGTTTGCCTTTTAAATTTAGTCACTAGGATTATAAGTGGCTGGCCTAAGCCCTAGCTACAATTCTCACATGATCAAGTGAGGCATACATGTCACTGCAGTTTAATGAGCTGCCTAAACTTCAATCTGATTGAAGCTTAAGTAGATCAGAAAGCTGGTCAGCCTGTGACATATTCTCAAATGCCAAATCTCCAAAGGAGGAAGACAAACCCTCAGATTTTAATAGTTTATCTTTAAATGGCCTGGTTAGTCAGTCCAAACCAAACAAAGAATATGTTCTAATTAAACAATCGAAAAATGCTTTCAGATCTATTATCTGGAAACTTGGAAAAAATTACATCCTTATGGGTTTTTTTAGCATGGTTTAATGCCTTTAATCCTTGATTATGTAACAGTGTTTTAATCCAAGATAAATTGCAAGATACCAACAAAGGCCTCAAGAGCTTTGTTTTTCAGATTCATTTTGGTCTAAAGGCATCCTGTGCTCTTAGAATACCTCAGCAGAAACCTTCAAATCTCAGTAGAAGCCATGGCTGTATTTGTATTTTTTCAGGCTTCGTCCAGAAAAGACACTGGGTTTTAAGTTTTATGCTCTGCACAGTTATAAAGTTTAATCAGTCCTTGGTGTGCATACCCACAGTGGTGTGAGCACTTCAACACAGTTTAAAGTTATTTTGCTCATCAGTGGGACAATTTTTAATACTTACGTGTGTCTAATGTCTGCTGTCTCATCAGACCTGAACAGTCTTTCTACTCTATTTACACAGTCAATCAACAAAGCGCCTTTCCTTAGTAAATTGTTATTTTTCCACACTTGTAGTTACTTTAACTCCTACATCTGACACAAATAATACTAAACAAATACTTAAAAGAAGCAAAATCTATACCTCAAAAGAAAGAGAGAAAATATATCTGGGGAATATTCTAAGTGCTTTTTTTGAAAAGTTAGATAAGGATGATTGCTGTCATGTTACAGATATAAAAGCAGTGATAAAGATAAGACCTATTTTATTTCCTTGATAATTGTTATGGCAGAGGTGAGCAATGACTTAGTCAAGGTCATAGAATCATAGAATCATAGAATTGATTGGGTTGGAAAAGACCTCCGAGATCATTGAGTCCAATCTGCGTTTAAAAACCTCCAGGGATGGTGAATCCACCACCTCTCTGGGCAGCCCATTCCAATGCCTGATTA
>JAWWEV010000115.1:24229331-24245340 GCA_035583235.1 Hafferia zeledoni | reverse complement strand
CGTGCCCCCTTGTCCTATTGCTGAGTGCCTGGGAGAAGAGACCAACCCCCACCTGGCTAGAACTTCCCTTCAGGTAGCTCTAGACAGTGCTGAGGTCACCTCTGAGCCTCCTCTTCTCCAGGCTAAACAACCCCAGCTCCCTCAGCCTCTCGAGGGTCACAAAATAACAAAATATTCTGAGGTTTGGGTTCTACTTATGAATGAGTTTTAAGCTCAAGAAAATTAGAAGTTTCAAAGCCAAAGACCACAGGTACGTAGCAGACACCACAAATGCAAAATTTGTTTGGGGGTTGTCCCTGATTTGATGCACTTCCCTCAAATTGGGCCTGAAGACAGCCTCAGAAATAAAGAAAATTATTCCTTCCAGTTTAGTTGGCCTGAGAAGGCAGAAAAAAATGGCACTGAAGTGTCCCATACAGCAGTGTTTTTTGTAATAGCTCCTATTCAGAATAAAATGGGAGCCATCACACCACTGCTTTGTAATGAGACCTCTAATCAATCACTATTATGATGACAAATGTAAGGCACTATTCACCTGAGCTGAACATAAATTAGAGACTGCACTATAATAAATCCTGATTCAAATATTAAATTCAATGAAATTACATTCATTAATTCAAAAAATAAATTATCCCCTGACATGTGAAAAGCTCTATGCTGTTATGTGAGAACAACTGAAGTTCTTGGGGATGGTTAATGAAGAACAATAGACTTTTTTCATGGAAAGAACTGTGGAAAGTGTGCCAAGTGTTTTAGGGAACATTCTTCTCTGGATACACTTGAAAATAAGGATAAATACCTCTATATTCATCATTTACTGGATGGTCTTAAATAAAAATAGATTTTTTGAAGATCTATCTCCACATAAAGAGAGAAGAGGAATTTATTGAAAGAGCATGTTGACTCCCAGGGGACATTAATGCTGTTCCCAGTAAAGACTGCAGCTCATTGCAAGCGCATCTTTGACATGGGTTCTCCCACACAATCTCCTTCCCTTTGAATCTTCCTGCCTCCTGTCAGATTTTGACCTTACAAGCACTCAAGAAATGCTCATGCTAGATATGAAACTGATAAGGAATTACCCTCTCCAGCTTACTTACTCTCCAGTTTCTCGCGTGCAGCCCAAGGATTTGTCCCAGCTGGGTGTACCAGCAGATTATTTCGACAGTAAGCTTCCAGAGGTCAAGTCCCTGTTTGCAGAAAAGCTTCCAGCCCCTTGCCAGCTGATGAGGTTACACACGGAGGGGTGTCCAGCTTTGATTTCCACTCCTGAAGCTTCTCTGTGTTTTACATAAGAAGGCACACATGCAGCATACATGTCTGGGAATCCCCGGGTTTCTGCTCCCGAGTGAAAGCCACTGAACTGCTGAGCCAGGTTTATGAGTACTGTTACAGTCTTGAGTTCTTCACCAGCCACTGCTGTGCTTGAAAAGGAAACACAGAGGACATGTCTTCCACCTACCTTACTCTGACCAGTAGGAATTTCTGAAAATTGAAGAAAGGAATGGAAAAAAAATATTCACCCTTACTGTTACAATCTTGAATTCTTCACCTGACACTGCTATGCTTGAAAAAGAGACACAGAGGATGTGTCTTCCACCTACCATAACCTGACCAGTAGGATTTCCTGAAAACTGAAGGCCTGTGGATTAATTCCAGCTTTAATGCTTGGTTTGTGAGAACACTACTCACATGGCTTCTTTGGACATATTTTTCCTACTGAACTGGTGGTCTAAGCTGATCACAGACAACAAAGAATTGTGGTAAAATGAAAAAAAACCACATGAACAGTATCAGCAGCTGATAAAAGTCAAGGCAGGGAGGCAACAATGACAGTTGCCACATCTGGAAGACTGTTACAAAAAGGGATAAAAATGCTTTATCTTTGTAAAAACAAAAAACTTCTCAGAGTGTTAGTAAATCAAATATTAGAAAATAATTCTAATAATAAAGGTGGAGAAACACAGGCAAGGCTACCAAAATGGTGTTTCTGAATTCCTAGTCCATGGGGATTTTAAGATCAGAGCATAACTCGGAAAAAAAACAAACACAAAAACAGGACTAAAGAAAGTAGGTGAACTGGAAATGCAGGTGGCCTTTGCACACCAATGGCCTGTAAACACCAGAAGGCCTTCCCTCCTCACACTTGCATGGCTGGCCCTTGCCTGGGAGAGTGTGCAAACATATTTGCCCGTATCCACTGGGATATGAGGCACAGCACAGCCAAGCACAGTGCAGAAAAACAGTAGTGTCTGTAAGGATCATATGCTACCACATCTTGTTTTTTCTTAAGCAGGGATAGTGAAACAGCTGAATGCAGCATATGTATTAAAAGCATGAAAAGTGAAGATCACTGCACCTAATTTGGCATTTTCTAACTACTGTATGTCCAATATCTACTGCAGAGAGAGAAACCTCTAAAAACCATTGTGGTCCCCCTTGAAGCCTCACCACAAAACCTTCCCTTTCCTGGGATCCTGCACATCTCCTGAGCCCGGGAAGGTCTGTCCACCAACAGCACAGCTCCCAAGTGCCTCACCACAGCAATCTGTTGTGCACATCTCATGGAACTGATGATTTACCAGAAACTGAGAGCTGTGGGTTTCTGTGGACTTTCATTTCCGATTTCATAATACCACTAGTTATCCACACTGGAATGCATGATGAATACATCTATACAGGCTTAGTGGAAAAAACACACTGGGCATTATCCATTTTATATTTTTCAAAGGCTCAGAATGTTGGCCAAATCAAAACCAATTTCCACTGAAAATCTCCAAAGGCCTTCCCAAGGAAAGCTATAATCCTTGCCAAATGTCAGTTCTCAACTGAGCTATTCAGATATTAATATTTAAATGTTTTCATGAAAGCAAAAATATTAAATTATGTTTTTATTTTTACATTTACAAACAGAACACAGCTATCTCATCAACATTTATTGGACAATGAAAAAGGACTGCCTTTCCCAGGCAACACTTTAGCCTCAAAAAGGAAAGATTCTGCCTGAATGAAAAGAGGTAATTTTTGGTTACCTATATCATGGGATCAGTCTCTGGTTTTGCAAGATGACTGAAGAAAGTTCATAATCAATGAAACTAATATTGATTTCTTGCCAGAATGAGCACACTGCCACACCATACCCTGGCCAGAGCATCGCCCTGTTTGGCGAAATCAGCAACACCGACATCCCAAGTGCTCATCCCACACCTACTCAGCTCAGAAGGTCTTATAAATGAAAGAAATGAACTACCAAATCCCATAACAAATTTGGCATGAAATCATTCATGAAAGAAAGAAAAAATAGCAAGTACATCATGACTCATGCTCATTTATGTGTTTCTTCTTGTAGACTCCCAAAAGCCTTCCAGTAGTTTGCTGCATATAGGAATATACTAAACTACCCACAAAAGGTATGTTCAAGCCACAAAATAAATCATATTTTTCACTGACAATATCTTTATTAAGCCAGCAAAATGAATTTTTCAGTTCATAATTTAGTTTTTAAAAAAATTCACAAGTACTTGGTATATTTATGCTGACTTTGTCGCAGCAAGGTGCAAGTTCCAGTTTTCAGTAAAATTAAAAGAAAAAATACAGCTGACTCAACCTTACTTAGTAAAACTTTATTACTATCTCAGAGCACATCTTCTTTAATATTCTGGTTCAACTCTAGCTTTTGCCTGTTGCTTGAAGGGTCTTATATCATTAGCCTGTGGGAGGAACAAGATTAACAGCTGATATTCTGGGGGAGGAAAGGGAAAATGATCTTAATTAATTTTGTACCTTCTTTTAAAATGTCTTGTTATTATTTGCTATTTTTATAGGCTTCATTAGAACATGTGAGAGAATTTTGCTTGAACTTTGCTTGATGATTCCGTGGTTTTATGCACAAGAGCAAATCCAATAGAGGGAGAAAGACAGATGCCCTAGCAAAGAACTTGAAGTCATCCCTTCCTTGGTGACAAAGCTCTCAACAGACCTGCTGCACTGCCAGGTGCAGTTGCTTCTCTGGGATGCTGGTATCTCTGGAAGACAAAGGTACATCACAAAATTTGCCTTGCCAGCCCATTCCTAAGACTGGAATCCTGTGATCTGAAGGCTGGATCTTCAGCCATAGAATGCAATCAGGAGAGGATGAAAACACCATGCAAGAACGTATAGCCATTTCTAATCTCAATCCCTTCAGCTTTTCCTAATTTTTTCACACTTGCGATGGAATCAGAAATGTCTGTGACAAAAGCTTTTGCATCTGTCTTTTACTTGGTTTCCACACTGGCATGACATTTCCAACTCTGTCAATCCTAAAAGCCAGAGAAAACTTATGTTCTCTTTCAATTAAGGCTGTGGTGAGGAAAGTCCAAAACACCTAGCTATTTATGTATGGAATCATGGCCAATCTTAAAAATTAATTTGTGTAGACTGGCCTGGAAAATGATTTGAGCATCAAGCATACTTCACAGGAGAGGCTCTCTAATCATGCCACTGCACTGTCATCACATGGTCTCAAGAAGAGCTGACAGACTTGCTGGGAAGGGAAAGCAGCAGCTGTTCAAAGGCACCTGATAGAAGATGTATTTTATTTATTAATTCCTTCACTACATACAACAAAAGAAAGCAAAGGATAGAGAAGCTAGAAAATAATGTTTGCACCAACTTAACTTCCTACCAGGAGAAAGTCTCCCTTAGTGAAAATGCAGCCTCCTCAAATGCCTAAATACCATGCCCTTTCCTCATTCCACTCAACAATCTGACATCCTGGATATGAAATCCTTTGAGCATGGGCAGACAATCCTCCTTACCTGAGCCTCCAACATCCTGTAATACATATTTCCAGTGCATTAGAAATACCTCTAGTCTAGGTATTGCTGGACTAACTAGTGCTCAGTGCCAAATTTTAAAGTAATCCATGCTATCAAACAATAGGTTATCTGCACTATTCCTCTCCCAAAACCTCATCAGATTCATCTGACTGTGATCCTCTCTATTGCAAGGTAGTGCAAAATCCAAAAGACCAAAATCCAAAAGTTCACATTGGTCACAGAAAGCAGAGGCCAGTTCTAAGACTGAATTACCATCCTGTAGTAAAGATTTCTCTTTTGAAAAAAAAAAAAATAAATAAAATCTCTGCTGTTTACTGAAAGATCTGACAAAATTCAGTCCTTCACCAGGTTATTTTTGGCTGCTGCAGAAAGTGTCTAAACAAATCCAGAATCCATTTTAATGCTAATTTATAAGTGAATTGGATAAACATGCATATTAATTGCATTTTCATTTTTCTGTCAGATATTTTTGGTGAATGGTTAAAGCAGGAGGGAAAACATCCTTTCCAGGTAAATGACATACATAAAAGCCGTCAACTGGAATATGATACAAAGGGTGGCTGAGCCCTAACATTTCTCTACAAGTGGGGTTTTACACATCTCAACAGCCTAAGCCTAAAAACCGTAAGAGAACCTTTGTTTCTGTATAGTTATGCTAATCAGAGTTAAATATACAAAATCAGATATGAAAGATAGACTGAGCTAACAGAAAACCAAATGGGTTAAAGATCAGAAATTCTAATACAGTACTTAACAAAACAAAGGCCGAGTTCAACTTCCAGCTCTGCTGATACACTGGTTTCAGTGGTATTACTCCACTTTTTTACAACAGCATAGCAAAGACCTGAACCTCAGCAGAGGCTGAGAATTAAATGATACCCCAGCAAAGAATGCATGTTTTACCTATATCTGAGTTTTACCATCCTACCATGTTTTTTCCCACCAGGTCTATAATTATTACAGTCCTTTCAATATCTTGATTTAAATCATAAGACAATGAAATACAGAGTCAATAAATATTTTTCAGAAGCATATACCATACAAAGAAAAAGGAAAAAAGACATAAGTATTTTACTTGAAAAGCAGCTACTTTTGAAAAATATTCTAGTTAGTCAGGATGAAAATATAGTTAAATGACTTCTAAATAAAAAAAGTTTTGCTACCTAAATAAAGATTCATTCAAACTACTCACAAGTGGTACGTGTTCACCACCATGCTTAAAAAAATAAAGGATGTCCAACCACCTCTTGTGAACTGCAGACAGACATGACCATTTTGAAGGGCTGCTTTATACTTGCAGAGCTTTCCTAGAAGTAAAATCTTGTTAAAAGGAGAGAGCATGTACAGTAAACACTTAAAGACTTATCAGCAAGCAAAGCACTTTCTTTGATTTTTCCATAAAGCTTTACTTTCTATTCCAGCCTCCAGTGTTTCTATTAGGCAAGATCTAAAGCCCCATGATAGACAGAGGAATATATGTGGAGTTAATTACAGGCCCTGGAGAGCAGCCAAAAAGATACACTGCTATGAAACATTTACTCACATTCTGTAGGTCATATGAACAACATTATGGGATTCCCAGTCTCAAGACTGCATGGAAATGAAAGTGGGGAACCTCCCATAGGAATAGAAAAATGTAAGCTAAAAATGGAAATTCAGACAATAAGGAAGGGAGCTTTAGGATTTATTAATGCAAGAAAATGTGCCAGGATGAAGTGAACATGCAGATTTTTTACTTAAATGTAAGAAGTAGGTTTTTAAGATCCAGCATGTGAGTATGCAGCATTAAAATATAGGGACTAAGATGCTGCTAGCAATTGAGCCTTTGCTCTCCAACTTCCAGACTTTGAGAGCAATGCTTGTGCAGTAAATAGGAAACATCAGGTGGATTTGTTTTGATCTCCCTTTCTGACTTCCTTTGTACTGATTTCATACTTCAGACCATGCAGCCAAGACCCAGAAGGTCCTGGTTTGGATTCCCCAGGATGGAATGCTACTCAGTGAAATCTTTCATTTCTATATAATGCAGCTGCAGACATCAGGGGTGCTTGGCCATGCTTCCTAAAGCTCCAGCAGGACAGACTGAGGGATGTGCAGACATGAGGAGGTACAGTTCTTCCAAAAGGAGGAGAGAGATGATAAATTGTGTGACCTGAAGTGGCCCTGTGTTAGTCTGAGATGTCTTTGGGATACAAACCAAAATGCAGTAAGTGGGATCAACCAGGAGATTTGCTTCATAACTGTGCTCTTAACCCAGAGCGCACAATTAATTCCTTATGTGTTAAATTCAACAGGATGATGTGCTCCAAGAGTGCATATGATGTGCTAATGGGCAGCAAGTCTACAGGATCAGATTAGAGGTATTCAAATATATATTCCCCCCAGGCAAATCCTGTAGACACCAGACTCCCCAGCACTAACTGTTTTACCTTACAGATTGTTGCCTTCTGAAGAGCATTTTTTGTTAATAACAGCATAACATTAGAGGAAGAATTAGCTCATTCAAACCAATCTGAAATGGAAGCAAGTGAGACCTGAAAATATTTGTTCCACCTTGTGTTGTCTATTCATAGGCACCTATTTCTAATTCACCTTCTTTTGGCTATTTTTCCACACACAACATCCCACCTACAAATATACCTCTCTCAAATAAACCTCCTTTGCACCTCTCAATATTTGTCATTGTCACAGGGAGTCCCATGATTCCTGTTAGAAGAGGTGGGTCTCTCAGGCTCTGTAGGTGTACAAACAATCTCAGGAAATCCTTTCTAACACATGTCCTCATAAAGATGCTGTCACACACAAGAGTGTGCTGCAGAACTCACTACCAAGGATTCTAAGGATGAAATCACCTATTTATTGACACACCTTTTATGCTCAGAAACTCTTTTGCCAAAGAGCAGTCACCATATATTCAATACAGATAATTCAAAGGCTTGTCAGCAGTCAGGTTTATTGAGATGACCAAAACTCAAGTTCCTCACAGCAACAGAGTGAGAAATGGTATATAAAAAAGAGAACCCACATCCACCGCACAGACCAACATCTGATCCTTTGATTCTGCACGGACGTGTTAGAAAAACATTTAAGTACCACAGAATATTAAGTTCTTATCAAAGTTCCCATTTGAAGAATACATTTGCATCCACATCACCTAACTCAAGCAGACTCATGCTGAAGAGCATTCTCTAATTCCTCCAAGGAAAAGGGGTCATCATGAGGCGATGCACCACTTACACAACAGGTAGAATATGCTTTCCTTGGCTTAGCAAAATTCTGATGCCCAAGATGAGAGTTTACACATTCGCTTGCCCAGGAGTTTTGCTATTTCTGCTCCAGGCATAATTGACACTGATCATTTTCTCATGCTTTAGCCTCTACATAATAATTGAAAATAAAATAAAATTTAAAAGGTAAAAATAGATTCCTTATTTGTTGCCTTTATTGGAGTCCTACCTATAGGCTCTGAATATTGCTGTTCTTGTTGTTGGTGTTTTCCCTCAAACCTCTTTAGGAATTTTGGAAAGATCCTCTCTTTCATCTCTTGGTTACATTTTCACTTGTTTTTCAAAATAAATTCCTAGTTCAGGTAGCCATAAAGGAAAGCTTTATTGTGTAATACAAGAGCGTTATTACATTTTGTGAGCCAGAAAAATAAAAAGCCAAACTATTTAATATGAAAGTAAATTCTTATTGTTCTTTAACTGGGGAAAGGAGGCAGGGGGAGAAGAGATTAATGTTTAAGACTTAACTACAGTGAATATTTGTGCTTGAGAACACTTTCACCCAGCCCACATGCCAACACAGACCCATTACAATATTTGCAAACATTTGACGCCATGAGAGACCTATACTTTGTACATGTAAGCCACAGAGCTCTCTCTAATTGCACACAACTCTGAAGCTGACCAGGCATCTTTTCAACCCCCCCAAAACCTGACTGGAGGTATATGGAAACCTTGTCCCTTTTGCAACACCACAGACTGCAGAGCAACAATGCATTTCTCATCAACTGCTGCATGAATTCTGGAGAAGCTAAATTTTCCTGCATGAAAACTAACAACAGCTGGCAAGTGTAGTGCCTTCTTAGGAGGCTCACAGCTCCATGCACAAAATACCAAAGTGGCATAAAAGCATGAATGTGCTTTCATTAAGGTAAATAATAATACCTTTCATGTGCATCAGAGCACAGTAACACCACTGTCTTTGGAGAACTTGCTGCTGCTTTCCTATATCAAAGATCTGAATGTGGCCTCTAACCCTAAAAGATCTGCATATTTCTTCTGTCATTCAGCCAATAGTAGTTTAAATCTGTCTTGCTGAGATCCTGTAGTCACAAAGCACATCCCTGCCATATCGTGCTTTCCAATCAGACTTACGTATGTGTGGGATGCAACTATAACCCTAATGCAGGCCTCCAAGAGAAGTGCAGACTATTAAAAGCATTCCTTCCAATTTTTAACAGGATTCTGCCAAAACACTTAAATATAGCTGGTCAGCAGACTGCACAGTGGTTTCTGCAACGAAGTGAGACACCAGCTTAAGCTCTGTCTGCACCACAAATTTAAGCAAGCTGGTAGCTGGTTAGCAGTACAGTCTGTTAATCCGGGCTCATCCCTTGGTATAGTACAAGCTCAGTCATATTTGCTTCCATCGACAGTATCCAAATGTGCCTGTGGATCTAGGAAGACATGTCAGTGGGTGTGCACTATTCAGCTTTAGGAATGCAAAACAAGAAATTGTCTAGGGCTGGTTATCCTCTGATTGAAGGCCAGGCTTTTAAAGGTAAAAAAATTAAAGGCTGCTCCCAGCATCACTTTGCAAACTGAGACCAGGTGAGTTTTTCTTCAAAGAATTGGATGGTTTACTTTCATATCCCCAGATATTATCCTCTACTTTTCCTTGCAATTCTGACGCAAAAAACTCACTAAAACAACACAAAAGCCAAACTATAGTTTAAACTTTCCATTACATTGCACTGACATTATCAAGCTGTGGGTGGACTCACTGACACAGTAGTGGAAGTACAAAATCAGCATTGGTTCCATTCTTTAGAGATGCAGTGCTGCTGGCACCCATACAGAAACGCCTACAAGTCTTGAGAGATTATGATAGTTGACCTAAAATATTTGTATACACTAGGTTATTCAAACAGTTTTCAAAATATTTCTCAGAGTGAGCCTCATTTCAGTTTGATCTCTGGCTCTGTGCACAAGAAACATCTTGCACTTAATTGAGAATTTGCTGGGAATCTAGATTATATCCCAGCACTGAATGCTTGGCCAAGCAGATCTAGGGTCTCTGCCAGCAGAAATATACACTGGAAGACAGGCTGCCTAGTGTGTATTACCAGTGCTCCACCACATATTGGACTGATTTAAAACCACCAATTGCAGTTGTATTCTTCCACAAAAAAACAGGGCACATTTCACCATGAGCCATCTCTGAAGGAATTGAATTTATATGGAATCCTTTTTTATGTAATCTTTACAGAGTGGGAAGCAATAGGTCCCAGAAAGATGAGAGAAGAAACCCCAGCCTTTACAAAAGTGCATGCAGAGAGCCATTTACTCTCATTGGGTTTTATCTTTCTTTGCACCAGATAAAAACAGAGAAGTTTTGAGCTTTATTATCCCTTACAAAGAAGAAATCTCTAAACTATGTCCCTTTTTGCCATTGCAACAACCAAAGAATGGCAATGGAAAAAACCCTCCAGTTAATTATTTGCCAATATTTGAAAAGAAGCAAGTAAAAAAGCCATTCCAAAATATCAGAGCTGCCTTACAGCAAAAAAAAAAAAAAAAAAAAAAAAAAAAAGGGGTGGGGTAAAATTCAGGGGAAAAGAACACAATCCAGTAAACTGCCTGTTGGAAGAAAACTGTTATACTGATTATATGCCCAGATAACCAAGGAAAATGGCACTAGTCTCTTGAGGCAATAAGAACTGGTCTACACAGAGCATAAGAAAAGGTATTTGGGGAGGGAGCCTTTAATGTTATGGACAGAATCCAAAACACAAAGGTCTCAGACTGTGTTCACCAGCAAGAAACATACAGACACAGACACACTTTATATGAAACACATTTTCCCTATTTTGACAAGGTCTGGCACTTCACAGACACTTGAAGCCCAATTCTCCCTCCCAGACAAAGGCCTGAAGCATGGAGCTGGGACAGGCTCTCTTCTTTTTCAGTTTTCCTCCAGCTTCTTGAACCCATGCAGAAGGTGGAAGTTCTGCAACTCCTCTGGTCAGGTGATGCAGGTGCCCTGGAACTCTCTCCTGGCAAACAGTGAATCTAGACATGCACCTCCACATGCCAAGGATGAAACTCAGCCTCGAGTGCCCAAGATACATGGTGAAGATATCTAATACCTAGATTAGTTCATAGAAAAACAGTGCCATTCTCCTCTGCCAGCCCCATTTTCAAGGGGCAGTGAGTTCTGGTCATCTTTCTCAGGAAACACTTTCAGCTGCCTCCCTGCTGGGATGTCCAGTCTCTGGCTCCCAAGAGTACAGGCGCCTTCAGCAGCCTCAACCGTGCTTTTAAGCTCTGCTGAGCACAAGAAAATTCCCCACATGTTTCAGCTTGACTGCCAACTCTTTCTCTTCTCTGGTCAGCAGCAGGGATGCTTAACTCTACTCTTGTACTAGCCACAGTGTCTCAGGTCCCCAGCTCTGTGAGCCAGAGGATGAATTAGGCTATAGCAGATGAGCCTTTGAGTGAACCCAGCTTTTATGTTCAAAGTCACATAGGAAGTTTGTATCATCAGACTTCAATCATCAAAGTAATAATCCCAGGGCTGGGTTTATGTCCCGAGCCATAAATTGCCCTTCCTTTTTGAGCCACCCAGAAACAGCACTAACATAAGATCAATAATGGACAGTCATTTTCCAAATCGCATATTTTTCTTAACAGCATTCAAGACCTGAGTTTTTCTAAGACTATTAATTTCTCCCTGATGAGCAGCACACATACAAATTCATCCCATTCATGAATAAAAAGGGTTTGAATATATGCTGAGAGCATACACAACATCTGTGCTACTCTGCCCAAGGTTGATCACAGACACTGGCTGATGCTCAGCTGCATGAGAAGGGATGGGCTAACAGCTATTGGGAACAGCAACACTTTCCAGGGCTTTGATCATCTCCAAGGAGGCAGGAGGACTCCATTTCTAGACACTGGCTGTCCTAGGGCATGGTCCGACGGCCTTTAGGCTTTAAAAAAGAAAATTATTAACTTGGATCAGGAGAGAGCTTTTAGAACAAACACCCAGTCTCTCCCTTAAGATTCACATCCCCAGGTAGTCTCACAGGTTGCAAAACAGGTTTCCTTCCTATGAAACCTGCTTAGAAGACAAAGTACTCAACATCCTTCATTTGGTAGGGGCACTCAGTGGGCCCAGAGTAGAGCCAGCCCAAAGCATACATATGCACCTAAAGGTGTAAAACATAGGTTCTAGGAATTCTGCACCAAGTGTCTGGTTTGTGGATTTGCTCTTGCTGGGCTGCGCTACTTTTCAACATAGATACAACTTCTGCTGACTGAAATGACAGCACCTGACTCAGTTCCTGAAGTATTTGGTTGCAGAGGATTTTCACTCTGACATGTTCCAGGAAATTGTGTTATGGCCCATATTTAGCCCTGTGAGACGCAATTTCAGAGTTCACTCTCAGGTGGTGTGGTGCACAAGGCTCTTTTCTTCTACTTGTCACACTGCTGATGTCACTAGAGGGAAACTTGAGCAGCCTTCCTTGAACATCCCTTCCTGCAGTTTGGATGAATTGCAATGCAACTCCAAAGTTTCTGGGTTATTCTTTATAACTCGAAACTGAGTTCCAGCACTCCAGCCTTACATCATCAATTCCACTTCCTCCTCTAATGATTTGCTCTGCAAACATGCCCACACCATTACCCACCACCAGGACTCTATCCTCCCCCCAAACTGAGCTGGTCCTGTGCCCACCCAGGCAGTATTTAACTCAGAAACCCATCTCTTTATAAAATCTTCACACAGCCCATAAATTCAGTCCATTAAAATACACACAAAACTTAGCAATGAAAATCATAAATAGTGTAGTTTTCCCTCTCCTGGTTTCCATGATAGAAAATGTACTAAGAACAAATGGGGCAGAGCTGCCACTCTTTAGTAAGTGTCCCATGATCCCCATCCTATTCTCTTCTGAACTTGAATAATTTTAGATTGTTCTATTTCCCAAGAGGGCACCACATTATTAACCCCACAAAGCACCATATTGGTTTCTCAGTAGCAAGTACAATGACTGGCACTGTTAGAATAAATACATGCATCTCATTTCCTCCCTGTCCTCTCATCCAGGCACATTAGAGAGGCTCAGACAGCTTTACAATCTAGTTAAAATTCCCCTCATATCACAACATGGGTGACTATCCTGGCAAACTGCTGATGAATCTAATCTCTTTTTGTTGTTTCCATTGCTAAAATGATTACCAAACTTCAAAACTAAGGCAAACTAATTTAGATTATAGCAGAGTGCCACCTAGTGCTAAGCAGGTTTGAATTCAAAAGGCATGCTCTTATCTACAAGAAAATATTGACCAAAAATTTTTCAGTTGTTCTGGCAGTACAAGCCACCCTCTCTGAGAGACCACAAAGAAAGCAGATGAAATAACAGTGGGAAAAATTGTCAAAGAGTCTGTACTAATTACACTTTTGTAAAGCTCACAAGGCTCTGCTGCTAATGACACTCTGCACTTTTAGGTGAGTGAATTTACACTGTTACACATGTTCTAGATTGATTTACTTGTTTTCCCACAAAGAGAAAATCCAAATCTCCACATCACATAGGAACATCTCTATTACAGATGAAACACATCTACTGATCCCAGCAAACATCAGCCAAAATCTTTATATGTCCCACAACTCCCTGAAGAGACATGAGGTGAAAACTCTGCTTGTGACTTCTGAAAATGGCCAAGGACATGAACAGAGATGAGAGGGTCAAAAGTTTACACTCCTTAAATGCTTTCATTGATGTTCCAAGGGAGATATTAGGCTGGCAGAGTGTGGGGGCATGAATAAGTTTCCTGAAAACTCCAGCAAAGATTAAGTATTTCCTACTGTTAAACTAGATAAAGCATTTCCCTGGGTAGGATGATGTTCCCATGCTGTAGATTTTCTCTGAAAACAACAAAGGAAAAATTGAGAAGTGCAATTTTTTTTTTTAATTTCTTGAACCTTCAACACACCCAACAACAGGTGTTTTGTAAAATGAGATTTCCCAGAAAATGATACCCAGATTACAGGAACCTCAGTCCCTTCTCTTGGTGAGCTTTGCATGTGGTAATAAACAACTGGCTCACAGAGGCTGCGGGGGTGGAGCACAGATATTCCCAGGAAAACAGTCTGAGGTAAAGTCTGTTTGCTGCTCAGTTCTGTCTTCTTTCTTGGGCGTGTTTGAGAGAAAACTGAGATTAACTGACATTTATAATCAAAAAACACAGCCTACACTGAGGCTAATAGAAATGGGCACAATGGAGCAAGAAATAATTCAATTAACTATTCTAAATTACTATTCCAATTCCTGTGACATCCTGTTCAGTGCTTTCTGACTGCAGCAAAGCCACAGAACACCACTGTCACTGTTGGTGATTGGAGCCTGTTATAATTCAAAAATATGGACTGTGGCATAAAAGTTACCAAATCCTTCTGTTTTACAGGACAAACAATACTTCAGAGCTGCCTAGTAACTATTTATAAACATGAAAGATACACCTTTGCAGAACTTAATTCTATGCTTTTTCCATTTGTTTTTGGTTAAAACCCGTTGTGTTTCATCCATCTCAAACTCAACTGTGTAGCAATTCCAACCCTTTGTCTGCTGTGCAGCTACTGTATCAACAAAAGAAACCTGAACTATCTCCCTTGTGTGACAACCAAAAGGCATCTGCTGTGACCCAAAAGCCTTGAAAACCAAGAAAGGTCTACTCTACTGAGATGATGCCCATTTGTTGCCATTTTCATGCTGGTGGAAGAGCTTGGTGCAAGCACAGCAGGGCAGGGTGTGGGGATGCCTTTAGGCCTAGTGGTCTTGGGAAGACTTGCTCATGAACACCCTTTTGAAGCATCAAGATGGCCCCACTACACACTTTCCATTACATAAAGCATGGGATGGGTGGCTCCAGGTAGCAAGAGTGCTGGGTACCAGCACACACTTTCATACTACATTCTCTGTGACAGAGCTCACACTCTGTGTGTAAATGAAAGCACCCCTTTTTTAGGTCTTAATGTGCAGAACTCTCCCCACTCAAAAGCTTAAAACAATTAAGAAAAAATTGAACTGTGGCTGATTGAAATAATCTAAAATAAAAAAAAAAAAAAAGGAAATCAAAAGGGAAGTATGCACTCCTCCCACCTTTTCAGAATTATCCCAGCATCGCCCAGAGGGTCTGTATCTTTCACTCAGCCTCAGCAGCCCACTATCTCCAGCATCCTGCAAGAAATGAAACCGCAGCTGGCTCATGTCCCTGATCCTGCAAACCTTGCTTGAGGCAGTGTTAAAGATTCAGACACAGGAAGGTGGTGTTGGGAGGAGTCCCTCAGAGAATTTTTCTCACTGTACCAACACAAAGGTTTGGCCTTGGAGTGCCAGGAGTGAGGACAAAAGATGGTTGATGACTTTCAGATTCCAGCTGAATGGTGAGGTGGAGGTGAGAAACAGTATCCCAGCACCTGGGGATGGGGACAGGTTTTTCCCCTGTGTGCTGGATTGACTTTTGCGTTTTTGGGCAGCTGCAGAAAAAAAGCCAGTGCTTGCTAAGATGGTGAGAGCTGTTTTTCTGGCTCTGCTCTTTGCTTTTCCCCCCTCCATCCCTGGGCACCCTGAGTTTCAGAGAGAGAGAGAAAAGACACAGCTGCTTCAGGACACACTGCAGACCTTTTTTCTTCCTGGGGACTGACTTGGACTGCAAGGAGAGTCCTGGGAATTATCACCATTCCTCCACTCCCAGCTTTTCCCTTTTTTTTTTTTTATTTTTTTTTTTAACAAAGGACATGGAGAGAGAGAGAGTCTGCTTTTCCTTCACAAAAAAGGCTCCACCCTGTACTATGAGAGTGTCCACCCCTTGTCTCTGCCTCGCTGGGAAAAGACTGAGAATTCACCTCGCAGCCAGCCAAGGTGTGACACTGACACTGTCCATAAATATAAC
>JAWWEV010000115.1:24139718-24229231 GCA_035583235.1 Hafferia zeledoni | reverse complement strand
AGGAATAATCCAGGGCAGGCAGCAGTGAGACGGCTTCTCCCCTACCCAGCCCACCCACTGCTCCTGCGTTCTGCTGAACTAAAAAGGAAAAATGTCCCCAGAAACAAACGGGGCAACCTGGCCCCCCTCAAGTGATCAGCAGTCAACTACTTTCTTTGTTAACTACTGGCATGGACAGTTAATGGCAGGGGAGATAGATAGATAATGTTGTAGTTTGGAATTATTATGTAAATTATCTATCTATCTATCTATCTATAGTAGTTAAGAACAGTTATCCTTCTTATATCAATTTTCTAATTAAAGTTCCTTTTCCTTAAATTTAATAAGAAGTGAGGAGGTTATTGAGGAGGAATCCTCTCCTCTGGTTTTGGTAAACATTGGTTTCCCTCAAGGTAAGACAGGTAGAGAGAGAATTAACTCTATCCTGGAGCAAAAAGCTCCTTTTCCTCTTAGAGTATGCCCAGACAGATGCAAAGTGAAGTGCTGCTGTTTCCTACACTTCCCATTTTACTGAGAATGAACCTACAGCAGCCCAAGTACAGCAGGTGCAATGTGCTCTTTCACCATGCAAGATTCTGTCCCACATGCTGGGGTGCTGTGGAGAAATATGTGCATCTTTTCAAGCATGTGTCATCATCACCAGAACACCTACTATAATATTTATCTTTGTGTGTATATATATATGTATGTAATATATATATATAATGGCAGAACATCTCATTTTTACATGTTACACACATGGAAACTGAGATACTGAGCACTCTGACATCTCCCAACTCAGCTGGGAAGTTTTGCCAAAAAGCTCCATCCAAGGTGCCTCCCTCCACCCACATCACTCCCCACTGGTGCCCCTGAGGTGCCATTTGCACAAGATCAGCTGCCTTGTTTAAGCCTGACTGCAGTTTAAGACAGGGTCAAGCTGCCTACCTCTCTGGTTTATGTGACCACTCTCCTTTGAGAAGCTGATGTCCCAGCCAAGGACCTTTAAACTCAACCAGCAGCAACAAGGAGTTCCCTGTTACAAAACTGTGCAGACAAAACAGGGAGACTGAGCCCAAACTCCCTGCTTGATACCCACCGGTGGAATCCTCCTTGGGATATTGCATTTGAACTGCTCTGAGTGAAACACAATGCTCAGCTGTAAAATATTTTCTTTTTGGCAGCTCACAATCTTGTTCCAGAGGCACATGTGAAATACATTCCTGGGTAATCTTGGAGTGAAGTGGGCCAGATGGTAGCAGTCAGATGTGACCCAGTTCTCCTTAAGCTCTCATATTTTCATAAATGTGTGCTTAAAAACCTTATGCTTCTCTTCCACAACATATATACATACCAGACCATTTTTTGAGGCAGTTGCAGGCACACACAAAGCCTTCACCTTCTGGCACTCTGTGTCCTGGGGATAAAGGAGCTGTGCACATCTGTAATGGAATAAACCATCCCACTGCAGTTTTCCTCCCTTTTCCCATGGAACGAGGGGATATCAGTCAGCCTTCTGGTTTAAGGAGGGTGAGGGAGCGGAAATACTTTCTTCAGACTTTACTGAAGGGAAACAGATAAAAGAGGGGAGAAAAAGGCAAACCGGTTACATTTGTTATATCAGCTGGAGGGGAGGGAACGCCTTTCAAAATGGCTGAGGGAATGGCTGTAGAGCATTCTGGCTTAAGGTTTAGGCTTGTTTTTTCTCAGAAAGACTTTAAAGTGACTGATTCTTGTTTAATTAAACATGCTGGCAGGCCCTCCCCCTGCTTCTAGAGGGCTTATTTTTTGTTCTTGTTTTCTTTTCACTAGCTAGCACAGGGCATCTGAGTCATATCCCTGGTGCCTAAATGTTTCAACATTCACTGTAGTATTGTGGAGCTCAGGGCAAGTCCATGTGGCTATCACTGTAAAACCCAGCACCACAGTAGGACCACCTCCAAGAGCAGGGGAAGGAAAAGTTCTACCAGCCTGGATGGCAGCTGGAGTTGACCAGTCTCAAAGCAGGGGTAGGACGGACCTGGCCCTGCTTTGTGCAGGACTCCTCACCCAGCTCACACCAGTTTGATGATGGAATGTCTGATTTTGTATATACACACAGACAAACCTCCTGCACAGCCAGCAGCACCACCACCATGCTCCAGCCTGGCTGGAGCTGGTGCAAACCATTACATGTGGACATCTCACTTAATTTAGAAGGTCTACTCTTCCTTCTTCAGCGGAAAAGCTGAATGAAAGCAATTTGTTCATTAGAAGCACATTATCTAAGAAAAATTCAAACCAATACAAACATTTGGCTCCATATTTTGGATGATCAGTTTGAATTTAACTTGCAAGGCTGAATTCAGCCTCCCTGATGGTGGCTGGGTACAGCTGCTCACTGTGGAAGGGCTCACACCCACACTGCACACACATGAGCCAACTTTGGCAGCAAGAAGTGCAGCCTGAGGATCCAACACCTGCAGCTCACAAGTGTCACAGGTTTTCACTTCTGCAAGGAAGATGCAATTGGAGTTGTTTAGCCTGGAGAAGAGAAAGCTCAACAGGGATCTTATCACTCTCTACAACTGCCCAAAAGGAGAAGGCCTCAAGTTGTGTCAGGGGCAACTTAGGTTGGATATTAAGAACAATTCCTTCACTGAAAGAGTTCGCAGGCATTGGAACAGGCTGCCGAGGGAAGTGGCTGAGTCACCATCACAGGAGGTATTTAAAAGATTGGTGGATGAGGCACTCAGGGACACGGTTTAGTGGTGGATTGCAGGGCTGGGTTGGACTCAATGATCTTAGAAATCTTTTCCAACCTAAATGATTCTGTGGTTCTAGAATTTAAGATGTTGCTGAAGGTATTTTGTGAAATTTCTCTTACCTTTCAGTTTCTTGGAAAAGCTTCTTGCAACACAGAGATTGAGCTGGAGAGGACTGTTCACTCACAAGCCAAAGTGGCAACAAAACAGTGTCAGTGCTAACAGGATACCCATGACCCTCCTATTCAGAAAAGGAGCAGCTTAAATCTGAGCCTCATAGATCAGCTACATCAAAATACAACTTTCTAATTAAAAAAAATCCCAACAACAACCAAAAAACCCAAACAATCATCACCAACAAAAACTCCACAAATCAACAACAACAAAAACATCACCACCAAACCCCCGTCTCTACATGTTCTTGAGAGGTAAAATCCTATTTCCATACACTCACAGTTTACTCTGGTGAAAAAAAGAAACATCTTTTTGGCCACTGCCCAGAGTAGAGACTCTGGTGACTGATAGCATTCACCATGGGGTCAAAGCTTTGATAGACAGATTAGATAATTAGTTTCTACATGAAGAAGGTTAAAATACCAGATCTTCTATAAGTGAATGAAAAATAAAATATAATAATTAAAAACTCCATTAAAAATACATGCAGAATAGGATTTTTTTACTATTTCAAAAGTTAAAAACTAAATGTGCAGCACTGCTTATACAGGCCTATGCAGAGTCAACTCTAGTAATCACAACTGTAACCAAGATACTGTAAATTAATCAAATTATTTCATCAAGAAGGGGGGAAAATCTAATACAAAAACTTTCTGAAACATCTTTGTAGAAATTTCTGAAAAGCTGTAGTTTTCCAAGCCATACACTAGCTCCAACTTGAGAAAGAAAACAGTCTTGTTGCATATTCACCTGTCTTCAGTGGGTACAGGAGTTTCACAGGTCTAAGTTGGGAGGTGTGAGAGTCTTTTCCACTCAGGCAGATTTTCACCTTCTGGTATAACAGACAGCAACACAGACAATTGCCAATCCAGGTCCAATTTCTACTGAAGCTGTGGTCAGAGATAAATTAGGGCACTATAATATAGCTGGAAAAACAGGACTGGCCTTTGCTACAAAACAGAGTCTCCATGATCTGATGGGTAAAGGTAACCTGTATCACAGCTGGGATGTTCAGGGGAAAATTGGAGGAACAAATTTAAAAGCTTAAGCTTGAATATGTGATTCCTCAATAGCAATGTGTTTTCTTTAAGGACAATGGTCAAAGTAACCATTATTAGTTCCTGTATGCTAAGTTCTAATGTAAAGCCAGAGAATACCTGAAGGAGAAAAGACATTCAAAGCCTGCTTGAACAAAGAATGAAAACGATGAAATCCGAGTCTCTCATAGGCTGCAGGGAAGGGAAAAGACATGATTTTTGAGGAACAGAGGGCTTGTATCCACATACTGAGTCCACGAGCTCTTTTTTAATAGAAAAATATCCTTGGATGAATATGAAGAAAATCCTTTAGGAAAGTCTGCTTTGTAATAGGTTTTGAGAAAACATTGCACAACATACTTCCTACTGTCTTTTTGCTACTAGACTATAAAAGACCCTTCTAAAAGGCCAAATTCTTGTAATTTAGAGAATGAGAATCACAAAACCACCGTCTAGCCTGCAATGCACTGCACTGGTGAGGACATTCCTGTGCTAAGAAAAGTAGGATGATCCACCCATGCAAATCCCATTTTACAGCTTTCTTCTTCCTCCTTTCAGTTTTTGAATTACTCAAGAAACATGATTATTTCCAAGAACACATTCACTGCTGAACTAACCCAACTCCCAATGCCAGTGTTTGTAAACTACTTATCTATTACGATTAAGAACATTCAGTGGTGCAACCCCCTCCTTTTTTGTGTCAGTCATATGAGACCACATATTTCCTTCCCAAAATCAACCCTCAGAGTCACCTTTCCACTTCAAACTTAAGTTTGTTGCCATAAATGACTATTTGTTAATGCCAGATTAAAATTTTCCTGGTGTAAAATTTCCATATTCATAAGACGGGGAGGATCTTTTTCCAGATGAATATCAAAAAAAAGCCACATGTTTTTATGCAGCATTGCAGGTCAGGAGGCAAGAATTGCCATTATATGAATTTATATATGTGTATATATGTATGGGCAGTGGTTGGAACATGTGAATCAAGGAGAAACAAGTACCAACGTTACTTAGCCAAAGCAACTACCAAAGACAAACAAATCTAACCATCATGTCTACACACTGGCAGTAGAAATGGTGTGCCTGTACTGCACTTGTGTTTTAACTGGCACTATTATTTTGATTGGCTTTTCCCCATGACCATATTCAGTAACTATAGAGCCTCACTGCTATAGCATTTCATCAAATCATCGGCTGTAGCTGGATTATTGATTTTGGATCGCTGGACAAAACAATGGTGTGTTTTACTGCTGTTTGAATGCAGCTCTGCCCTGAAAATGACTCTGAACTGAAACTCCTTGAGAACTATTACAAACAAACCTCATGAAGTGCCTTTGAAAATCTAAAGAACCAAGGATAAACAAATAAAACAGGTTAAGGTTACAAAAGAGTTGCATGTTGGGCTGATTAAAAACTTGCTTATTCCTTTGCACGCTCACTCATTGCCTCTCTTTCATGTATGTTCCATTAAATGCATATTTTACAGTGATGCGGCACATCAGATGTGCAGCAAGACCGTGTTGTAACACTGCAGCCCTGGAGCTCCAGGCTCTGCTAAGAGTATTACTTTAATATTTGTATATATAGGGTTCTTTAATACCTTATGAAAATATCCAGAGAATAAGCTATGGACTTGTTCCCAATGAATTTCTTTATTAATTTGTGGAGAAAATAAGGGAACTCGGCAAAGGTTCAAAAAGGGCTACACAAGCTAGACAAAATATTCCACCACAATAACAACTCAGTACATATTAATCTACAACACTCAAGTCAATATTCAACCAATTCACCCCACTTGAGTCAAATCCAATCCCTCCAGCTCTGAGCCACCAAAAGCATCAGAAAGGAGTAAAGAAAAAGCAGAGGGAGCAAGAAAAAAGAGAAGAAATAGGAAGATACAGATCATATAGCTACCCCTGGAACCTTGTGGCAGACCAGCTCTCACATGTCCAGGTGGCAGGGCCACAACACATGGCACCCCTATGCCTTTGGTTTTCTCTGCTCTAATCCCTATGGGCCACACCGTCCAGCAGGACCTCTGAGCCCCCAGCCACTCTGGGGTCACAGGCCAGGGTCAGAGGCCATGTTCTCACTGTCCCTGCCAATCCAGGCTGCATCAGGGGCTCCAGGAGCTGTGGGTGTTACAGTTTTCCCGGGCTGTTTGTGACTGGCAGCTGCCCTGGGGCTTCCCCGGGTAGGCTCCAGGACTTGCCGTGAGAGAAAAGATGCCACACCACCTCTGCGAGGTTCAACCCATTCCTTCTCCCACACACACACACCGTCCACAAGGTGGTTCTGATCCAATAATCACTGATCTGGTGTGCAACACCTGTGCCCAGAGCACAGCACCCCAGGCCAAGGTCTCTGCACACACAACTCCACACAGATGTATCCAGCCTGAAACTCATAAGCAGATTCCCATTATTTTCAGTGAGACAAGTTTTCAACTCAGCAAAAAGCTGGTCTGTCAAGTAATCCCTTTATGGCAGCTCTCCCCATCTGGAGCCCTCCCCCCTAAGTACAAAACCCCTTTCTGCTCTTTGCTGTAGAGTTATGATTTGTTCCCACAGGGTGATTCTGGGAGATAGTGCTTGCAGCGGGAGTTATTATAGTTGGCAATAATTCAGAACCCAAAACTGGGACACAAGCCATAGTTCCCCTGTCTTTTCTTTGCAGCACAGCTAAGCCAGAATTGCTATCCTACTATCTGTGACGTCAAAATCTGTGGCATGGGTCAGGTTCCAAAGAAATGGGAGGAACTTGGGAATAAACTTTTTGCTCAAACCTGCGTCAGTCTTTGTGTCAATGTGTTCCTTTGCTCATTTCTAGTCAAACAATTTTTCATCTGTGGAAGAATAAACGGGAAAAAAGGTAAAATCAAAACAGTAAATAGGAACACTCCACACAAAATCCTCTTCCTCTGTTTCTGAGAAATTTATGGATTGTGATTGCCTGAGTGCTGCCGCTAAACTGCAAATACTCCAGGAGAAAGTAATCCAAGGAAGTGAAACTGCCACAGGAACACCACATCAGTTGGCAATGATGATGTGCCATTCAGCAAGGCTCACAAAAACGGGGTGACCTTGACAGCTCCACCAGTTGTGGTGGGGGGAACAGTCTGTGCAGCCAAATCCTGCCATTCCTTGAAGGGTACACACCAGCATATGGACGCAGCCAGTTCCATGGAGCCTCCAAATGCAGCATTGGCACAGAGTATCATCATCTGGACAGTTGAAACCATAGCCAAAAGCTACAGAAGACATGGGGCCTAGGTGAGCTATAGCCGTTCCTCTCTGTTAGGGAGAACGAATCTCATCTAATTGATGGAAATAAGCTGGAAGATTGTCCTATTCTTAAGAGGGAAAAGCCATTTTGAAACATTATGTGTAATTGAATGAAACGTATCTGAGCAAGAAGTCTACTCAGGAAAAGGTATTTCAGAGGCACAACCCTAGAAAGGCCTCTCAGAGAGGAGTTTGGTTTGTCTTTTTCAGTTGTTCCGTTGTTTGGTTTTGGTGGTTTGGGTTGGGGTTTTGTTTGTTTGTTTGTTTGTTTTCCCCTAGAAAATTATTGAGTCTAATACAAAATACTCCAATATAAGCAGAAATTTTATAAACACACACGAAATACAATGTAAGAAGATCCATATGGTCCTGGAAAAGGGTGGAATGGACATCTGTCCTGAAAAATCCCTCCTAGGTATGCTTTCTTGGAAGTTTCAAATGCTTCACATCTGTTTCCCTCCCAGCTGGCAGAGAACCCACGGAACTGCAGATCTCCCGATTTGTGAATCAATTTAAAAAATGCATTACAACTTTTGACAGAAGAAACTCAGTTTCACACGCTCAATTGACATTTAATTTTACATCTGCCAAGCTTGGGGAAAATGGGATCCTTTCAAGAACCCTGTCTATACAACAGCCATTTTGCATTAAACAGTCATGGAAAATCTGTTTAGCATTAGCACTGGAGGACACCTGTCTGGACTAGATGTTGACTGCTCCCTCTGTTCTTAATTCTCTCTTGTCCAGTTCTTCAAGTAAAAATTCTAATCAATACAATGCTGCAAACAAGGTTTTCCACGGAAATCCTGCCTAGGGTAGAATCTGCAGCACCACCAGGAAAGAGAGTGCCCACACAAAGCAAAGCATACCCACCTCTGGACCAGAAAAACCATAGCAGGAGCAAGTTTGGCCTACAGTCAGCACCTCTGTGCACATACTACATAGCTATGTTTGCGCTCTCTTCTTTGGCTGTCAGATGGAAAACTTTCTGCCCACTTTGCTACAGCCAAAAGCTTTAGCTATATTTTTACTTGTTTTTTGTTTGTTTGTTTTTCTTTTTTGTTTTCCCTGAGCTATGCAGCAGTAACACCAAGTTTATTCCAAATTCCTTTTATCTAGGACATACATAGTTTTTTAAGTTCCTAGTTCTGTTGTCAGTGTCTTCCCAGCACCAGAGACACTCATCAATAGAGCACAAAATGTTAGGGATTTTTATACTTACATACTAAATAGCATTGGAAGTTCTATCCTTTGTCTGATGTAGACAGCTTATGACTTTCCTATTATTTTCCTGCATGCAGTTACAAGTTCATAGGAAAGGTGAATGGACTTAAGGAGTCATCTCTGACAAGAGCTGCGGGAGAGGAAATAAAGGGGAACACACACACATGGACACTAACTGAAGTGACAAGACAGCATATTTGAAGGAAGCTGAGATTAATTCTAAAGCAGGACTAAAAGAAAATGTCAGCTTTTGCTTGTAGCCTGGGAAGCCAAAGACTTATGCAGGATGAAGAGCTTTGTGCTGTGTGACAAAGAGGATTCAGGGCAAGGTCAACTGGCAGAACAAGCCATGCAGGACAGACACATAGCACTGCTGAAGCATCCCACAGCGGGGAATGGAGTATGTGAAGAGCTCTCTGGAGCACTTGTTTGGCTCACCATACAAAAGCATGTTCTAGAAATAGTAACTTAAAGGCATTTATCAAAAAATAAAGCTGGGTTAATGTAATTGATCATAATTCAGACAGCCTTCAGGAACACCAAGAAAGTGTTGTTTTTTGGTTTTTTTTTGGTTTTTTTTTACAAATAACCAACAAAGCATGGTGGTTATCTGAGAACAAAAAAAATGTGACACAGTGGTACACAGTCCAGAGGACCTTGCAGGCCCTGACGGAGATCACTTGGCTGGTGAGAGCTGGGATGTGTCCAGGAGTTCATTTCTGAGAAGTACACCAGGCTGCAAACCCCACCACTTAAACCACAAAGACATACATATCCCTTAAAGATGTAGGCTGTTTATAGATTTTGGTTTCTTAGTAGAACTTTTTGGAAGAAAGCTGTTTTCTAGAATTGTTTGGTTAAATAAAACCCAGTCAAAATCTCCAAAACTTGCTTTCTCAAAACCAATTTTAACCATCCACTACATCCAACAGAAGTGAAAGCTTTTATAGGCTACAGCGAACAGTTAAAACCCAGTAGAGGGAAATCTGGGGGGTGTGGTGGGGAACTAGTGTAGGAAACACAGCCCTGGTAAAACCACTGTTCCACCACTGCACCTCCTCTTCCAGGCCTCTTGCCTTGCCATCCTGCTGGGAAAGTTTTTAATTCTGTGCTCCTAAACCTCATTAATTCATTGTGAAGTCATCCACGTCTCTCAAACAAACAAACAAAAAAAGGCCCAGAGCACCCATACCCATTTGATGCTTGAATATGTGTATATGCACACAAGGCCACACCATGCACGTAAATACACTAAAATGTGTACATTGGCTTGTCTTCTAAATGGTATAATCCTACTGTAAGCAGTTTTTCATTCTCAGTTGATTAAAGTATTAGTACATAAAACATCTGTCAGAAATAAAGATTAGGCAATGGGCTTGGACTTGTTCAGGAGGAAGGCAAACATGCAGCACAAATATTGTTCAAGTAAAATCCACCTCATGTGATAGTAACCCTTTTGTTGCCAGGAGCCAATATTATATTGGCATGAGGCTGCAAGAATTTTACCCTTGTTTGCTTTGGCCAAGCTTAAATTTCACAAGGACATTCTACTTACTTTATCCTGATTCAACTGAAATACTGCACTGAACTGAAGGAAATATAAGGGGGTGCAACACATCTCATAGGGTGAAGCATGAAGTGGAAAATACACCATATTGTTTTGTGTAGACTGTAATCAACATATCAACATTTAATTTTTGCCTTATTTTCAGAGACAAAGTCAGAATCTATGTTTTTTTAGGGATGATTAAAAATGTAAGGGGCTGGAAATTGAAATGCATCATATGCAAAAACTAGTACTTGTTATTTATAATGAGAATTACAGCAATGTCAAACCTTAGAATGCTTGGTTCAGCACTACCCATCCACATGTCCAGCCTGTTCCTCAGCTGTCCTGGAACTTCTATGGGAAAAAACATCCCAAAGTATATGGCCATATCCTTAAAAGTGCCTTTTATATGTAAAACCCAGTATCACTTTGCATGATATGCACCCCATATGAATACACACTGCAAGAATCTCTAAGCATGGCATTTCATAATATTCCAGTATTTTACAGTGTAGCTATCTGAACATTTTAATAGACTTTGAATTTAAGCTTTCAATTGTGTAAAGTGGCAGGCTGTTATAATTTTATACCTTCAGTGGAGCTGTGACCCTGAACTTCAGTTCTGCATGACAAATACCTTCACTGCAGCTTCCTGAACTGAGAGCAGATGCTGCTGACCCAGATAAAAGAGCAGGCACTTGGAAGCTCTTTCCTGCCTGCATCATAAACGAGGACTCACAGAAGACCAGCTTACCCACTTTCCAGAAAGACTCCTGCCTTACTGAAAATCCCTGAGGACACAGCAAAAGCCTTGATCTGGATTTGGAGAGAAAGAGCCTAGAAAAACACAGCACTGTACAGCTGCAGGTGTGCTGGGAACAGCACGGCAAGACCTTAGGACATCTACTTGTTGCTCATATTAGAACAGCAGCATTCTCCTGACAATTTGATGGAAAAGAAAGAGTCGTGGGTGTTTCCAGTCAAACTCTGGAGGTGGCAATGATGGGTTTTGCTTGCTTTTCCTGTAAGTGAGAATAAACATGAGGTATTTGTCTATCTTGCAGGTTTCTTTCCTTTCTAACCCACCCTCCCATTTCGTGAAGAACAGAAACCAGATGCAAGAAGCAAAAAAAGATCCAAAGCCCTTTAAAGGAATCTCTCACAAGGAATATATTCAGCATATTGTGACCTTCTGCATCTGCAACTGGACATAGACTATCGGGAACGTGGAAACATTATGGTATTTAATACATTATAGCCAAAATAAGCTCATACTTCTCTCAAGAGTTCCAGAAGAAAGCTTCTGGGCTCAATCCTGGAAGGCAGATTACACTTTGAATCAGAACAAAAACCCATTTGTAACACTCTGCACTTACGAATTAGCTACAGAAGGATAAAGCTAGTAGGCTATTAATGAAAAGTGGAAAAGGGAAATGTCATAAAACTTTTGAGAAGCAAACAAGAGAAATATTTAGGAGTGCCAGCACTATTCATGATGGTAAATTACCTTATTTTCAGGCATCCTGTGAGGTTATCAAAAAAGCAAAGATGAAAATGGTTCTTCCAAAATCACAAATCCAGACATTGCAACTGTGATGACATCATCCACTTTACAACAGAAAGAACCAGAAGAGATATGGAGAAAGACACTACAATATTTTATTTTGATTATTTTTTTAATCTTCAAAGTTTTCTGCCTTGAGACAGGAATGCATGATAGATAGAAATGGCTCAAACATCTTCACATGAAACACTCTTAATCATAATTCATTCACAATTATTTTTCTAAAACATCTACAGTTACATAATCCCACCCATTTCCATCCATTATCACAGATTTAATTGTTAAACAGTAGTTGCCAGCAATTGAAAGCTGTAAGGCTTTTTGCATATTAGTAGAGTCTTCTGAACTACAAACACAAGAATATCACAACTATAACTCTCACTTTACATGGCAACCCCAGGTGACAGATGTTCCAAAAAGAAATGTGTTGCTTATGTGGAGTTCATAAAAACGACAGAGAGCTCTCTGTGCCTCATTAGTACAATCCTTTCTCCTTTACTAAGATTATTTTCTAAACCTACAGCATATTCCTCATTTGTAACCAAGAACTTTGATGAGCTGATCTTTATCTTCTGCTGCTGCTATTTGGCATATTTGCAAGTCAGGCATACTAGAGCTCTCCAGTAAAACTCTATGTACAGAGCACAGTTTAAACAGATGGGTTGCTTGGAATCCGTATCTCCCTCCATCTGAAGGGAACTACTTTGAGGTTCTCTGGAACTGTTGTAAACAAGAGGATATTTATATATATATATATATATATGTGTGTGTGTATATATATATATTTATATATTTTATATATAAATGTTCTAAATGTCCTTTGGGAGTCCATTTGTTTTTATCTTTCCAAATGATGACTAAATACCTGATCTGTAGCATTTCTCCTGAGAAGATACTAGTAAGGGAATGACAGTTTTGATGCACTTTGGAATGGCACAATCACGTAAACGCTTGCACAATTAAGACTTATGAACTCATCCAAAGTTTCTAAACATGATAATCTAACTAAGAACTAAAATACCAGCACAACGCAGCAAGTTAAAAAAGAAAATTCTATGTAATCAAAATATAAACAAGTACATAGGAAATGGATATCTGCCAGGAAATCTATATCTTTATTAAAGTAGGAAATGTATGCATTTAAGAAAAAAATGTAGCTATCTGACAAACTTTGTAAAAAAAAAAGTACTTTCCAAATGCATAACAAATGCCAAGATATCCCGTAACTGGCCAGGTATAGCCACATGAGAGCTGCATGGCTTAGAGCAACCCAGGGAGGGGAGGGGTGGAAATAAAAATCACAAAAACAATAGATCAGCAAGTCTGGGGGGGCGGGGGGGGGAAATCACATCATCATTATCTAAATTACTGTATGCTTATATCACAACTGCTAAAGGAGCCAGGGGAAAAAATAAAAAGTACAGACTGCAGTTTAATGATTCTTAGAGTTACCTCTAAAAAATCAGAAGAAAAAAATATCAACTTAATATACTAATCCTAAGCACCAATTTAATAATTTAAGTTAACTGTATTTATATTTCTCCTACTAGGGATGGAACAAGTTCTCCTTGAAGGCTTAAAGATTAACTTGGAGCCCATCTGATTTTTGTGTTCTTGTCATGCTTCCTCTGCTGTTCACATCAAAGTCACTGTAAAGATTCTTTCAAGTTTCCAACTCTCTAGGCAAGCAATTCTTTGAAGAGGCAATTACATCCTATAGTTTAAATCAACTTTCAGGTCACAAAAAGTGAAACACACCAGTATTTGGTTAGTCTGCTATTAAATAGTCTGTGAAAATGGAACAGCTGACACCATTCCTCGACAGGATTTGCCTTAGAACTAGCAGCACCCAGGGCAGACCAACTACGAACACATTCAGACTCCACAAGGAATTAGTAGTGTTACAAAAATTGCATATGTGTTAGATCAAGAAGGCAGCGCCATACACATGGCATTGTTACATTATTTTTCCTCTCTTTTTCTCATTAAGAAAAAACAAAGGAAAACAGCTCCACAAAGAGCTTTTTGGTTGTTTGTTTCATTCTGTTTGTCATTGCACCTGGAAAAAGCAGCACAGTACTCCCCAGCTGGAACAGCTCAGTGCTTCCCATCAGTTTAGTTCTTTTAGAAAGCACTTTCATGTAGTTAAGGTGGTCTACTCCAGCTAATTCTCAGAGCTAACTTTTTTTCCAGTATGTATTTCATGCTACTTCCTGACAGCAATTTCAGAACTGAAATGGATCTATGGTAATGTCCACTATTAACTGTGACCAGATCTTGACACAGACCATCAAGCCAGGCCCTTGGGATGGTTCCACACATTGAACTGAAGCTCAGACTAAAAATCTCACTGAAACTCAAAATCTGGAGTGGTCATGAATCTCAGCTAGTCTTCCCTATTTGAACCCTCACCCTGTAATGAAGCACGCACACCAAGGGAAAATAACAACCGCCTGAGCTGGGAGCACTAAGACACCAGTGAGTTATCTTGCTGCTCTTCAGTGACCGTGGATTCGCTGTGCTCCTCACTCAGCTCGTTGGAGGGCTCCTCATAGCTTGGCTCGGCGGGATCCAGGCTGCTCCCCTCGCTTTGCTCCTCACTTTGCTCTTCGCTGACCTCCGCAGACTGCTCCAAGTTGCTCTCCAAAGAAGCTGGAGAGCTGCCAGTCACACTTTCATTTTGGTTCATTTCATTAAAAGGCTGTGGGAGAGGTGCAGGAGACTGCACAGCGTTTTCACTGGCAGGGATGGGCACCTTGGTTGCACCAATATCTACAACAATGTCATTTTGTGGCAGAGTTACCTTCTCCACAAGTTTCCATTGAATAATACTCATGTCTTTCCCTCCAGTTGAAATCAAGTGACCATCGCTATGAGTGAAGCTGACATTTGTCACATGACTACTGTGAGCGCTGTATTTGTGACTTGGAGCCTATTGAAAACAAGAAGAAATCACATGTTAACTAGAAAAGCACATGATACAGAAATTTGAAACTACTAGTCTTTTTGGTTAGCCCTTCAAGAGAGATCTTAATTCACAAAAGAGTAAAGAATTATAATTACATTAAGTTTTCTGCCGCAATATGACCTCTCTTCTTAAGGTTTCTAACCTGGGACAGATGTAGATCTTGCAAAAAGTAATGCACTTAACACTAAGGCCAGCAAATACAAAGCATCAAGCCTCTGCTCCAGAATTTAAGGGTAACTATTGCCACTTCACTTAGGCAGACTGTTTCACATTTATATTATTTTATATTTTATATATGTAAATTTAATAGGAGGTTTTGGATATAAATGAGGTATTTGGCTGCCAGGTTTCAAAACAACTATGCTGGAAGCAGGTGTTTGGCAAGGAAAGCTTCACACAATGTAAACAAGCACATGGACTAGGCTGGTTTAGACTTACCTTTGGCTTGGAACAGGGATACTGAAAGAGATGGACCTTACAAAAATCATCTGCAACTGCTATCACTTTTCGGTTATGGGATCTGACAAGGGCATTTATGTCTGTTCCATCTGATCCTTCAGGCCAAACTCCTAGGAAACAATACAGCAGATATTCAGTGATAGTAGTTTTAGAAAAAAATAAACAGACAATTCATAAACAACAATAAAATGAATAAAGCTGGAAAAAGAGACAACTTTAACAAACGGTAAGACAGAAATTCATCCGGAAAGTGGAACATGCATTGCATTAAATGCCCTAAATACTAATACTTTGCTAGTCTAATGCTGCTTACCCACCCACCCCCTGTTCCACCAAACTCTCAGTCTAAGCCATGATAACATCTTGGGCTTAACATGTTTCCTGTTCAAAACCTCAGCCTGGCTTAAAGATTATTTTAAGATTATGCTGGCTGCTAAAACTCATAACTCTTAATACTTTCATTCATGCACAGACATTTTAAAAGCAACAATGACGCTGAAGCACGGGACAAACCCAGGTACTGTACATTATGGTTTTATTGGTTTCTTCTACGTTTCAATTTGTTTGGCTTCTTTTATTTTAAATCTTAGTATTTGTGTGATTCAAAGGAGACAACTGATTGATGATACTCTGCACAGAAACCAAGCCTGCATGAGTTTCATAGATGGAAGTGCTGTCAAGTGCTTAAGTACAATTCAATATGCTTTTAAGTGAAAAGAATGACACAGATATGTCTAGACAAAAGCATAACAACATTTCCTGGATGAAAAGCACTGAGCAAATTGGGGATGGGGGAAGCTCTAATTTTAACAAAAAATAAAGACCTCAAAGATTCCCATAATAAAACAGACGATTCAGATCTGTAAGGAAGGCTGAACAAAAGGTAAGCTAGGGGTTATAAGATACCAAGGTACCACGTTTTGAAACTCAGACTTGGGTTTCTAATTAGGTTCAGGACTTAGGAGCAATATCCCTCCCTCTAATTTCACCCTCACCCTGAAAAACTGTGTATCCGATTGACTGAGAGGGATGTTGGTTATCAGATATGAAAATACCTTCTTTCTCCCTTACAGTCACTGACTTCAGTAAAATAAAAAACATGTGCCATCTACTGTTTTATACAGCAGAAAAAGCCAACTCAGAATTGCTATATCTTTTCCAAACTCCCACACTATATCTTCTTGATTTTATGCAAAATGGCAAGCAGCGTTTAACTTTCAAATTACTTTTTTCCATTCTTCAGTGGGTGGAGTAAGAACATTATTTTCTCTGAAGAACACAAAGGAAGCTTGTTAAATTTGTTACAATGCCAGTAAGACACACTAAAGGTAATTTACTAAAGACATGAAGTGCTAAGGAAAATATTCAGAAACATTTTAGTGTTCTCACATTGATGCAATCAAACTAAAAAATATATACTTAAGAATTTCCAACTAGCTGCACACAAATGTATTTTACCTTTTCTCTTGCACTCTATATTGCTGTCAAGAGGTGGGACCAATAAATGAACTTCAAATCAGTTTCCTAAAGTTTTAGCTACCACCTTAGGCAGACTGTGACAAACAGCTATGGTACTTCATCTTCTTTTTCATTGAAGGTTAAAAAGACAAACATTCAAGATTGCTTCTCTTATTAAACACCTTTTGTGTTCGCAAAGCCCTTCAGCAGCACTTCAATTTTAATAAATTTTGCTAAACAGCAGTAAGCCTCTCAAAAGAATCCACTCAGATAAAAGGGTGGGAAATGTGCAGTAACCCAGAGAGAGACTTCAAGTGCTTGCAGAGTGACGATACTGCTGAGCCAACAGTAATATCAACTGCCAAAAAGAAGCAATGCTATTCTCATCCAAACCATGCATTTCCATCATTTTTCTTCAGCTGACAGCAGTGCAATGCCTAAGCCTGTGGCACACTACCCATAGCGCTAAATTGTTAAATTCATACTCCAAGTCCCCAAATTTCAAGCTTAGCCCTCTCTCTTGAGCATTAGTGAGCAGCCCCTTGCTTGCTTGGATCCCTGAGCCAGCTGACCCTCAGGTCAAAGTCAGACTAGCAAATATCTGCTAGGTTGGCTTAGCTGCACTGTCTGATTTAATGGGAAAATACTTGCCTTTGTCTGAGATTGAGCCCCAATTTTAAGATTCTGCAAAGGGTGTCAGACCAGCAGACAGTATAAAATTAGGGCATGATGAATCTTGGCAAGGAAGTTTAAATATATTCTGTTCTGCCCTAGAACAACATCACATTATCTGCTTTACCTACTTCATTCCCAGGTCCTCTGGCACACTGAAGATTCTGAGAGCAGTTGAGACTAATTAAAAACTTAATCCAGAGTAGTTAAAGTTTGTATTAATCCAAAAGGGCAAGCAGACAGGATCAAAAGACTTACACACTTTTTAAAAACCAAAAGTAAAATGGTTTCTCAAAACAGTGGTTATGGGAGTTGCTTATCTTCAGCCTGGCCCCAGTCACTAGTAGTTTTTATCTAAGAGCTGTTAAAGAGACAAAGCCAATGGTCTAGATGTGAAACCAAACTCTTTCTGACTTCCCAAATCTCATCTCCTTAGATCAAGAGTAAAGGACATTTCTGGGAAAGCCCTGGGATTCGGTGAGCTGCTCCTCTTATTCTGTCTGCTCTACCACTAAATGCAGTGGTAACAAATCAGGAGCAACAGAGCCTGCTACCTCCACATTTCTGGTACATCTAAGTATTCTGTATAAAATGTAAAATGCTTCAGCTCCAAGTCTATTCCAGAAGGAATATGCAATCCTATCAGTGTTTTCCTTGCTCCTGGAGAAAGACATCGTATTAGCATCAGACTTTTGCTTTTCTCTTTCTGTACCATCTCCTGAATCTTCTGACACTCCATTTTAAAAAATACTTTTGTTCTGCACTATTATTTCAGTCACAGCAGCAAAGACAGTGAGGAAATGACTGCTGTGGTCTAATTCCTTGTTAGCCTAGGCTTACATGAAAAGAGCACCAAGAGGATACACCTACCCACTTTCTACTTTACCCAGGCAGATCAAATAAAAACAAACACACACACAACCTGGTTGACAGTTCTCAGGTTCATTGGCAACTAATATTTTCATCAAACTAGCAGTAAGCAATAGTATTCAGCACCAGAAAGAGTATGCTCCTATTTATTTCTGCTCCCTACCTCAAGCTCCAAAGAACTCAGAAATATTTATGCAGTCTATCAACCAGTCAGCTTCCCTCTCTGATCCCTTTATTTTCCCTATTCTTTCTCAGATCTTTGGCACCCAAAAACAAAATCATGCCTGGTCATGAAGACCAAATGCCCTCCACTCAAACAATATGCCACACAAGAGTGTCTGTGTTAGCTCACACACCAACTTCAATCCTGTAAGGCTACTTGCTCATTAAGCACATGACAGCCCTAAAATATGCACAATGGGTGTCAGAAGGTACAGAAAACTCTTAGACTTAACTTTCTTCTACTCTGAATATAAACTGTTATTCAAAGCTGAGCTCCTAGCAGCTGTGAAAAGATTTGTAGACCTAATCCTCACCTCTAAAGAATTTGCTGTTTTACCTGATTTTGGTATTTCCACCAAGATGAAGAACAGAGGCAGGTATCTCACCTCAGTAGTGAAAGAGAGACATTCAGCACCCTGCTGACACAAACACACTGAGAAGCTGAACCATACATTTACACCCAACACAGAGGGGCTACTCATTTACAGCCAAAAGAGGTGTCATAAACAAAAGCAGTCTGAACTGTTTCACCACAGTGTACTATTAAAAGCAGATCTGTCAGCTTTGTAAAGTGTTTCTGTGTATTTTAAAAATAAACTACTAGGCAAAGAATCTGGTTAATCTGTAAAGCATTTTTACTCTTTAAAAACAGCGTATATTACTCACCTTTGACTACAGGTATCAAAGCGCTGTCATGACTTTAAGTTATCAACTATAACCTACACTCACATCTTCTTGTTCCTATCCCAAAACAAGGTAAGCAAAGGAGAATGCACATGTGCTCTATAAACACTTAAAAATATAAGCTTTTTGCTCCAGTGCCTCCAACACTGGTAGCCTAAAATGACAGCAGAAAAGTCTAATCTCAAACTTCAAGAACTAAACAGAAATCGATTGCACTTTGTCTATAGAACATCCAGTGCTCTTTATTATAGACAAATATTGCGGTCAGTCTCTTTGGTCTATGATCTCATCACCACCCTTAAAAATCATTTGCAGTGTACCTCTAATGACAAACTGAAGCAAACAAAAACACAAGCACAGCATGGACAGTTTAAAAGCAAGTTAAACAGTGCTTACCAAACACCTGGAAGCCTAGCACACAAGTGTACGTTGTCCAATCTATATCCTTACAGTCAGAACGATTCCTGATTAGCTTACAGCCACTTGGAATGTCCCCTGTAAAAAAAAAGTGAATGATGAATTAAGCAATGCAAAATTATAATTACATATGCACTCTTTGAAGATGCTAATACAGTAAATGAATGCATCTTAAAACCACTTTGGAATTATATTGGAGAGGCAAAAAAAAGACCAGTACCTTTATCCAATTCCAGATACATGAAGCTTTACTTGGTTTTTATGAGTCATTTACTTCTCATTTCCCTCTTCCGACAGCATAACCTCCCTGCAGCTTGAGTCCCCTGCTACCAACTCTACAAAATGCTTTAATAAAAGTATGTAACATAATAATTTCTTCCTCCTACCAGCTCCATTGATGTGCTAAAATTCAATCATTCATTCAGGAAGTTCTGCTTTTAAGACAGTGAGCAACTACTGCCGGAGAAACCTTTTAAGACTCCTTTTCAACTTTTAATTAGGAAAGATTGCCCATCTTGCAATACACTAAGTCAGTACTAATGGGCCACAGCTCTTTTTTTCCCCTCTACATGAAATTATAAACACCTACAATTACTTTTGATAGACTGCACTACCTAGGTTGGAAACTTAAAAGTTGTGACATGCAGAAAAAACATGTTCAGGTGACAGATATTCAAATTGCTGGCTATTTTTGTCTCTACAAGGAAAAAACTGCAGTCCTCTCAGATCTAGTTAAAGTTGTAAGCAGACAAGAATACAAAAACCAATTTAAAACCAGACTGATATGCACTATTCAAGTTGAACTTCTGACATAGTCACTATATATTAAATTCATATTTTCACATATAAAAAAAGACAAAACAAAAACATTATTTCCACTAACTCATTAAAGTAGCATTTTTGCTTTGCTTAGTTTTCAATACGACCAGCCAGGATAAAGTTTCAAACAAGAAGCCCCAGAACAGAACTGTGGCACAGACCCACTAATTTTATTCCCCCAAAATAACTGGTATTGTTGACATTAATTAGACAATTGTATATATTATTTTCAATCTACAGAACTTTGGACCAACATCAAAACACAGTGCCACTTGTTCTGTAAATTCTACGCTGTTAAACTGATTTATGACCTTGTAAAGAAGTAAGCTATATTTGGCATTGCCATTAGGTAATACACAGCTCTGAATAACATCAAGATATCAGGTTACACAAGTTCAAATTGGTCCTTTTGTCAGTGAGCATTTTGTACAGTCCTGATCAAACACACTTTTCTAAATATTCTGACAGCTAATACATATTTCTGTTTTCACTGTATTTAATTTCATACTTACAGTATAGTATTTCATAGTCTCCTGAGTTTGACATTATATACTTGTTGTCCGGGGACCAGTCAAGGTGTGTAATATAGCTGGAATGTCCCTGGAGAAGAATTCACATCAGTGTGAAACACTTATTTTAAAGTGAAGCAGAAGGTGCACCCACAGAGGGAACAGCTAACAGCAAAAGGAATCACCTCCCCACCCACCACAGGTCTGCTGCAATTCACTTGTGTTCTTTCAGAGGCTCCTTACTCAGTGCCACACTCATTAACAGCTAAACAAATGCAGGCTGAGCATTGTGCCCCTCCCACACTTCCCTTGTAAATTGTGTCCCTCTTGGAACCCAGAATGACTTACTCCTAGAAGGCAGGGTGCTAAAATGTGGATGAACTCAAATTTATATGTGAATTAGGAACATACCCATTGCTACTAATTGAGAAAAGCAAGTAACTCACACAGGATCATTTTTACGACTTCCAACAAAAAAGTGACAGGACACTTTTGTTTCTCTATTTAAAATAACTTTCATTAATAACTTTCCATGCACATGCAAATAACCTTTGCTTATCCTAAAAACCCAGGATACCTCAGCTAACAACCACAATGTAAAAGGACAAGATCATGGCCTGATGTTACAAGAACACACTTCTAAGCTTTTTGAAAGTTTCTGCCGTGCTTTTTACACTGCACATGTCAGTGCCATCTTTGAAAGGTGTCTTCCCTATAAGCATGGGGTCATCTATATTAAGAATCAAAACCCTTTGGTCTAGTTGCTTAGTTTTCACCATCAAGAGCACACTGAGGGCTAAACACCCATCTTATGTTTTGAGGGAGAAGATAAATACAGCTGGTCAGAATATTTTTCCCGTGCACAAAGTTCCATGATGGCAGTAATAACAAGAAGAATAAAGCTATGAAAGGCTCCAGAGAAGCCAAAAAATTGTATAAGGTAGGAATAATTTATTTCTCTGTAGAGGAAAATAGCAGGAAATTAATAAAAGTGACATCCACATCCCTCTCTTTTTCCTCCAGCTTTCCATTTCTTCTTACTGTTCCACTTCCCCTTCTAAGTCCATCTATTTTCTCCTCTTCCTAGACATTCTGGTAGAAAACCAAAAGGCCTTCTCTTGACTGACAGAAGTCAATTTATCGTCCTTTCTCAGTGGCATTATGCAGATGGTGTCCCCACAAATGGCCCAGCCTGCCAGGGCCATGCAGAAGCACTGCGCTGGCTGCTGTGCCACCCACCATGCTGACTTCTTCCATAAAGAACTCTAAGAGATGATGATTGCTTCCAGAATTACATGCAGAAGTACACCCAAGTCCTGTCTCCCTGCTCCCAGGTCCTCTGTGAAAGACTGTAAAAACATTTAGGAGAAAAGCTAGCCTTTATTATTTATTTACTTATGAACTAGTCTCTCCCTCAAGCAGAGGAACTGTGTATTGACATAACTGCTTTGCAGTCATGGGTGAGATATATGATACTGACATGCAAACTTGGTATTTTTAAAGAAAAAAAGTGCACAATTGGCTAGGATTTTTTCTCCCACCCTTATTTTCCAAGTCTTTGAATTTGCAATTGAACTCCAACATGGAAAAGAATTGGTCAGTCATTTACTAAATCCTGCCAGACATTTGGCAGCTGTTAAAATTCCTAGGGGCTGTGGGGGGGTGTTGGGAACGAACAAAGTGATTGGCCAGGGGGCTCCAGGCTGCAAAATCCCTTCAGGCAAACCATCACCAAATGATGAATTGGAACAAAATATTGTTATCATATTTTCAATAGGAGGATTCTGTTTTGTATTAAAATCTTTCTTTAGTAGCTGCCCACTGGTAAGGCCACATTTTACTCTCTCCTTTTCTGTATCTTTATATACAAAGAATGTAATTATTCATATTATCACTGGCTAATAAAACTATCTGAGTAAATGGAAACCCCATCCTTCACCGGCAATGTTTATCTGTTTCAGACTTGAGTAGTGCAAGTTTCCACAGCCTATAGGAGAGGCACACTAATCATTTCAGTTTAAGTCCAGCATATCAAATACTTCAGCATGGCTGCCTGTGTGGCTTTCACGCCACAGCCCTCTCAGTAAATGCAAAGCACTTGCTCCTCTTTTGCTAAGTTATCTCTGATGTAAGGCAAACAGAGACAGCACCAGCCACCCAGGAACTGCTGACATGCTGGAAGTTCATATCCCAGCCAATACCTCCACATTGCTGACTGCATAGCTGGAGCCCTCAAAAAACAGCTGCACTAGTCAAAACGGTTGTTTCAGCTCATCTGAAATTCTGATCACAGCCAACACTATCCCTCACTGTGGAAACAGGCTCACAGGTCACACACTTGCCTCTCTAGCAGCAGCAGAATACCTGGTTGTGACCAAGAAGGGGTTTAAACCTAACAGTGGATATACATCCCTCATGCACAAGCTAATGCTGGTTCAGTAGATAAAATCATTCCAGAAGTATTCAAGTAATGTATTCAAGCTGGAAGAAATAACCAGAAGTTGACTACCAGGAGGACTGAGTCATACTACTTGGAGGTCACCCGTGAGGCTACTGAATGACAGAATGCCAGAAGGATGCAGTGCCAGGAGAGCGTTCTGGGTCCTGAGCATGCCTGGGTGTCTCCCTGCTTAGCATCAAACTGGTAACAACTCGCCAGCGTCCTGGCAGGAAGCAGAGGGGAGGTGCAGGGTGCATGAAATTGGATCAGCAGCCTCACAGCTACATGTCATTGCCTTCTGCACAGGCTGCAAGGGTCAGGGGAGCTCAGCCTCGACAGAAACCAGCTTGTCAATTTTGTTTTCTCCATGCAGTCACTCTGAAAAAAACACGGGTCAACAGAAATCTGCTTTGAAGCCTTTAACACTTCTGCCTGAGTATAACAATGCTCAATTCTCCCACCGCAGTTTTTACAAACCCCTTTCCTGCCAAGGTAGAGGGACAGAGGGATAGACAGACGATGGTTTAAATTACAATACGCTTTCTCCTGATACATAATACATAGAATATACAGAAATAAATGCTCATACATCTTCCAAGAGCTTACAGAGCCCGTGAAGTACATAGCAAGCTAACCATCAGGGATGTTAAGGTTAGGCATCTCTGGGTGATTTTATATTCTATCGTTAAAAAAAATAAGTGATGAGGTGAAATGCTGCACTAAGATGCAGTCACTCATTGCCTTCCCCACCAGCCTCACTGGGGTCCTGGTCTAAGCTCCCGGTAGGCTCAGCCCTCTCCGCACAGCCTGAGCCCCTGGGGAAGGCTGCAGATCCCATTTGTCCTTTCACAAGCGCTGTGCTATTGGCTAACTCCATCATCATCCTGCTGGAGGGCTGCAGCATGCCCTGGCCCATCCCACACCACAATCCTGCCATTGATGAGTCCCCAGCACACCCACCAGCCTTCCCTCCCAGCTGCATCCCAGGCCAGCACTGAGCCTGCCCTGCCAGCCTGCACACTGCAGGGATGGGGCAAACCCACTGCTGTGGATGGCCCTGGCAGCCCTGTGCCCCCACAGCAGCTGCACACAGGTTGCTCTGGACCCACATGCTCTAGCAGTGTGTGTCACATTTCAAAGGTGAACCTATTCTTATGATGTGATTTGCAAATCCCATTAAGTTTCATGTGTTCTTTATGTAAATACTTTCACTAACCTAAAGAGATAACTGACTTTAAGGCCACAGTGTTAGATAACTAAACACTTAATAAAAAAACAGTATATCCTTTTAGCATTAGGACAACCTCATTTAAGCATAATGACTAATATAAATTCCACTACTTGTGCTACACTTAGATCTATTTACCCTAGGCAACATCGCTCAATTTCAAATTTTGTAGTAAGAATTACAGCTGAAAACAGTGTGTATTTGCAACCTTCAAAAGTACACATTCTAATGGAATTCCACCACCTAATACTCCTGCTATAAGGAGTACTTTATCAAAAGGGGGAGAATACCCCCACGGAAAGGAAGTATTTTCCTTAAAAAGAGTTTCAGCATATAGGTATGAGGCATTTCTCCATCCTACTGCTAATTTCCCATTTCAAAGAAATAGGCATGGTCTGATAAATTAGTCATATTTGAAGCAAAAGTGATCACTGAAAACCAAGAGCTGGGGTACCCATCAGACTGAAGTTTGAAATCAATTGAATGCTGAAAAAATCCCTGCTAAGCATAAAACCACAAGGGAAAAGCATCAGTCTGGAGAGGGTTTCATTGCTTATCCATCATAGTGTATGTATAACATCAAAATGCAGAAACTGATGAGTATTTATGCTCCAAAACTTACATTGCATTTTCCGTATCTGCTATACTTTCTTCCATTTTCTGTTACCACATAGAGGTAAATAAAGTTGTCGTGGGATCCAACTGCAAGCAAGGTGCCATCTACAACACAAAATATTTGATATAAATTAATATAATGTTTGTAGTCTGAACTTTAATTATTCCAGACCTATCACTAAGACAACAGTCTCAGCTAAACTATCGCTTATGAAATGTATTGAAGGATTCCTAACTGTTTACATTATGCTGTTTTTCAGTCTGTATCCATTTATTTTTGGGGTATGGTTTTTGGGCAAGTTCCTTCTTTTCTGCTTTTTTCAGAGTCAGTGTCCAATGGACAGGATACATATCCTCAAATTACACAAGATTTCTGAAAGCTATTGACAGCAGGCAGATTGGAGTTTTCTGCATCAGAAAAATGCAGAACAGGAATTACTCTATGGATACCTTAATTTTGGAGGTGTGGACTGCATATAAATCAACACTAAATAATGTCTAAAGATGTGGAACATTCAAACAGTTCTCTAATCTGCATTGTCTCCATCTAAGAAAAGTATGTGGACAAAAGCTGCCATGAATCACAATCAAACATCTCTTGTGTCAATGAACATCAGTGATTTAAAATAAATTGCTGTGCTTGGCACATGCAGCAGCAGCAGAGGAACGCTTTGCTCACTGACATTGCATGTTAGCCAAAAGCAAACAAGAAAAAGATTTACAAGGATGTTCTTCCATCCTGTTTTAACAAAGAGGAGTCAGCCTCTGATGATTTGTCATGTCACGTCTGAAGAGGAATCTCAGTACTGGCTTGGACTCCACATAATCCCCTACCAAATACTTGACAAACAGCTTTGACTTTCAGACAACAAAAGCTTAGTTTTATGGTTTTGCATTAATAAACTCGGAAACTAACTAAGAAGTATATTAAAATATCACTGAAATACTAAGTTTTTTACTGACTTTTCTGTTAACCTGTCAGCTGTTTACTTGAGAACTTTTTTTTCTGGAAGCAAAACTAACATTTATTATAACAACATAGTTTATCATGAAGGAAAGGCTGAGAAAGGCAACAGTAATCTTTGCAGTTACAATACTCTAAGGTTCAGCACACACAAACAGGTCTGTAAGCAAAATACGCAGTTATATATTAAGTTATATATTAAGCATCTGAAACAATTTTTCAGAGCTGTGCCTTTTCTAATTACTGGGGACTAGTTTAACACCAGTTAACAGAACATATATCAGATTTCTCAGAATTATTCAGAATGTACAAGTCTGCCTACCTACTGAGTAGCGCATCACTGAAAGCTGTTCGTTGCCATCAGTGTGTATTGAAACCAGATCCCTCGTTTCTGCGTCCAAAACAAACCACCTAGAGAGAGAATTTCAATGAGTATCACTTCCACAGAACAAAACAGCAAGGAAAAGAGCAATAATCACTGTCTGCCTTCATCTTCTCAAGCTGGCCCCTCAAGGGCAGCACAGCACATGCCTGTTTTTAATGGAACACATTTGTGGCTTAGAAAGCGGTACAAGCTTCACTGAAGAATACATAAAAGATTCTAAATACAGTTCAACGTTCCCCCCCCCCCCTCCCCTGAACACTGCAGTAATCACCAAAATTTCTACTGGATGATACACATGCTACCAAACAGATAACATGACAGTATCTTATCATCATGAAGACTTAAAGCTACAGCAAAAGTTTACTCTACTTCTTCCCTATTTTGAAGAGCAGCTTTGATACAAAAACTGATCTTACAGTTTTTATGAAGAGAAGATAAAAAAATACAAATAGAAGTAGTGAAAGTGGAAAACATTTCCAAGCTCATTTGAAACACTAAATATATTCTAATTTGGTATTTTCCTCTCAGTCTTCTCCATTTCTATGAATAATTTTATCAACATAAGAAAGAATTCACTAAAATTTCATGGTTCATAGCCTAGCATTTAATTTTTTATTTCCTGGTTGGATGATTTATAACTAAGGTAATTAATTGCATTTTTTATTATTTAACAGTAACTTTTAACCTGCTGTATTTTTTATGAGGCATATGCACAAAGCCCAGAGACGCTTACAAAAATGCACTGACACATACACTGAAATGGCCACTGACAGAAAGATGCTCAAGATCAGCAGAACCTGAGGATTTTGCAATGGTTCTGATCCCCACCTAACTCCTAAATAGAATGAACATTAGCAACAGAGAGACAATAACAATTTAATTAAAAAATATATTCGTACACATAGATCACAAAAACAGAAGCTGTCAATTTGGCTAAATACACTGAAGCTGTACTGAGAACTTAACTTCTGTGCTGCAAAATTCTGATTTCACAGTCAGGTTTCTGTCCCTAATGGTAAATGCTGAGTTGACACACTGTGGAAACGAGAAAGGCAATTTCACCTTCTGTCTCATAGTGAACTCAGTGGAATGTTGCTAAGCCTAGGACTGCAACAAAGCTATAAAATAAACTCCAGGAACAACAATACACATTGCTGCTTTCTATGGATGGAGATGAGATTCCAGCTCGTGCTTATCCAGTGTCCAACAGCTCGGCATCTGGAAAGCAGCCCGGTCCCAATAGTGTAGAATCAGCTTGTGGTTAGAGAACCACATGAACGAAATTGAACAACATCCACATTAAAAAAAAAAAAACAAACAAAAACCAACCCAACATGCCATGGACTGCTGAATAATCTGTGTGGAAGACAGATGGAATCAGTGGAAAACAGCTAACACATTTGCACTGGACAGCAACAGCAGTAGAAACCATGCTGAGAGTCTCTCTGATGTAATCCTCTAGGATTTGTGATTTCCAGTCTACACTGAAATCTACTGAAGCTTTGTAGGTTCCCTGAACACATTAGGAGTTACAAGTTGCTACACTGCTATTTAGTTCAAACTATGCCACAGTTTGGCCCTGCCAAATAGTTCATCAAAATGTTATACCTGGCTGATAAGCCTGATAGGGGAGTAGATATTAAAGAACAAACCAAAATAAAATTAAAAAAAAAGTACAAACAAACAAAACCCCCAGAACCCAAAAATTCCCACTCAAAAAACCCCCCAGAAAACCAGCAAAAATCTGTTTATCTAGCAAGATGATACAGCATGATGCCTGTTTGCTTATCCTGAGCAGCATAATTGGGGTACCTGTATGTAAAAACTGATGATCAGTGCATTGACAACCAAAAGCAGTCTTCTTCCATAAACCAGGTGGGTACCTCCCTTTCCACACCCTCCCACAGTGACCATGTTGCACAGTGGTTTTGCCAGACAGCCAAGGGAAGGACTCAGCCACCTTTGTCCCAAAATACATAACCAGGGCAGAGTAGGGAGGCTACTGCAGCAGGAACATGGCTCTTGATGCTGGTCCTGAGACTGGCTGTTTAGGTTTGTTCTTTGAGGCTGTCACCTGAATCATGTAATCCTCCAGTCAACATTATGTAAAAAAAAACCACCCCAAGCCTAAAATACAGCTGCAAAAAACATGCAAACTGCCCCCACTTTACTGAAAGCACAGAGGTGGTATTGTGTGGTATCAAACACAAAGCAAAACTTCTGCTGCTCTTGGGAGAGCACACTAAATTGCATTTGGCATCAGGAAATTGCATTTTGTGACATCAGTCCCTCTCCAAAAATTCTTCTGAACAGGAGATACTAGCAGCAATCCTAGCTCTCCAAAGAGTCAGAGCATTGTGATAATTTTGATAATAATTCAAGAAAGGAAGCACTGGTCACATATAGTACAGCTGTTTCTTGATGCTTCCACAGCTGAAATCTATAATCAGAAATGCTCTCTTTAATCTTCCAAGTCCTCCCAATGCTGTGGCAAACACTGCAATTGCCAGATGAAAGCCCATCTCCATGAAATGTGCCAGTCTAGCAGCTACAGTTCATTGACATCCCCCACACAGGCCCTTCTTGCAAACAGCTGTTGTGGGAGAGGATCTTCCTTCCCACATGAAAGTATGCAACATCCAAATGGCAGCTGACCCAAAAAAACTCTTAAGGGCTGTGAAGTGCAATGCTTAGCTTCCAAGTGAACTTCTGATCCACAGATTAGATGAAAAAAATAAATGGAGGAATGATATTCCAGCTCTGAGATAGTGCATCTTTCACTTTTTCTGGTTTTTATTCATTTTCCTCCCAATTGTTACTGAAGATAACATGCTTAACTTGTTCGTGAGTTCACACACACACAAAAAAACCCCATTTGTGCCATTTTTATCTGTTTCTTGTCTTCTCGTTTCTTTGCTTTAAGAAAAATACTAATAACCTATAAAAAAAAAAAATCTATGATTTTAGGAACAAAACCCCTTAAACTATTGTTCTCTTATGAAAAACAAATTCTACCCATGACAGAAATGTACTACTGATAAGTCACATCTGTAAAAGTAGAATTTTTCTGATTAAATCACCAGTGAAATATTATTCCAAAGTAGCAATACAGTTTTCAAACTTGAAAACTATAAAAATTGAAACTTACATTTTCGATTCCCATGTTTAGTTAATACTGAATGCTGATCCTGCAAGGCATTAATCAGAGTGCACAAATCAACCCATCTTACAAGGTTCCCTAGGATATTTAGGCTTCTTCATCTTAATACAATAAAAGATGCTGAACTAAAAAAATCTCAGTAGCTCTATTGCCTGATTTACTTCCTTGTGGCTCTGGCTTACACTAACCTTGCCCTCCAACCTTTAGTTTTCTTAATAATGGTAGTACTTTTGTAAGCATCTTGTTAGTCTCTTTTTCTGCAGTGTCTTGAAGTGCCTCATATGCTTAGCATTCAAGATGTTCCACATGATTAGTCCCAGAATGGTCTACTTCCCTACAAATAATACCACTGGTAGGATGGAAAAAGGATCTGTATAGTGCCTTGGAAAACCCACTTTTGTGGTAGGATTTCCACCAGCCATCCCTTTTTAGTTTTCCAGCTGTGGCTTTTCATCAAACAGCAGAATCCACAAAAAGTATTAGTTCTCTCCAAACCAGACTTCCAAACAACCAATGATCAGGCACACAGCAGATATTTAAAGAAGTGGTAACAAAACCTGCAGTACATCACTTGCAGACAGCCCCAAACGGGAAATGATACCGAAATACTCATTATGGGAAGTGATACGTGAAAAACACACCAAAAGCATGGGCATTTGGCCTAATAAAAAACACAGCACTCTGAAACAACAGAAAAGAATGAGAAGAGAGGTAGAAAATTCAGTTTTCTTTAGATGTTATAATTTTAACCAGCAAAACCAAGTTAATGCTCCATTCCCTGCCCCTGTCTTACTGACCTCTGTACTGGAAGCTGAGCAGCACTAGAAAGGTAACAGACAAATCCAAGGTTGGTGTTTATAGAGTTCTGAAAAGATTAGACTAATTTAATATTTGCTTAGAGATTTTTTGGCTATGAATCAAATTATTAAATGACTTGTTATGGGTTCAAGATTATTTTCTCCTACTTTAATCGAGATATATCCTGCACTCTCATTCCTTGGGAAATAACTCCCTCGGACCAGATTATCTGGCACAGAAAGCACTGCATGATGCTGCTGGTTAGGCAGTAATTTTAAAACTGTTTTGTTTATCTTGACTCACAACTCCATTTATTTCTCATCCACTTGTACACTTACCAGGTCTCATTTCAATTCAGTTTCATTTGTGTATCTCAAACCTATCATTGAATCATGCAATTTCAGAACATACCAAAATATAATGGTGAAAATATAACTGCCTACTTCCCAGAAGAACAGGGTAAAAAATGCCAAAAACCCCAAGGCCATCATCATAAACTTCTTGAACATAGTATAAACTGCTTGCCTCAAGTAAATTAAAAATAAGTATTTAAACTGAAAAGTGTTGAACTTAAAAAGTAACATTAAGTGCTCTGGGAGAGGGAGAAAAAAAGTCAGTCAAATGCAAAAAAAAAAAAAAAAAAGAAAAAGACTGAATGCTGTGGCCATGCAATGCCTCGATTGTGCTTTGATTTAAGTTCAAAAACGTTTAATAACTCTGAAGAAGCATAAACTGACCTTTTTTTACCTTTTCCCTCTTTCGAGTACTATTAGGACCGTATGTCCTGCTCTGTTTAATGAAGATAGAAACATTTATTCAATTTAATGTTTATAATTGTAAGAGTAATTGGAAAGATACAACATCGTAATCAAATATACAAGAGCTCAGCAAGGCTTTTCTTAGGAAGGTAAACTTGGTTTTCTAGCCTGATGTTATAGTTAATGAATTTGGTGCAAACTGCATCTTCATCTTGGAGAAGAAAACTCCCTAAAAATATTTAGCTCTTCATTTTTCCTGGGAAGTTTAAGAGTGTTGCACATGCTCAGCACTTTCCAAAACCCAAACTTCAAATGGGTTTTAGGCATGAGGTTAGGCATAAAAAAATTCTAATGGGTGAATTAAACAAACAAAAAATCCCAATTTTCTTACATGCACTAATCATCAAGTTATCAACCATGAGGTATAATTGAAAAATAGAATAAAAACACTTTTTGATTTAGTATCTGCTCCTCTCACTTTTCTAATGCTATGAAAATCCTGTTTTCCCTTTTAACTGGTACATTGGTACTCCTTTCTTGGGAGATGATAGCAAGTCAGAATTTGACTATGAAGTAAACTTTTTCCACCACTGAAAAAACCCTGAGTTAAGAAGATTCAGCTTCTGCTTTGATAGCTTTCAAATACACAACAATTTCAGAAAGAATAGGAACAGTTCAATATCACTTCACTGCAGCAATGTGCCATGTTGAACTCTGTCTTAACCAAAAAGCAAAATACTAGCCTGTTCTCTTGTCTCTCCACCTCAATTTAAAATGTTGCAAGTGTGTTTGATTTGGGAAAGAGAAAGATCTGTACTGTACCTGTCTTACAAACTACTGTAATGTTCACATATTATTAAAATAAGATACTTGGTAAAGACAACAAGAAGTGTTCATGGAAACCCCTGCAAACAAAAAATAGTTAAAAAAAAAAAAAAAGTCAAGATCTGGACTTTTGTGAAGGAGTTGTTAAAAACCCAAACCAGCCTCACAATAGTCAAATAATTCTTCTGCCTTCATATAACTTATAGAAAAGATGATCTTCTCCCTTCCACCAAGTCTTTAAGGCTTCATTACCTCAAGTTACAAAAGAATAAAAAGCAAATTAATTCCAATTAGAAGATGCATCCTATTAAACCATCTCCTTCCAACTTCCAATCATCAGAACTCAGCTGGAAGGCGCTTACCTGCCCGAGTGTGTTCCTATCGCGACCACTGCTCCACTGGGATGGAAATCAGCACAGTGCCCTGGTTCCTGAACAGAGAGGGACACACACATTATTCACCCAACCTCTTCCTGAGAGTCAAACACCTCTCCTTATACCAAAGCCATCTTAAAAATCTGAGGTGAACTCACACAGGAAAAACCAGTTATCAGCATGCTAATCCTCAGAGAGCTTCTCTTTTAAAGTATCAGTGACATGCACTAGGGAACACGTTAAAAGTCTGGTAAAAAATCCTTTTTCTTGGGTATTAGGACAGAACCAGCCAAAATATGAAATGAACAATGCTTTTTCCTATTTGCCAGCTTTATATATAACATTAAAGGGTTGACATACATCTAGCAACCTGGTCCATTCCAGTGTGTGGTCCACAGAGTTCCACATACAAACTTGTCTATCTTGAGCACATGTTAAAAATAAGTCTTTGAAAGGATGAGACGCCAGTCCCCAGAGTTCATCTGTATGTCCCTAGAAAGAAATCACATATGATTTAACAAGGAATAAAATAAAGAGTCTTGAAATAACACATCAGCAGGGAAAACCTGCTTACATTTTTGGGTTATAGTTTAAAAAAAAGAAAGAGTTGTACTTACCTGTACCTCTACTACGAAACCATCATTAAATGTTCCCCGCAAAACAAAGTTTCGTGAAGTACCCACTAAAAATTGATCTGCTTTTCCTTCTGCTACTGCTCTGATTGTTCCATACTGGTCAGGAACCTAGGAAAAGAAACATCTCTAAAACCACATCACATATCTTGATAGGCACTTATTTTTAAAGACCACAAATAGTACACAATGGTAGCACCAGATCTGGAGTTGACTCAGTAAAAAGGAACAATCTAATCATGTATAACTTACATCAGGACCTGACCTGAAACCTACCTCATCCATTTGTTCAGTGCCTGCATACAACAGGCAGACAATCACAGTTATGTCATTTTAATAAGTTTCAGTAGAAAAAAATTACAAATTACATTACACAGCTGTTAAGTGTCAAATACACTAAAAATATGCACTCCTCAACCTTACAACTCATCTTATAAGAAAAGGAATAATATACAGTTACTATTTACTTTCCAAAACACCTTCTGAAAAACAAGAAAAATCTTGTAGCACACACTAAATGCTTCCTGATTTTCCTAATACTTCCTGATTAGCCTTAAGTAAATGTTCATATGCTTTATGTCAGCAATGACTCTGAATTTTAATGACTTTGTTTATTGCAGCCTTGAATTCTAATACACTGCTCTATTTTACAGTGTGCAATTGTTTGGTTTTCTAAATTATTTCTCTTAGAAAATACACTAATATTAGCCACACAAGATAGAAAAATCAATCTGTCAGGGTGCTAGCAACATAAAAAATAGCTTTAATATAATATTATCAACAAAAAGAAAAGAGAGACTAATATGAATAGTGTGTTACTTCAGTCTAAGAACTGTATAAGATAGTCAATGCTTACTTTCTCTCATCCATGTTTTCTAAATGTCAATATTAGATTCAAGGCAATAACAAACTCTAGATCAAACTTACATAAGTGTCAAAAAAAAATGCTGCTATAAATGGACATTAGGTAAATGGAGTAAACCACTGGTTGAAGAAGAAGATATTATTTCAAGATCAGAGAAAAACAAAATGTATTTTAAAATCCAAAATACACACTTTTTTCCAGTTCATCCCCATTGACCTAGCACTGCCATATCAGCAAATCACAAAGAACATAGACATTCACTGAGCACCTGTTTTAGGATAAATTTAAAAGAAGTTCCTCATCATAGCTTATTAACCATTAATTATAACAGAATAGCAATATGTATCCTACCATCTGTTTACCTTATGTCAAACATTCTAATAAACGTCTCAAATGCTGGTAACATTGTTTTTCTCCAGACAGGTAAGCTTCACAAAAATACAGGCGATACACTAAGGAATATTTTCAAACAGGATGAATAAAAATACTAAGAAAGGTTTTAGAGGAAAGAAAACCCTTAAAATTTCTGTTCAGCTTAAATATAGGAGAACTCAGGCCCCACATAGGCTCATTTATAGGCTAAAATTTAAACACTCTTATTATAAAACATTGTTAGCCCCTTAAGAAACAGCAACCAGCAGGTATTCTGTCATCCTCCAGAGGATGGGGAAGGCTGTCTTGCTAGCCAATACCTTGTTCAAGGCAAATTCCTTGTCACTTGTGTTTTCTTACCTCAATTTCCCTTTCAGGATTCAAATCATGATCCCACAGAATGATCTTGCGGTCTTTCCCACCTCCAGTCAGCAGCATCCCATTCCTCATTTGACAGAGTGTGAACACACTGCCATCGTGCGCTTTGATCTGTCTGCTTATCTGATATACTCCTACATGTACCAAAAGAAAATAATAAAGAATATTAGTCATTTTTTTACCTGGGATTTACAAGAAGCTTTGCCTTTTCGCAGAAGAATAAAGTAAGTGCATAATAAATAATTACATTTGGACCACCAGGCTCTTGATATTGCATTAGTATTGCAAACACAAGGTGGTAGTGTTTTCTTATAGGATAAAAAGACAAAACAAGGGGCCTGCCTTTCTGAAGAGAAACTTTTTTGAGATTGATTGTCCTACAACCTATGAAGGCAAGAACTACAATTTGGAAATGCTTTCAGTTCTCTGCTATCCAAGGGAACAGTTTTTCCAGATGCAAGAGAAACTGTCCTTTAGAGTAAAAAAATATTTAGAAAAGAAGTAAAGTTATTTTATTAAAAGAAACCCAAAGACTTGTTGTCTACGGTCTTGGGGGAATAAAAAGTAAATTACTTCTAGCAAAGTTTCCAAGATACATGAACCTGGTATCTAATGCTGGATGTTGCCACACTCAAAAACAGTGCAATCAGCATTTGGCATCTGTCAAGACAGCAGTCTACCTGAAGCAAAATACATGGAAGAAAGAGAGATGAGAAAATTAAATAGCAAGGGTAGCAAAAGAAGCTTTTTCAAGCTAATCGGAATGTATATTTAAAAAACCAAACAAAACAAGATTCCAGTGCTGCATATTTTTAAGAGCCTAAAACACCATCCAACTAAATATGAGTTTAACTTTGCTAATTCTGCCTATGGCTCAAATCAGTGTGCTCTTATGACTGTGAAAAAGAGTATGAGATCAAGTCCTGTGACCAACCTAATGTGATAAACCAACATTTAGTGAAGCCTATGTAAATAAATGTTCTATTTGATAACTTTTAAGATTATATGGGAAGAAAATTATTTTTGCACAAGAAATTAAAAATTAAACATCACATAATTTCTTAAATTACTTTTCCATTGCATTTAGCTTGAAAGACAAGAAAAAGATTTACCTACAAAAACAGACTTACCATTAAAAATTTACTTTTTACATGAATGTTTTCCTGGCATACCAATTTAAACCAGAGTGTTTCAAATAGCTGCCAAGTAAAATAAATTATCATTGAATTTATGAGTTACCTTAGGGCTCAACTGTGCCAGGTCTGCATATGTTTGGTAACAAATCATTTTCCTTTCTTTTTTACAAAAGCTTTGCTCTAACTTTTCAAATAAAATGTTTTTGTTTTCTTTTTTTTTTTTTCAAAGCATATTTTACAGGCAAGACTCGACTGTCTGCTAAACCAGAAACTGTTATTCACATAACTGGTACAAGTAATTCTTCTTCACGTCCAAGTCCCATTAAAGTCAGCTTCACCACTTAATGGTATTCCTCTGAGACTCAGCATGGGACAACACAAGTCTTTAGAGGCAAAGGTAGCCTGCAGAATCCTCAGACTGATCCTACAGCCTTTTTCAAATCATAGGATGAAAGGAAAGCTGATTAACTACATTTTTTTAAAACTGCAAAAATTTAGATAAAATCGTTTTCATTAATTTCAGGCACACATTAATTATTGAGAAACTCTAGACTGCTTTTAAGTCAGGAAATTCATAAGACTTGCAGTTTAGTACCACCTGTTAATTATAGGAAGTGCAGGCTCTTAGCCAGGCCTGTTTCCCTATTCCTTTTCTAATTCAATCCTTATATTTGTCTTCTACAAACTACCTAAAATCTGTGATTAACAAATGTATCCTACCTTTAGGTCCTTTCCCTGGAGTAGCTTCTACAGTAGTTTTGCTCCATATAAGTATTATGCCACCTGAGTCTCCAGTGAGCACATCACCATTTCCCAAAAAGGCCAAACACTGAACAAATTTGGGTTTTTCATATTTCTGAAAGAAAATAAGCAAATGAAAAGGGTAACTGCTTGTAGTTGTTACATAATTAGTAAAATGTATCTATACTCTGTTTTTTACTTCACTGCACAAACAGTACATGGTAACAAAGAAGCAAATGTACAGAAAATGTGATTCCCAAAACTGTCCTGCAATCAAGACATTATTACCCCAAATATCCCTTGCTTCCTTGATAATGAATTGCCACTCCAGGTCCAGAAAAATATATGAGATTTGCCACATGTTATTATGGTATTTGCGTCGGTTGGATGGAATTCCACAGCAAGAACAACTTCATTTGTAGTCTGAAATAATAACAACAGGAAAAATATTTATTCAGATTGGACATTAGCCGCTAGAAACCCATGTAAATGTGCAAGTTTTAGAACAGAGATATGAGAAATAGACAGCTCACCGTATGTTTGAAAGTACTCGTAAGTGTTCTGTGCTAAATCAACTGTCTGAATGACTGCACATATCATTTTATATATATTGATTTTTCACACTCAGAGATCTTTATTAAACTTCATTACACAAGGCAAGGTTTAACATTTCCTTTCAAATCACAGAAGCTTCTGCTTTCTGGAATAGCTAAGACTTCAGCCAAGGCAAGGGAATAATGTATAAAAGACACTTTTTGGGATTGAAAACCCTCCTTAATTTTTATTCAGACTAGTTTGCTAATCTGGACAACAAAGCTGCAACAGAGGCAAGTAAGAAAACAATAACACAGTAGAATTATATCCATCATTGTCTTTTTGAGATTCTGCAAAAATTCTTATGAGTTCTTACTTTTTTCCCCTTTCCTTCTCACAAAGAAAAAGAGAAGCCTCTGAAACATAGGGACCCACCTTTGTATTTTTACTGGCTGCATAAAACGTTAGTGAATTACTCACATCTCAGAGTATTTCATCCTTTACCAATAGATTTTACAAACATAACAAACTGACTGGTCATTTATTTAACTTCTAATGGATATTCAACCAAACTGTCTTTGAAGACAAATCTCCTGGAGGCAATCACTACAGAACACTAAACTAAATGCATCAATGTATTTACTGAAATTTGAAACAGACTGCCTAGAGAGGTTGTGGAGTGTCCTCTGGAGATACTGAAAACCCGCCTGGACAGGATCCTGTGCAACCTACTCTTGGTGAACCTGTTTTAACCAATTTTGAAACACCAAGGAATTCCCTGGAGAGTAAAATTAGTCAAAACACGATGTCAGTAAATGGGAAATACAAGGCACATGCCAAATAGCTTCAAATAAAATATCAGTAAGGATAAGAAAATGCTGACAAAGACTTAAAATAAAACCTACAGAATAGAATACAATTAGTATTGGTTAACATAATCTAAAGAAAATGCGTCAAACCAACCTGATTCTGTTATCCAAAATGGCAAGTTTGTAATGATACAGACATGAATGGCTGTAGAGCATAATTAAAAAAAAAAAAACAAACCACACAGTTTCACGTGCATGTAAGATTTCCTTCGTTGATACTGTATAACACGAAGGATTGAGTGTTGCAGTGAAACACTGAGAGCAACACCTCTGAACACATCTGTGTGGTCTGGAATTTAGAAAGGTTAAAAAATAAACAGGAAAGTAGACAAGACTGCAATCTACCAAAGTACTTAGGACTTCAAGACACACATGTACTGAGAATCAATGACTGGAATTTGATCCAGGCAAAAATAAAATAAGGAATGTCTAAAAGTATTTTATTTTTTTAAACAGCTACAGAATGAATCATCACTTCAGTTTCCTAAAGTTCCTAGGATCTATTTATTTTAAATTAAGAAAATAGCAGATAATTCCGTTATTTGAATTGGCTCTTAAGGATGAGTAAAACGAAATTAAAAACCTTTCAAAACTCAAACTCCTTCCATTATACAAGTTTAAAATATATTTCTTTGGTACCCTTACACAAGCCAGCATTATTATACAGTTGCAGTTTCCAACTAACATCAAAAATGTCTCACAAACTGTTGTATTTATGGGAATAAAACCACTTGTATTTCAGAATATTAATTTGTTCAAAAATTACCTTTATTTCTGCTATTTTTGATTTCCTCTGCCAATCCCACACAGTAAGCATGTGCTCATTGGAGTCATCAATTACACACAAATGAGTACCAGAATCCTAACAGGAAAAAGAGAAAAAAAAAAGAAGAGCTGACAAAGTACTATCATATTCCATTTAAAAATAGGGCAGAAGTATTAAAAATAGAACAAAGATAAAAATATAAGTTAGCCAAGTACTTTAAAGTAATTACAAGCTCAAATAATATTCTAGGAACACTTTAAAATTATCTTACAAAGTCTTTTTTTTTTTTATGCTGTTTGGGGTTTTTTTTGCTTTTTTGTTTCCAATTTCATGCAATCAGCAAAAAGCTTTTTTCCTTTTTCTAATCTGTAAATATTTTGTTTTTCCTCAAATCTCAGAGGACAGATCAACAGCTCCACTTATGTTTTTTTTCTTAAATGCCACCATCAAACACACAGACCTTTACATTATCAAGTTCTGTAAGCACATCTTGTTTTTCCTTCATGGCATATAAAGTACCAGCAGTTTCATCATGTAGCTGGTAAAACTGCTGCAAAGGTAACACTTTCTGAATAAAACAAGGCTTACAGAGCAGGAAAATCAGCACCCACAGTATTTAATAACTGAAACCACTTACTTTGAACCATTTTACAACAAAATGGTAAATAGGCTACATGTAATTAAAAGAACAGACAGAAAATCTAGGAACAAAACCATATTTTTTCCCAGCAACACATACTTGCACAAACCCGTTGGGGTTTTTTTGACATTTTTAGAAAGATTTAGAGACCTTAATTATTTTAAAGTTGATTGTTGCAGTTCAACTGCATTTTTAACAAATTATGAAACTAGAGGTGGCTGGAATAATTAGTCCCAAACATAATTATGAACATTATTACGCAAATATCTATGTGAATTATTAAGTCGAAGGGAACACTGAAGACAGCACTGGAGATACACACATCTCTTGTGGGGGTTAATAAATTATGTGGTAAAAACACAGTTCTAGATATTGCATGTAAACTGTTTCAGTACAGCAAGAAATCGTGTGAGACTGGAACAAGGTATCAAAATCAGCTTCAGCTGCAAAACAGAACTAAAAAAACCTAGACTCTAGACCTCAAAAATTCCTTGAGGTTTCTTTTCATTTGTTTCGGTTTAAAAATGATGGAATGCATTCTTATTCACCTTGAGAAAAAAATGCATCCAAGTTCATAAGTTTTCTTGGTTTGTTAGTGACAGGAATTACAGTAATCCTTTCAAGTTATTATAGTTTATTTATGCTACCCTCTATTTAAAAAAAGTCTTATTTACTGAAACACAAAACTTACTATAACTAATCTAGCAACACTTCAATATTAAGTGAAACTAGAGCAAGAGTGTCAGAATTTCTTTTCAACAGGTCACCAAGAGACACTGTTGAGTGTCCACCCCTGGAGATACCCAGAACCCAGCTGGATCACAGCCCTGAGTAGCCTGCTCTGATTGAATCTGCTGTGAGCAATACAGTGCATGAGGTGACTCCAGACATCTCTTCCCACCTCAGCTATTCTGTAAGTCTCTTCCGCTGTTAGGAAAATACTGTAGACATTGTTTTTCTCGATTTTTTATTTTTCATATGTATGAATTCTCCTTGCTAGAATGCAAGAATCCAGCCTAGGTTTTCAGGAGTTCTGATATGTCTCAGTGTTTTGGGGAAAATACAGTGGCAGCTTAAAGATTAAAATATGCACATGTTTTGAGAAAACCCCAACTCACTGCTAATCTTGAAGTGAGAACTTTATCCACTCCAAGTAGTACATCTCTATATGCTACTGATTTTTCTGATAAATTCTGTGGGCCCAGTAAGAACAACTCTATTTTTTTTTCTATGTAAAATTAGAGGCAAAAAGAGAACAAGCTACTTCTCAGGACAAAAAAGCACAAGATAATGTGAGGAGTGTTTTTAATTTCCTGTTGGTGGATAAAAACCTACTCCAGCTGAGCAAGTAGAACAGTTAACCCTCCTATCCGAATTCACTAAAATTTGCCTTCACGAACCTCACTAACAAACTTGGTTTTAACATTGAAACAAAAAAGAACCAAGCCCCTCAGAATCAAAACCAAAGTATGGAATTCAACTTTTAGTTAAGTTTTTCTTGCCTGATATTTATTTACAGTGCCAGTTTGTCATTGCAATTTTACATATGCCATTTCCTGTTTTTCCAGATAGTTTATTGTCAGCTTGTTCTCTAAAGTATACTTGAACTTAATTGACACACTTTTAAATACCAAAAGAGATGAGCTAGACCAGCGCACGCAAAATCTCCAAAGATCTCCTTCCCGTTTACACAGGATTGGATAAATTATTTAACACACCGAGTCACTGCACCCATCTTACCGCTTTTGAAAAATCCAAACACCCCACTCCACGCTCAAAAGTGCCGAGGCCGATAACCTGCTGCGTCACGAGGCTCACCGAGTCCCATACTCTAACATGGGGCTGCAGAGGCTGCGTGAGAAAGCAACGGGACAAACAGCATCAGCAACAGTGAAACCATCGGATGCTCATGCCAGGTTTTGTTAAGCTAACTTCCTGAGTTACAAACTGCAGCCCAAAATGCAGGATGATCTCTGCTAATGATGCTTCTGGATACTAACTTTAGAGCCAAAAGGTGAGAATGGAGACATGTTGCTCCCTGTGTCGGGGCTACAAACACGGAAGCGCTGCCGCGAGGGCAGCAGAATAAGTATAGTGGCATTTGGTAGTTGTGAAAAGACTTTGACCAATTTGAGTCATTGAACAAGTAAGGGAAGAGTCATCTTGCATTTCAGACCCCAGACCTAGCAATATTATGCAACAACTGAAAATAATGATCAAACTTTTGCTTTTATATAAAAAGTAGGAAAAAAAGAAAATGAAAGAAACAAACCCTAGCGCACCGAGTTTCCTAACCCTCACCAGCCACTCTATGAGAATGTCCATGGTTATATTTCACACAACTACTCTCCCAAACCAGCTTATCCTCATAAATGTGAAACAATCACAAATAAAGTGGGAATTAAGTTGGCTTAAGGACAGTGTTCACAATAGAAAGTGACAATAAATCACTGTGCAGATAGAAAAACAACCAGCTCTAACAAGAGTCACAAAATGCTCAGTGGAAATCATAACATTATGCATTCACATGAATTTCTTAAAAAATTCTAAGAAATTAAGCTGAACATCTGAAAAAGTGTTATATTTAACATATTTCTATACTGTATAGCATCTTTTTTCCCCCTCTCTGTTTATAACTTCATAAAAATAATCCAATTATTTAAATTCTGACAGAGTATGCCAAGAGCCAGAGACAAGAGCACTTAAATGCACTTGATCTCAAATGAGTAAGTTTATAGGAAAACTTGGCACACCTTCCATGAATTCTCAAAGTTGTTTTCCTCTTTCATGAAGCCTTAAGAGTATACTGAGCCACAGTACTGGGGACTTGTTCTCCTCTGGCAGAAGACTTATTGAAAGTAATGCGACAAATGATGTGGCCTTATAAATCAATTACAAGTTTCACATTTCCTTGTAGAATTAAAATTTCACTTCCTATGACACAAATAAAGGACTTTATGAGCTTCTGCTCTTTTTGATGTATGGTTGAGTGCTTCATTGTTACTGTCTTTTACTAGAGGTATAGGCTGTTACCTGAGAAACGTTGAAATATCTCAGTAAATGCAGTACATAAAATAAACTGCAAACAGAAAGTGACGATTATAAAAAAACTCAAACCACTTTTTCCTGATTTTCAAAACAAGATACTACTGCTCAACAGCTCTATTACTTACCCTTCCATCTTTATCCACTCCAGCTAACTGTCCTGTTGCAATTCTAATTTTGTCTGGATGAACTGCAAGACTAAGACAGACAGAAATATGACTTGCTTTTGCTGTCATAGGTCTTCAAAACTGAGAGGTTTTTCTGTAAATTTTTGTTTGTTTCTCAACAGAAGCCCATGAAGACACTTATGATCCTAAATCCCACTTTTAATGAGACAGCTTGAATGTTTTTGTGAGACTACTTCATTACACTGTATTGAAGGGTTAATTAGGCTCTTACAATGTTTGCTGGCACACAGGCAGGGGTGCCAGGAGAGCCACCTCCACATGTGCTCTGACAATCCAAGGTTTGCACTACACTGGGAGTCCACTGTAACAAAATCTACGTTGTCTCTCAGTGAATCTCCTGCACATAGTTATGTGCCATATTTATAAACACTAGAGTGCATTTTATGCCTCAGCTTACAGATATCATGAATCTGGGGGAAAAAAGGCAGAAAAGTTGGCTGAGGGCTTGTCTGTGCACCCAGGAGTCAGGGGTTACTGCCATTGGAAATGAGTTACTAATGTAATTGTACTAATGAAATAGGTATGTTACGAGTGTTAAGTAAAAATCTGCTCTTGCTTATCACATTTTGCTTTGGAGCTGATGTAAAAAAAAACCCCCAGATTTCAAAGTATATATCCTCTCAGTCGTAGGGATTTTACCTACCTTCATATTTGCTTTCTCTGTAAAATTACAAAGATGAAGAATGCCTTTGAAAAAAAGAAAGGGGAAGTGGAGGGAAGCCTGAAGAAGTTAGAATGATGGACACTAAAAACATTTACAATTCAGTCCTGTTTTCTGAATGAGTGAAAGTGAAGAACACAAGACTGGCAGCATTCCTCCCACAGGAAGCAATTACATGTATCACAACACAGCCAGAAGAAAAGACCTTTTGGTATCAAATTTTCTCCAGTCAGGTACAGTATAGTACAATGTCCATCATTATATTTTGTGCACTACTTTTTAGACTAAGATAGCAACTTCAGTAACTGCCTTTGCAGCCACAATGGCATTGGCTTCCATTTTCCTGCATCTCTGGTTTTTTTTGCAAACTTCTTTCTGAATTCCCAGACTGTCTCAATACTTGGATGGGGCAGCTTTAACAACAATGAGAAACTGATTGCTCAGTTTCCCACCTGGTTTTCTAGCTCTCTTTTAAGATTACACCTTTGCCATACTACCTGTAAACAACTGATTTAGAGTTAAAAATAGCTTTAAATTTCTGAGATAACTATCTAGAATAACTCAAACCAAGATCCTTTTTTCAACCTGGCACTCTTAGATTGTCCACATATCCACTTGTTTTACATTTAAACTAGACATCCTGAGCTAGCATGGACTGCTCTAGCACCATTTGTTTGTGCAGTGTTTACTACAGTGAAATCTACTGGGGCTGATTAAACAGGAAACAACTACAATTATGATGACATTGATTAGTTTATACATATAGCAGGAGAGAATAAAAAAAGAATATAGTTCTGCATTATTACACACATACTTACAAGCAAATGTAATATACTAACCATTTCACGCAGTCTGTATGACCCAGGTAATGCCGCTGAGTTCTCTCCTCATAGTTAAATAGTACCACCACCGATGCTATGAAATATACAATTTCTCCGGTAGGAAGGAGGTAAACATTGGCTCGACAGTCTCTTCCACGATACCCATATCTATACATATTTTTTATGTCAAGGTTTTCCTAATCACTGAATACAAAACCCCCCCCCAAAAAAAAAAAAAAACACACAACCCACAACAAATTTTTTGTTTTGTCTTATTAAAGGATTCCTGGGGAGCAAATGCTCTTTAAGTTTTCCCCTCTGGAACTACAGCACAATTTCAGCAATACAGTTTAAAAATAAAACAACTCCATACAACTGGACTTCAAGAAACCAAACACCTCAAGAAATGATTCTCATTGATGTTAAAAAGAAGACATGCCAGAAGTAAAGCAAATACAGTGTTGTAGTTTTGTAAAAATTTCCATGTGAAATTTCATTAGGTAACAGGAGAACTCGCTGTTCTAATTTAACATTTTTTACAGCAACAGAGCTGTGTATCTGCACACTGGGCACCAAAGTATTACTTTCATTTGGCCTTTTAAAATAATTCCTAATGCCCTACAGAAAAAGGCAAACTTCTGCACAGCAGCTGCCAAGTTCAGCAAATATTTCTTTAGACTGTTTTAGAGTATTTTTAAAACAAACCAAATTTAAAAGGAACTTACACTGGGAAAAATATTCTATCCAAATCTACCCAAAATATATAAAAGGTATGTTTGCTGTAGGAATATGCACAACTCCTAATGACATTCAGAAGTCTTACACACTGTGAACCAGTCTTGGTTAACACTGATCAAACATTATTAAAACTCGTAATTTCTTTGGAATAGGTGCCATTTTCTTCATCTAGGCTATTAATATGGCTGTCTGCCTATATTTCAGTTGCCTGGGTCACTAGGTACAATTAACATCATAAATCAGACTTTAACAGTAGCTCTGTAGCCCCCAAAATTTAATTTTCCTGTTATGTTCTGCACTTTAGAGAGTTCTCTGCTTTGTTGCCAACTAATACACCTGCAACAGCAGGGAAAATATGGGAAACACATTAAGCAACTTTAGCTAAAGGATTCCAGCTTTAGGTCCTGGCTAATCAGGCAAATAAAGGGAAGTCAAAGGCCTGCATGGAGAAAGCTGGATGGACGAAGCCGGCCCTTTCTCACAAATAAAAGGCAGGTGCAGTAGTTCAAGTCTGGGAGTATCTAAACAGGTATCTCCTAATCTGATAGCCTGGGCTCTATTCTTCATGGAAAGAATAGCACTGCACTCCTTCCAGTTCCACCTCCCACCCCCAGAAATCCCCCCCTACACTACCATTCCTCTTTTGCAGTCCCCCCAGACCACAGGACCGGAGGAACACTTGAAAAATTAAACACATACTGTAACTAAACAATGTTTCAAAGAGAGACACTGAATTCAGTCATCAACTAAATCTCTTTGAATATGGAAAACAACATAGATTTATATCTTGCTGTCTTCTATTTATTACAGAAGAACACAATGGCTCCTCTGAAGCAGAGATTATTCACTGGCTTGTTAAGCAAATGATATCAGAAAAATGCTGATAAAACACAATGCTGAAGGCAGAAAAAAAAAAAAAGACATCTCTGTTTCTCCTCCATTACTATTATGTTGCCACTAATTTTGCCTTTTTCTTCTTCTAAACACTGATGGACCAAAAAGAAACCCCAGAATGGTTTTTTATAAGAAAAACAAACATCAAACAAAACCACTGAACTTTCAAAAACAATGGGCTACAAGCCAATGAAAATATTTTTCTATCCTGAAGCATGAACAACGCCATTCTAAGTACATTCTCAGAGGAGAAAGGCAGATTTTGTTAATCTGCTATATACAATAGGGAGTGTATTGATAAGAATTTAGTAAGATTGACATCTTTGAACATTCATCTGAGAAAAGTATTAATGATTTACAGAAATATGTCTTTCCATAGAAGAAGTCTACCATGCTTAGCCACGCTAAAGCTGATATTTTGGCACCCACCACTGAGCTCTGGAATTCAAAAAAAAAAAAAAAAAAGGCTAAGTTTTCTTATTCCATTCCTTTCTTTTATCACTCCTACATAATAAAGTACCAAAGACTGGCTACATTTTCAAAAAGTATGTTTTTTACAAGCATGTAGAGAGAGGAGCAACCTGTTTTGTGGGACTAATTTTTTTGCTTTCTTCATTTTCCATTCCAGGCTATCTTGAGAGAAAATGAGAGGGGCTATTGTTCCACAGCAGTTCTTTCCTTCTCCACACACACAGAACAAGGCAGCAGATAATACAGTAATTGACTGTCTCTCTCCACAGAAAAAGGGGTCACACAACTTTGATGCTTAATTTCCACTGAATTCCAATGTTAATCTTTCAGTGAAACTGATGTTTAAACCAGAGAAATTGAAAGACCACTGTCTTCACATTGGGATTGTTTCTCATGAATTACAAGGATAGTTTTGTCACAACATTCAATATACTTAACAACTTTAAATTTGTTTGTTTGTTTGTTTTTACTAAAAAGAGACAGGGACCTCATGAAAAACAATCCACTGTACACCAGAATTCAACAATATATTTACCACTGTCTTCAATTATTCTTAGAAAGAAGAGCACCAGTGCTAAAAATAATCTCTTAAAATGGAGTCTGAAATACCCTCCAGAAACTGAGCTACTATACACTGGAAGAAAGAATCTATAAAGTCACTGCCTGACAAAAGCAGCACTGACTGTGACCTCTGTAGCTACTAAATAAGCCAATTTTGCTATTACTAGGAATGTCAGATATGCTTTAACCAATTCTGAAGTGCACTAGGAAAGACTGCTCTACAAAGCAGGGATATTCAAACTAAATTATTAAATTTAAATGAAATCACTCAGGAACCAGACACAGCCAAGAGCTCAGACCTCCCCATGAACTGCTTTATCCTGCCAACTAGCTTAGTTATTTCTTCAAATGATAGTAAATCTGCATGGCAGACAAAAGCTACTCTAGTTGAGTCTACAGTACAGGGGATCAGTAGCTCAACAGACCTACAGGACACAGTTCCTCTAAAAAGGAGATCCTCCACCCCAGACCAACTAATCAACTAAAAACTCAATCCAAAAATCTATCTGTTCTTTCCTTGAAGTTGTTCATAGTTGATCAGCATCATCCAAAACAGTAATTACAAAGGAAGACCCAATTATAAACAATCATTCAGAAGGCAGAAGAATTAAAGGCATTCAAAAGGAAGCTTATAGATTGAACAGCCCAACACTCAGTTGACCTTTCAGTTGCAAAACACTGTAAATCATTGTCCCCATGCCTTCTTCATAAGGCATACAGGGTTCAGTTTGCCATCATATTTGGAAGTTAGAGCTGGGTTATAGATTTACTCTCGTTGCTAAATCTGTGCATAAAGTACAAGATTTGATGCTGCTGTATGTTCCTGCCTCCAAAACTGAATAGTAATTTAGTGCAAATTCATAGAGACCAATATTGAGCCTCATAAATTTTACTGCCTTCTTCTCATTTCCTTCACCATCACATCCAAAAGATTCCCTATACCCATAATTTTATTGGTCTGATTTAGGATGACATTTTCTTAAACAGACTCCAAAACATACGGACAGTCTGTTTAGACTAGATTTATTTCACTTTAATTAGCCCTCAGTAGGAAACTGGTTTAACCTGGACTTAAGGTCCTTGGACACCAAATAAGTGTGTCCACACTGGGATTTGCACCTACTTAACTGAGAGTGTGATTTCATGATCAGTTTTCATTAGTCCAAACTGTCACTGATGCTGGAAAAGTAGAGCTGATATTCCTCCACTATGCCAAGTCTAGGCCTTGCATGCTTGTGGGGTAGATCAAAATAATGTATTGGTCCTGTTTGAAAGCCAACTTCACCAAAAAAATTACCTTTCAGCCAGATCAGTGACTGACCCAATTCACTCCAGAGTCATGAGTGCCAGCATAAGCAACTAGGAGCTGATGGAAAGCTGGGTACCACAGCTTGACAAAGCATGAGTAAGAACTCTGGTTTACTTCCAGTCAGACTTTTAATTAGAAATTTTCCTCCTGACATATGACAGTGTATCATCAACATTCCTAAAAATCTTCCTGATTTCAGCAACATCAAAAGGACCAAACTTCAGGTTATTAGACCAACTCAAATTCTGCCTGGACATGTTATTTTATTGAAGTACTAAGAAACTTACTTACACAATCACGGCTTACTGGAAGAATTTGCAGGGATGAGGGAATGACAGGAAGACCTAAACATGTGCAAAAGCATGTCTCTGAAAATGAACTTAATGTCTGATCTAGTAAACTTGGAGAATTGTCATCAGCCACACACCTACTCAGTTCTTTAAATGACACATTTAGTGCATTTAATGCAAACTAATCTCCAAGAACTTAATCACTTCACTGTGGAACTGAAACACCGAAGCAGTGCAAAGGATGGCTGCTTCTGCAATCCTCATTCCATAGGTAAGGACAACAAATCCAAGATCTTCCATAGTTCTAAAACCTTCTAAAAATGATCAGAGATTGAAAACTAACAATGTTCCTGACTACAAAGCCTGCATTAATATAGTGGGGGACAGACAGGGACATTTTTGAAACCCTGTAACTCTCCAAAGACACTTTCTTTCACACTAAAAATAAGTTGAATTAGTTTCAACAGTAAAACAACCAAGGAAAAAGTACAGTATTTCTGTGACTATGTAGTCTGCCACTTAAAGTCATACTATACAGAAGCTACAAGCCATTTCCATTATTATATTAATTTGAACTTTTTTCCTCACTTTTAAGTAATTTTTACTTCTTAACAGGGAAGACACAACACTGGATTCTATGGGGGAAAAATGCAAGACAAGAAAAAAAGGGAACAGTAAGTAGTTACTGATATTAAGGATACACCCACTCCAGTTTTAACTTTTCAGGAGGCAGCTCTGTCCTAATATCATCATAGTTTTCTACATCAGAAGGAATGTACATTGTTATTGGTCGACCTCGCATGAACATCTTGATATATTCTCCCTCTGTTGAAACAAAAAAGCATATTAATCACGTGGCAAGTTGACACTGGAAACAAGCACAAAAGAAACCAGAGATGCAAATAACACCTGTGATATAATAATTATTCTTGAAATGTGAGCTTGGTAAAGGCCCATATTTTATTTTTTTCCAAACAAAACACTAACACACACACACACACACACACACACGGAGTGTTAGTTGAATTTGTGATAGACCAGAATAAGCACATAACATTTTAGACATGCAAGTTAAATTACAAAGGCAAATTTCAAATTCAAATCTGAAACTGAATAAATAAGTAGTCAGTATCACAAGATAAGGTATGTCAGGTTGAAAAGGACCTGAGGAAGTCTTTAAACCCAACCTCTGGCTGGCCATTGGGCCAGAGTAGGTTTCTCAGGCCTTCGCCTAAACCAGACATGAAAGCCTCCAAGGATGCAGATGGCATAGCCTCTTTTAGCACCTGCTACCTGCCAGCACCCCCAGGGCTGCTCCCTGTAGCCCCTCTGTTCCCAGGCTGCACCCCTGCGAAGGACATTTCCTTCCTACAGGCGCAGGACTTGGCATTTGTCCTTGCTTAATATGGTGGGGTTCCTGCAGGCCCTTGCATCCAGCACATCAAGTGGGCCCCCTGCTCTGCTCTCACCTGTGAACTAGAGCATCCTAAAGATGCTACACAGGACAGGTCCCGGCCAGAATTCTGCAGACTCCACTTGTCACCCACTGGCCACCAGGCAGAGTATGACCCATTAACCACCACTCTTGGAGGCCACTATTTAGTTGGTCCTTTCACCCCCTCAGCTGCCCACCTATCCAGTCAGAATCACAGACTATTCTGAGTTGGAAGGGACCTACAAGGATCATCGAGTTCAACTCTTAAGTCAATGGCCCACATAGGGGATTGAACCCATGACCTTGGCATTATTACAACCAAGTTTTAACCAACTGAGCTAAATCCTAATGGCCAAAATAAGACATAAGGATACTACAGGGAAAAGTGTCAAAAGCTTTTTGCTGGAGAATATAATCTAGAATTCCATATCATCACAAACTAATACACTAACATGAGCTACTAAGTTATGAAAACCATTACAACTACAGAGTTTTGCATATTGCATTGCATCCTGGAGAATGGAAAGAAGCAACAGCTCCTGAAGAATCCAACTACAATATTGCCTTATAACCATGATAAAATACATGTATTTCACTAATTTTGCATCAGTGAAGTAGTAACTTTTTTCACTCTTTAACCTCTTTAGTAACTAATATCTATTGTTAATGCAACTATTTACCAAAATAATAGACTATTCTGCTCTGAGTTTGGAACTCTGATTTTTATTTTTTTAATTTTTTTTTTTTTTTTTTTTTTTTAATGAGGGAGATTTGAAAATCATAGCAGACATGGGGAACTCAGAGCTCAAATCAAGATTTCAATAGTTGAGTAGAACTGGAGTAGAACAGCTGTAAATTAACAATACAATAATAAGGAATCTCTAATCACATTTGATGCAACCAATATTAAGCTCTAAAATTGAGATTTTTAAACAGTCACTTTTGTATTTCTTTCAGATAACAAACTTGAGAGAGACTTCCCCATAAATGCCCAGGGAATACTTGGAAATATTTCCCCAATTACGAATTAGATTATTACTCAGACTACATGATCGTACAATCTATGTTTTGCATCTCCTAAAACATCTAAAATTGAAATTATGAGAAATTCAGGCCTATTCCCACAGAATCATAGCTTAACAATTCAAATTAAACTTGGAGATCTAAAAGTGCAACAGAAACTAGAAAATGTTGGTGACAGCAAAAGCAAAATAATCTCAAAAATAGTCTCTTGCTTACAGAAACATTTTTAGAAGATGCAAAGATCACGAAATAATCCAAGTTGTGAACAAGATCAACCTTAAACCAGGGTTTCTACCTTTCTCTGATATTGAAATACCCCTACTATACAGACCACAGAAACATATGCTGTCTTACTGCAGCCAGAAGAGAATGAGAGAAGGAAAAATCCATAACTATTTTCATTCACTAAAGTTCTAAGTTTGGAAATTAATGCTTGACGCTCAAGCTAGACAAGACAGAAGAACAGCAATCATCAGACTCCTGAAAAAATGTGGTGAATATTCTAGGTTATTTAAAAGTAGTATTTCTGATCATATAGGATTTTATAATTTTATTCATTTCATAGTGTTGTGTGAAATTCTGTGGAATACCTCCTCAACTCTGAAAACACCAGAAAGCACTAGTTTTGAATACAGCAATGATTTGGACAGCATTGACCTACACAGAAAAAATTCCATGGTGACCGAATCATGTAATATATTCAGTAACTTCTAACCCAAGAAAGAACTACCCAGGAGCTTGTGTTATTTTAACATCACTTGTCACTGTGTTGCTCAAACTTAACCAGGTGAATGAACCCACATACCTGAGCACAAGCCAGTTAAAAGTATTCTACTACATGCATGATTCTCACTGTGAAGATTTCAGAACACATACGGCTTAATTTGTCAAAAAATCTTGGGTTTTGTCCTAACATAATGCAGTTGGAGTTCTTAACAAATTTTTTGGAGTTTTAACAAATTTTGCTTGTTTGATGAAAGATCACCGTTTATGAAATTTACCAAGTTACTAGACCTAAAAATATGATTAATCTGTTCAAGTCAACCTTCTGAGACCAAGAATTCATTTTACTTGAATTCTGGGTTGCTTCAGATCCTCAGAAAGCTTACCCTGTGCTGGACCCAACAGTCCAAAACCAACTGAAATCCAGTGCAAAAAAACCCCACAGGTTCAAGAAATTATTCCTGAACAGAAACTGCAATAATTGAGCAGTGTAAAACTAACCTATATATATAAAGGTTGCTCCTTATTTAGCATATTAACACAAGGAAAATTGAGCCATGTATGTCCAGAATGAAAGGAACAAATAGTGAAAAAACGAGAAACAGTTGTCTTGCTTCTAAGAACAAACACAGCTCCTTTGAACAAGAACCCTGTGAGTCCATGCACTGACAGTAGTAGAAAGCTTGTCTCAGATAAAATAAAAAAAGAACAAAGAAAATCACTTCTTGGCAGCTAAATTAGAAACAATAGTTATTTTACCAGATGTGCCACCGCTTAATTGCACTGCTGAGAAAAGTTAAAGACTGAAGCTGTCACTAGTTTGACACAAACGTTTAGATAATTACTACAAGCTAGTAACATGTCTCATTTTCCCACCAATATATTTTTTATAGTATGTACTTTCAGAGATAAAATAGCACTGGTCAAAACCAAGAGTAATGTATTAACAATGACCTTTCTATTAAAAACTGGCACCCACACTCATGAATTAAAGCCTGAGGGTATTTACAAAAGAACGCTCATTTGTGCAAGTCAAATTCTTGATTTAACACTGAGCTTGACACTTCTGGTTCCACAGGATCAGTGCAAAATGACACCACAAATTTCGGATCAAATTTCTCATTGCTGCCTAGAGCAGTGGAGACAAGCTGCAACTGAAATCCTTAGGGGTGGAATCAGTTGCACCTGTCAGACTCTGAAGATGAGAGAGATGAAAAGTCCAAGAGGAATTCAGTCAAGTCTCTGGCCAGAAATGGCTCTCCTGGAGCTCAGGGAAAAGAATATCTGCAGGGCATTCCAATACAAATTAGCTCTCTGAACTTTCCATTAAAGAAAGAACATTTTTTACCTTTATTAACTAGCTGCACTTATGCACGATTACCTTTGAAGATACATATTTAACACACTTGCTAGAAAGACATAGGCTAAGTATAACTTGATTAAGCCTCTCCCTACATAAGAGAAAGGATTAGAAAAAAAAGAGACAACCCATCGAAAGATTTTTTTTGTCTAAGATTGTAAATTTCCTTTTGTCAGAATAACCTGTAGGGCAGATACAATATTAATGTAAAAATCTTTTGAAATACTAGAGAGGATGGCAGCATATCAACAATGACATTCCCAAACAGCAGCTAATTGCCTGAGGCCAAGTTCTTGTATTTGCAAGTTAAGAAAATCAGTGGTTTAACCCTTTCATACTGTACTTGCTCAAATGAATGTTCAAGAGCACTAGACTACATTTCTTTCCTTCATTCTCACTATTTTCCAGGACAAAGCAGCATATCTAAACTTCTTTCGTCTTCTTTTGGAAGTAAAGAGACTTGGTCATGTTATGACAGGTTATATATGTAAGGGAGTACAGGTGAGAACAAGCAAAAAGTTTTAAAGAGTGGGTAAAAAAAACCCCACTAAACCCAGTCAACAAAAAATCCCTGACAATTCTGGTATCTAAAACAGGTATGAGAGTAAAAATCTCTACTCCATACAAAGGCATTTTCAGACCCCTCTACCCTTTCTGTGCAGAAGCATTTGGGAAAGGTGGGGTGGAAAGGGATAGGAGTGCGTACCTTGAAGAACCTTTGGCACTTGCTAAGTTAATCTGCGACTGCAGACATCCTATAAATTCTTTCAAATATGGATCAAAACAACCAAAAAGTACAGTTGAAGCCCTGCAGATAGTACACCCAGATGCCATGGATTATCCATGATAGAAAAAAATAACAACTCAGGCCAGAGTTGCTAGAAAAGGTGGATGCAGCACTCTAGCTCCAGGGGCCAGCTCTTCACCAGGAACAGCTGTAGCTGCTTTTGTGTAGCTTTCAGCTCAAATTCGCAGCCCTTGCCAAACTGCTTGGCTCTGCAATAATTCACCTCTGGAGGCTCGACAAGCTCTTTGCACAAGTGCCAGGGAATACGGGATCAGCACTCCCAGTTTTTGCTCCCAGGACCCGCTCAGGCTTATTAGCCTCAAGCAGCAGCCCCCTGGGTGTGCTGGATCTAAGCAAACTCCATGCAGGTCTTGGCTTTCTGCGGGTTCCCCAGAGGTTTAGGGAAACTATTAACTTGGCCCCAAAGATGCAGAAACATTGAATCTGACTAAAACGTGACCCCAGTCAGCTGAAGGGACAAAACTCTGCTCAGAAGGAGAGACACAAAGAGAGAAGCCAGAGCATGGTGCAGGCCCACGTAAAGGTGGGCTTGAGCGCTCATCAGGCTTGTAGCTTTGCAAATTCATGTAATGAGATGGAGAAACATCCTGGCTGAGCTCAGCCTAGTCCAGCCTGACAGACACACAACATACCCCTCAGAGCCCTCTCTCTGCTTGCACCACTCTGTTTTTTACTCTGCAGGGTACTGCAGCACTTGCTCTGGAAAGCAGAGCCTTGGTGCTTACTGGGATATACACAAGCACATTGCTGATTTCAGAATAGCACCCAGAAACCTCCTTCTCTCCTGGTAGTTGGGAGCCTCTCAACTTCCAGGTGACAGTATCACATGGCCAGGTTGTTTTCTTTTTGTGCATGTGAGAGCATGGCCGCTCACTTCAGCAACAGGTCTGCCCATCTGCTGTCTGAAAGTGCATCAGATGAGCATGAAAACAGCAATCCTCCCAGACTTCATTTCGAAAAAATGAAAGCACCCAGCTATTTAACTCTCTTTTGGAATAATAGGGCTTCGGTCTGTCTGCACACCACCACAAAATTTATCTTTTATGATTGTGGGTGCATGTAGTATTACAGAGGAGAACCTACCAGGGTTTAACCTTTTCCACAATTCTCCATTAGAATTACTTCTGATATATCCTAGGAAGGCATTTTTCTTTTCAGAATAAGTGAGTGGTTCAATCTTCATACGATGAAGTAACATGCTATGGCCCTTTTCCCCACCATTTAATTCTGGCAAACAACCTGCTTAAAACATTGCTAGCAACTCCTGTATGTGTGACCTTTCACTTTGAATAATTTAATTTTGTCTTATAGTACTCCAGGCCTTGGGAACATGTAGATCTTATTGTATTAAAATCTTAGCTTTCAACTGTATCAGTTTGGACTCTCAGCTTTTTGCCATCAGTGAAATTTCACTGCTACTACTTTCCTGTGTTAAATTCATTAGTGTAAACACTAAGCCAAAGAAGTCCCAAAAGGCTGGAAGCAGATGTTAGCAACCAGAGAATCTGCTGCAGGTTCTTTGAAAGTTTATAGGCTGATAAAGAAGAGAGGAATAAATATGTTCATGAAACAAGGTGCTGCTAGTGAGAGGGAACTCCAGTAGCCTGTCTGATCTGCAAAGAAACAAACACATCTTCATCCACAATCACTGGAAGTCAGTATACTTACCCTGCATGCAAAGAAACTGTTGGCAAAGCATGCAACACTGAGAATCCAGGACTAAAACTAGGGGCAAATTAAAAATTGTAGACATACAGCAGACCAGCTGAAAATTCTCTGCAAAGTCTCCTTGTATCAAGAGATGATTACAATTAATGTTAATAACCTTTTAATCTTAATAAAAAAAAAAGAATGAAGAAAAAACAAAAGGCAGCAAAGTAGCAGTAAAATTCAACTCGCAACGATGTCTATTAATTCACTTTCAGAGGAAACAAGCTGGAAGGTCAGGCCAATGAAAAACACTGCAGGTGATAACAGATAGCAAAGATAGGGCATGAGGTCAGCACAGAAAGACTCATGCAATGGCACTTAAGCAATTTATTACTTCCCGTGAATTATATTCTTAGGGGAATATGGAAGGTTTGCAAAGGAAAATAATAAAAACAATATGAACTGAAAGGAGGAGAAAAAAACATCAAAGAAGTCTTTGTAGATTAACTCAGAAATATCTACAGCTAAAGGCAATTCAGGAAACATAAAAGCTACTGTTTAGATACTTCAGAAATTTGAAGACAGTAACATTAGAAAACCAAAATTTTCCTGTTTTTGAAGAAAGATTCCTCAAAAAGAAATCATCAAGGAATACTCAGTGGTTTTGTAGAAGCATGTGAGAAGCCTTCATCCTACTTACTGAATTCTTCAACAACACTGGATAAAACAGAAGAATGTATTTTATATCACACCATTCCTCATTATTTAGACAAGACACTGAGGTAGCCCTGCAAGTCTGTGCTGTAATCAACTCCTCTTCAGCTAGCAAGTGCATGCATAATGGGAAGTCTAACGAGCATATGGTAGATTATATATATATACAGAGTAGGTAATAGAGAATAAATAGCAAAATTATCTGGTTTTCCACATGGTTTTAAGTTTATTTATAGAGGAATCACTCCAAGAATTTTGCAAATTATTAGTGACTATTTTTCAGTAGGTCCCACTCCATCTAGTTTGAAAGACCAACATGGGTCAATGCATTAAAACTCTCAGCTCAATTCTATTTGTGTGTAGCATCTGAATCTCACCCTTAAAGTGAATTACAAGCAAATGAAAAACCTCCAAAGATTCCAACTAGCCTGGCCAAGCAGAACGTTCTACTAATATACAATAAACTACCACATCCAGAGTACATTTATTAATCTGTCTTCACCCTCTAGTTGCTTGACCAGTGAAGTTATGCTTTTTAATACTACAAATAGCTTCTTTCCCACAAGCTTTCTGCTTTCAGGCCTCTGTCCAAGAACTCTGCAGGACCACTAACCTGAGGGACAAAGGCTTAGAAGCCTGCTTCTAATTTAAACCAGTGCTAACAGCACAGAGACAAATAACCAAATTCAGCCACCATGCCCAGACCATTACATTTTAAGTTACAGTGGCATTAAAATGTGGCTGCAGGTCTGTCATCTCTCACTCCAAGCTATGATGCTTGCTGAACCTGACAAGAGGACATGCACTGTTGCTATTAATGCAGCACCAACAAAATAGTTGGAAAAAGCATATGAGACAAGAGACTTGCCTTGATTTGGAATGATTTTACAGCTTTGCCTTGAAACTTCTTACCAGACCTTTGGTTATTAATGTTATATAATTTGATAAGTAAATCATAGTTACTACCTTGGTCTTTCATATATCAGTTGACTTTAAGAATCTACGTATTTGCAAAAGTTACTATTTTCAAAGAAATTACTGAAGTTTTAATTAATTAAACTCTAGCTTTTAATTAAAAAAGCGGGGGGGAAAAGGGGACTCAGAAAAGAATACTGGACACAAATGACCTCAATAAAACTATATTTAAATACTTCCTGCTTAATTAATGAAATTCTGACTTCATCAAGAACCAACAGTAAAAACTTCCAAATACGAATTTGGTTTTTTGACAGTATTGATGGTTTTTAATAATATGCACTGTGCCTGAACGAGATCAAGCAGCTCAATAATGAGATAGACTAAGTTTCCATTTGCCCTCAGGTACATGAGCACCTTCAATAAGCATTTGATAAAAAATCTGTGTCTAATGAAAAAACTGATCCAAGATAGTTATTGAATTCTGCACTCTCAGTGAACAGGACACATTGTCAGCAGGGTAAATTTTTTCCTTTGTGTGCTTCATGACTGCTCTGTTCCTTGACTCTAGAACTATAGCACAGTTAAACCAACAGAAGAAAAAGTACTGGAAACTAATAAAGCACAATAAAAAAACCCCAAACCACACCAAACCAAACATAGGAATGCAGTGCACGTTTTTCATTAATTCTTTCACATATGGTTTTTATTGCCATCCAAAAAGTTTAAGTGCTTCTTATTACTTTATAAGTGAACAAGTGATTCATATATAGAGCTGCTATCACTGAAAACCAAACTCAAACAGAATCTCAGTGAAATAAATTATCCTTTATCTTAAAATAATCAAGGCCTTTAACTTCTAGGTATAAAAATGCCTTATGATTAATACTTTAAAAATGTTTCTGCTAAAGTGAAAAGCAAGATGGATTTTATAGGCAATTATAAACACCTGCTGGTAAAGAATTTAAAATAATAACTTCTTTTAAGGCTGTAGTAAGCACCTGTTCATTTCACCCATATCTTCATTTCATTTTCACAGAATTTTAATACCTTCTTAGTACTGGATTTCACTGTAAAAAGGTTGGCCTGATTTCCAAAGATAAACAAACAAACTGACCATATCACCTCTGCTTCAGCAACATACCCAGATGCATAAAGCTCAGGACTAAGTTTAACATGAAGTAGATGCAATTCAACCCAAGTGGCAGGGATAAAGCACTGAGGGAACAAAACTGGGTACTGAGAAGATAACGTGATGAACACTAACACACATGGCCCTGACACGGAACTAAACAGAGGAAAATCAAGTGGTTGCCCACAAGGCAGCTGCAGGCTGTGGCTCCCTATGCTGCTGCTGCTCCTGGCAGGAGAAGAGAACTGTCTAGGTCTTGTTGATATTTACATGTAACACTCTCTGGCGTACTCCGTATCAAACCAGTCAATTCAGATACTGAAGCTCACGCCTTTCACTACTGAAGCTCATCTGAGATTCTCACTTGTTCCTCAAGTCTTTCACTATAATAGCCTATACAGACTATCAACAGAAATCACAATGAATCTGCATAGACTGACACAAGACAGGTATTATTGCAGTAACTTCTGCTGCTAGAAAAATTAGATTCCAAGAACAAAACATGCAAAATATATATTTATCTATATTCTGTGGTACTGTACAATACCAACATTTTCAAAACAGTTTATTTAATAGCTACATCAAAAAAAGAAAACAAAGTGATTCCAGGTTGTTCAAAGCCACACAAGTGTCATCTTCCACCCAATTATTCCATGCAAACACCTTCTGCTAGGATAATTTGCAATTTCACAGTGATTCCAAACTTATTTTATGTGCGTATAAAGACACTGAAGCATTTTAAATGTAGATTTGCTTTGAAGCTTGACAGTTTGCGTACCAGCAGCTTTCCCAAGAGCCTCCTTCACAGAATTTCTAGGTCTGGGAAGCACATTGACACAATTGTTACTGCAGGAGGCGTGTGCCGGGGGGGGGTATACATAGTGTTTCACGTACAGCCCAGTAGAAGGAGCAGCTCAGGGGAGCTGCTGCAACTTAATTAACACCATGCTAGATAGAGACTGCTCGCCTCTAGGGGCAATGGCTGGCAAGACACAAAGGTGTTAAAGCACTGAAACTTTTCATGCCTTTGGGTTTCAGAATAGGAAGGTCCTGTACAAACACCATGAGCAAAGGCAACCCTTCATCTTATCCCATCCTGGACAACACTGTCCCAGCTCCACAGGATTTACCTCCAGAAACCTTATGTTAACTAACTGTGCAACTCTTCAACTTCCTGTCCAGCTGGGTCAAGGTGTCACCTGGAAACTGTTGCAACTATTTATGTGGCAACTATCAAATAAAAAACACGATTAAGTCACCTGCCCTGACCAGGACATTGCACTACAGAGAACTGACTACATATTGCTAAGCTTATACTGGAAAGTGTGGGTGAGCCCTCTGCAACAACAGAAACATATGGTTACTTCTGTGGCAGTAAACACAACACAACACAGTCTCACACACACATACAGACACATACTCTAAAAGCTGTCAAAAAATACTCTCACTGGTCCATATTTAAAAATAAATCCAAAAACCTCTGAATCCTGCTAATTGCAAGTCTATCTGTGTTAGAGGCAGAATTATGTTTTGCCACTATGTGTTTAAAATGCAGTAAATGCATTTTCTATGATAAGACTTTCTCTCCATCTTCCATATATGTGGGTCCTTGTTATCAGCATCATGTTTCTCTTTCATTCCAGTTAGGCTGAGAACAGAATAAGGCATGACACACTTGGAAGGTGCCCATTCACCACATCCTCTGTATAGTAACACAACAGATATCAGGGTACACACTGAGGTCACTGAAATTACGGCTACCAGGATATGAGAAGTTAAGGATGGCCCATTCTTGGCAGAACATATAGAACTGTAGAAGCACATGGTAGGGAAAGAATTACTACTGAAGGTATCTTAGCTACGTGCAACTTGGCTTTGTGAAAAGCTGTTTTTAGTAGAAAGGGTATTTTCAATATAACAGTTTTAGTTAATCCTTGCAAAGCTAAATTGCAGCTGGTTTGGCCACTAGTCATTAGTTTTCCTTTTACAGTAACCACTGCTGCACATATATACTGCTCCACTGTGGGTGTTGAGCAACCTGACATAAAGAAACGTTTCTTCTTTGTTCTTGATGCTTACGCATTCCCTTTCACATATCTTGTTTTTGAAGGATGTTTTTGGAAAGCATCAATTTAGAATATGTTTATACCTGTAATTCCTCTGTGAATTAGAAAAAGATAAAGCAATTGGATTCAAGTTGATTTTACTTTCATTACAGCAATTTGTATATTAACTTCCAAAAAATCTGAGGGTTTTTCTATCCTTCTTGAAGACAACTAGAAGCAATCAAACTGTGGATAATGTAAACTTACTGACAGCACAGAATCTGAAGACTACAGATTTGTTAATTAGCCACAAAAAAGCATAAGACAGAATCCCTGTACACAGATATGTTGTGTACAGCATGCACGTGGGTTACATGCTTTAATTTTGAAACTGCATGCTTCAATAGTTTGCAGGACATCAAAGCAGAGTAGTTTTGCGACACCAGAAGTGGATTTCTTTTGTTGTCACATCCCACCATGTTCAGATACATGGCTCCTTTTCCTGACTGAATAAGCCAGCAGCAGCAGGTAGCCACAGAATGCAAGATTCATTGGTGCAAAGACATACACTTCAGAAGAGACTCATTTTTCATTTTAGGAGACTATAAAACCTTCAGTCTCCGCTCTTGTCTAATCAGCGTGTATATGTTGTAATACTGGCAAGACAGAAAGCTGAGATACAACAAATCTTTTAGTTGGCAGTTCTTAATACTCTGATATCTTAGGCAACAATGCAAGACTTCTACTTGAACATATTCCTCTCTGAGGAAATTATGTATGTTGTAATTTATTTTAGACTATCCCCAAATAATCCCCACATAGATTGCAATGTGCATATGCATACAAATTGCCATAAGATGAGAGTTGAAATATTTATGTAAATACTCAAAAAGTTTTTAAGAGATCATGCACTGATGCTCTTTGATGGTGAAGAGCCAAACAAAAGATTTGTGAGAGTGCCAAATTAGAAGAAAGCAACCAAAGGGCATAGCTTTATTCTTACCTTGGCTGTTTTTTTCACGAGTTGACATTTTTGCTGGTTATGGGACAGAAATAAAATATCTTAAAACTATTTCTAAAGCCTCGCTCACACCTGCTTGGATGAAGACTGGCACATAGGTCAAAACCTTAGATTTTTGTTTTCATAACCTCTCTCTATGCACATATACACAGGGAAAATACTAAAAAAACCCCCCACTTTTGTTTTACAAAAGCAAATCAGTCCCACGACCCACCCAGGAAAACTTTCTGTACTTCCTAAAGATCCAGTCTGATGAGGCATTTCTCCACAATTTCAAAGATTTATATATGTGTCTGGAGTAACATTTGGCCAAATGAATTCTTGGGAGTTTATTAATGCTTTTTTTACCTCTAAATCCCTGTTTCATAAGCATATATCCCAATGTACTCATTTACAGGAAATACTATTCAGTCAAAAGCAAGTATTTTCAATTTCATCCAGTATGTATAAATAAACGTTTTTATTTACCTTGGCTGACAATGACATCTTTGTGCCTGGGGAAAAATTCAAAATAATATCATTAATAATATGTGAAATACTTATCAAGGCAATACTATCTAGTTTTTACACATAATGCATTTGGAAATGCCATCAGATTCTGTGTACAGTGTAACTGTAGTATAGGATGCTAAATAACTAAACATTTTACCCATATATTATTTTATGCAATTCACAGTATCTTTCAAGTCTTTGGCTGTATATCAAGGGTTTCTTAGAATCAGTCTGATAATAACAAAATGCAAAAACCTTTTAAAAATCAATAAGGGAGGGCATGTTTCTTGTGCACAGAAAATTCCATTTTGAGAGCATGAACTTGTAATAACCAAGTGTTTTAAGCAGCCAAACCTCCTCAGGCCTGCATGCAAAGCATTTAACACCTGTCAAAATAAGCTGTCAGCATAAAACCCCACAAATTTTTCTAGGAATTAATGGTATTGGACACATGGATTAAATGTAAGCAAGTTGCAGTTTCATTTAAAACAGATCCACACAGCATTACTGGATGTGCAACACAAAGATTTCAACAGAGTGAAGCTAAGATATCTCTCCTTACCGGGGCAAAAATTAATTACTCACAAAACCCTCAATGTCTTAGTGAAGAGGGAAGAAATAGTAATTTCCAGCATCAGAGCTACTTCTTAATAGAGTGACACTCTTTAGTGGGAGAATGTATTGCATAAAACACCCTCTTGAATTCATTTGAAATTCAGCAGAAAGGTATGAGTGGCATCCAGTATTTTTAGCTGGATGGCGGTCAAATTTTTGTAACAGTGACAAAGGGTCAAGCATATGCACAAGGAAAGTCATGTCTGGCTATTGGTAGACTCACCCTACACCACACTGCCAACTGAAAAATTTAAAGTAGATTCCCACTCTTGCCTGAAAAACACTGCTGTGGGAACCCTCTTCTTATGGCTTTATCAGACTGATTTACAGCTCAGTGCTGCCTTAAAGACTGAGCTCAGTAAACAAAGTTCATATCATGGTTTGATAGTGCAAAGCATATGTAAAACATTTCTGTCCTGGGGCCCACATTAGGGGCTAAATTATATTCCCTCACACAAGACTCACATAACTTCAAGCAGATAAGGTCAACGTTTCTTAATTGGGAAAAATAAATGCAAGACAACAATATGCCTTTGCACAATACCAAGTAGATTTTACAGAAATATGTTACACAGAATGTAAGAAACTTGTATTAATTAGTGTTCTTGTATGCAAATAGTGCCTTTATTATAAATGTGAGCATAAGAACAAGCTACACAAACAGTACAACACCCAGTCTTCAGCTGATGGTCTACAACTGGTAATGTTTGAAGTATTTGCAAAATACAGTTAAGATACAACAGCTTCAACTTATGAACAGACAACTCTCTCTAACAATAATTAAAACTAATCTTTCTCTGTCTGCTCTTTTCTTAGATACCTGATTTTTTTCCAACGTCAGAGATTGTAGAAAAGCACCATTTAAATCCTCTTAGAAAACAAACAGAATCACAGAAAAATTAAAAAAACCCCTATTTTGACCATGCCTGAACCAATATAAAAATGTCAATAAAAGTAAAATTTATTTCTTATTTTCAGCAAATTTGAGGTATATACCACACTGTGAAAGATATTTTAGCAGCATAGCAAAAATCTAGGAAAAAAAAAAAAATCAAGACAAAGAGGTTTTTTTCATTCCAAAATATTATCCAGCACTACCCTGCTACAATCTAAATTGCCAAGGGGTTTTTAAATTCCAACAGTGAAAACCAATCACAAAAGAAATACTTGTAAAACATGCAATGCATAATCCCCTCACACACAGCACTTCACTGCTCCGCAGAACTCTTCAGGCTAAGCATGAAGCATTTAGTAAATGTGCCGATATCCACACCCAGGATTAATTTGTTTTTGTTCTTCCCATTCCTGGGAAAGAAGGAATGCACTTGCACCACTCTTGACTCTTAAGTATGTATTTGACAGTCTTATTTGCAAGTTGAGGAGAGCACTACAGAAAGAATCATAAAAAGACTGCACATTACTCTGAATAGTCTGAAGAGTTTTATTTGTCATAGTGGGAAGGGTATTCAGGTAGTTCTGCCTTGGACCAGTTAACAGCAATTTGAATGAAGATTAATGAGCAGATCTATCAATCTGCAAATAACACCAAGCTGGAAGAAGCTGCAAGAATGCTGGGGGGATACTGGCAAACAGGAGAGGGCTCAATCAAAAAATCAACACAATTTCAGAAAAATTTCAACAAGGTCAAAAAGAGAAGCTAAGTATGCAAATACAAAGCGGGAAGCCCAACTGGCAGAGACTACTGAGGATAAGAGTAGGTCCAATAGAGGTCAACAATGTGGAGTTACAGCAAAAAGCAAACTCTTGACCCTGTGCTGACAGGAGCAAACGGAATAACTACTCCATGCTCTTCATCCCCAGTGAGGCCTTCCCTAGAGACCACAAACTGAGAAAACCTGTTGCTGAGGAAGAGGATGAGAGGATTGATAGGCTATAGCACATTACCTACTAGAGATGACAGTGAAAAGAAGATACCTGCATGTTATCTAGAACCTGAGGTCTCAAGTGCAGAGACCTACCTGAAATCATAAAAGTATATTTCTACTATTGCAGTCTACTGTAGAAACACACATATTATTTGAAATCCAGTAAATTGACTTCAAGGAAATATACTTGCACTTTCAAATCAGCTTTAATAAGGAAAAAAAAAAAAAAGGTTGGAAGCTTTGCAACAGTGGCATTAAGCCATAAATCTTAAATCATTATACATAATTCTGCTAATCCAAATGGGCAACATTAAAATATATTTACACAAAAATCCTGTATTCACATTTTATAATAGTTTTAAGATTCCACAGAGAGCTGGAGGATCACATTGGCAGTTTATGTAAGTAACTACTCATGGTAAAAACAAAGATGCAAATGGTCCCAGCATATACACAAATTAGTTCACTAGAATTAAGTGATTTTATAATATTTTTGACTCTGAAATTTACTTGTTTTTATGTACCAAATCAATACATACTTGTCTGCATTCTTTGCCACTTTTGATATTAATTTAGATGTTGATGGTATTCTCATCAGCTTGTTACGACCATCATCTGAACTCTCCCAAGCACTGTGAGGCTTTTCAGCAGCATAGGATTTCTTTATGCTAGAAAAAACAAAAGAAATATTTTAAATGACAAGATAATAATACAACAATAACTGGAACTTGTATGCAACGGACAGCAAGCAGCAGGAGACAAAAGCAGAGCTAGGTCTTCCTTCAAGCTGAAGCATGAAACAGGAAAAAAAGGTTAGTCAAAAAGTTCTAACTGGATGAATGAAAACAATTCAGCAAGACAGTTGCCACATGATTTAATTATTCCTTTGCGTTTCCAAATGCTTATGCGTAAAGACTTGAACAAAATAACTCTCTTCATTACTACATTGCTAACAAATTGCAATAGGAGAAAAAATAGGCTAAATATACTAGCCTTAAAGAATAAACTCTATTAAAAAAATCAGTTAAGTAGATAACAAAGAAAAGTAATTTTTTCCCCCAATTAACTGTTCACCAGCTTTAGTTCTGAGGCAGAACAGTTCTATCAGATTACAGTTTCATATGGCTGCTTTGCAGTTAGCACATACTAAAACACATTAATGGCTTTAATCTTTTTGAAACAGATGTCTGCAAAACTTTTTGGGTGAATAAGACATGATAGGTTTGGCCTAATACTGCAGACAATTAAATCCATGAATTCTCATGTAATTCTTCAGCAATCTTATTGCAGTCAATTTACACTAATGGGAACCTGCAAGTTATACAGTCACTAATTCATTGATTTCACACACATCTTAATCATGGAATATATGTTCAAAGAAATCTAACTCAAATTATTTTTCATCCAGCTGATTTAGAGTTTGCACATGTCCTGCTAATAGTATCATAGTTCATCCCGTCAGAAATGCTTTTTGCAGGATTAAGTCCTGAAATGCAACCTCAGAAATGGCAAGCTCCTTCCACAGCACCTCAAGAGGCTCAAAGGTCCTGCGACAAACAAGTTAATCAATCAAGGTAAACCATTATGACACTAAAAAAGGCATTTATTTTTTCCCCACACTGCAAAAGATTAGTAAGCAAGACTTCAGACATCTTTACAGTGAGATACCAGGCAAGAGAACAACAAGCCACAAGTTCAGTTTCAGACAACTTACAGGTTTGTGCAAGACATGGAGACAGAGCCTTTATTATGGAGTGTTATAACATGCATCAGTCAAGTGAAAGTTTAAATATTTATTAGAGCTGTGAATTCAAGCAATGCAAGACAACAATCTTGTGAATTACAGTAAAATTCAGAAAAATAAATTTCATTTTCATTTTGTCTTGGTCTCCCATATGCCAAAAAGTAAAAGAAAATTTCACACCTTCCCAAACAGTAAGGTGACAAGGAATTAAAAAAAAAAACAAAACCAAACCATACCAAGTGATCTGCATAGTTTTGAAACTCAGAAGATACCACCCAAATCTTAAAATCCATTTTCTTGAATTCAAAAAGTCATCTAAAATCCCCAAAACACCTTTTTTTTTTCCTCTGTGTCTAATTCCCACTAAAATAAGTGGGAACTTAGAGGCAATACATTTCTGCATTTAGTCAAGTCAAGCAGTTTTATGATCTGGGTGTAAAATCAGAACTTCACTCATGCAAAGAATCGGAATAAAAGTGAATCATCCTGCACCACAGCAGGAATTTGGAAAGGGTAATCAAAAAAAAAAAAAAAAACCAACAGAAAAAACAAACTGCAGTCACTTTGTAGAGTATTTATAGAACAAAAATTCTTGAGGGAAAGGTTGCAATGATACTAGTATTTAAAAAATACTATTATGAGATGTAGTAAATGGCCCTGTGCAAAATACACTCCTACAATTAAGCTATGTCAGACAAAGTCATGAAGTGTATTTTGAGAATGATGGACTCAACATTAAATATTTTAGAATAATGGCTGATTAGAAGAAATTTACCATATTAGGATTTCAGCCAGAGAACAAAAAATCTTCACAATCTTAAAAACATACTCGAAGAAAAAAATGGGGGGTTTTTGTGCTTTCTCTGCTGCAATGCATATTGCATCTTGTGTAGCAGAAAAAATATCAAACACAAACTTGATCATGAGATTAAAACTATTTCACATGACTTGTTGTCAAATATGAACTCAGTATCATTACAATAATTTTCTAGTTCTGTACTGTGGTACTGTGAAAACCTTTTAGCTGGAGCAGAACTCTTGCTTTCTTGAGTTTGCCTGTGTGTTTGGAGAGTCTGTGAGGAGGGCTGGGGAGAAGGTGATGCTTGAGTTTGTGGACTTTGATCATTAGAATGAGAGTCCTCTTTTTTTTCTTTCTGTCCTGGAGGTTTTTCCTTCTTTTTTTCTGTACCGCTGTAAAATAAAGTGTAACATAAGGGGGGAAAAAAAGGAGAACAAGCAAATAAATTAAAACGGTGGGAGAAAATTTCCTGTGTTAAAAGATGGGAGAAGCAATGTAACAACTTACTATAAATAATCACAGAAAGAACACTTTGATTATTTACTCATCACTCTCTTCAGGTTAGCATTTTGCTGAAATGAGATTTATTCATAAGCTCCAAAAATAAAATACAGTCAGGGAGGTGTGGAAGATCATTCACTTATTTTTACTGTGCAGCTGTACTACATTTACTCTGATTTTAAAAATGACCTCAACCTAGATTTGAGCATGTCCTCTGTCCATGGGAGCTCCTACAGCATTCACAGCTGACGCACGTTGATGCACCACAACTCTGCCACCCCTCAGAAAAAACCCACCCTCTGGTTCAGTTCACTGACTACCTTACCTTGCTGCCAGCCAGGGCTCAGTGCCAGTGAAAGCCAGGACTGTTACTTGTGCTATTTCTGATTAGCTTTAGCCCATCATGAAACTATATTTCTCAATCTATATTTCTGGACATGAGTCCAGAACCTGCTTATCTTTGAGCTGCCACGAAAATTCTGAAGTGCTGTTTCTTGTCCCTGGGCTGTCCTTGGCTGCATCAGGTTCAAAGGAAATCACCCCTGAAAGCTCATGACTGTTTAGATTTGTAGTTAACTAACATCAGACTTGCCACTTCTTCAGTGCCTTCAGTCAATGACAGCTAAAACCACATTTTTACTTTCACAGTGCTGTATTTATTAGGTTAACATTTGAAACAGACTTAAAGATTTAAATACGTGCCATTAGGAACCTTAAATCTATTGAGAATCAAACCAAACGTTAAACTAGGTAAACAGAAAGATTAATTCTGAAACAGAAAGATTACCTTCTATAAGGTAACATGTTTTTTAATATACTAAATCATTCAAACGATAATACCAGGACCTAAAAGAAAAGAGTACTCTTTAGTAGACAGCTTATTTATGTTAAGATAAAAAAATTAAATCTTCCAAGACAGATGACTCAGTGAACAAAAACAGCAAGCTACAACACCAGCTAAACAGGAAAAAGAAAGATTTTCCTCTTAGGGTCAAAGTAGCCTGTAAAGTAAAAAAATAATATCTTTCTGAACAGGAGAAGCCAGATTTCTGTTCCCTCACACCAATTTTCCCCTCAAACCCTCACATGATCTTAATTAATAGTGTTTCCACTTACCTTTTCCCAAAAAACAATGAAAACAGTAAGACAGCATTCAAAATAAATTAATAAAAATGGGCCCCCAATTTTAACATGTAATTAATAAGATTCTCTTTTTGCTTCATTATTTCAATTGAAATGTGTCATCTACCACCAAGACAAAGCCCTCAGTTTGAACTTACATCAGTTCAACTTTTACAACTGATTTCAGAGAAGCAAAGCATTGAAAAACAGGTCAAAACATGAATAATAATATAAAACCCAAAATACATTTTAAAGATCACTCAGGATTTCTACTGTGAACCATATTAGCTAATTTAAGATGTCAATATAATCCATCGGTTACATTTTCTTTACCAAAAAGCAGATGAAAACAACAAAGAGCTTTCACACTTTTTGAGGGCATATATGTGATCACAGAGAACAAAGCTTGAAGAACTTTGGGGCTTTGTTTAATAATTTATAGCCAAAAGTCCTTAATTAACTAGAAGCATAAAAGAAGTATTACTTTTTAATCAGAAGGCTTAGCTTGCATTTCTGGGTGTAAAGCACAATATACTTACTCTTTTTGCAGATTGTTGTAAGAAATGCAGAATAATGAAATAAATTCTTGGAATCTCTAGTCTCTAAAGAAAACGAGTCTCTCTATTCCTATGACAAGTACACCCACAGACCTCTGCACTCACTATCTCATAAATGTGGGACTTCTCTTGTTATTTTTTTTAACAAAATCGTATTTCGCGAAGACATGTTTCCAATTTCCCCTTCCCTTCTACTTGAGGATATCAAAATACAGTCACATTATCATAGAAGATTTAAGGGAAGCAGGAAGAGAGAAAACACATCAACATAATGACCTCCATAAGTCCACCTTGCATTGCTATAAAGAATGTTCCTACTTGGTCAGAACAATGGCTCACCTGGCACCATCTGCCTCTGATGGTAGCATAACAGAATGCTCCAGTGAGGTCATTATCTGTAGTCCCTTTTACCACATTTTTTGTAATATCTGTTTACAAGGACCCATCAACAATCCTGCAATTAACCTCTACATTCCCCCAGCAAGCTCAGGTGAATGCCACCTGCTGACAGCCCCACATCATCTCATTTATCAATTCAGTCTCATATTCTCTGTGTTTTTACTTATTTAGCTCATCTGATCCGTTTCCTAAAAACCACAGGTTCAGTGTGGGAATCTCTTCACTGAGCTTGTCTGTGGACTAACCATCTTTGCCAGTAGGTTCACTCCTTAACTTCATTGCTGGGCCACAAGAATTGCTGGAGCACTCTGGTTTTGCTGGGTTGCAGCACAAGGTACACCTTGGATTTCAGTGAAGTGCTTTGATCTATCACAGGTTAAGTGGGCTTCTTTTTTTTGACTGACATTTTAATTTGGAAGAAAATCATGTAGATATGTGGCAGTCTGAGTAGTGAATATCTTTGTTCTGAATTCATCTGGTTAACTCACTTCTGCTAAAATCTTCAGCTTAATTGTATTATGACTGGCTATTGCAGAGTGGCTCTCACAGTAATACCTCTTTGACTAGGTCTTGTGTAACAACTGAGACCAAATCAAATCAAGCACCCTTTTTTGTGGGTTTCTAGAAACTAGTTGTTCTGGGAAGCAGTCACTTAATGCATACAAAAATTCTTTCCAAAACCCAATGTAATGAGGCATTTCTTCAGTCTACATCTGAGCAGTTGAGAGCTATTACTCTCTGTCCTAATTTTGCAGCTTCTTTAATTTCACTTAGTGCAATGTTTCACCCTCTGGACCACAACACACTGGCAGCTACTGTGGAGTGTAGTCACTCTGAAACACAAAGACAATTCTTACCAGAACCTGTTTTCAGAAGAATGTTTAGTCCTAAGCAAAATGATGAAACAGGTCTCTGACAGTCATTGGTTTGTTTGTTTACTTGTACAAAACACAAACCTGTTTTCATTCCAGACAAAAGGGCTGAAATTTTCTCAACATGTAATAATGCCAAGGTCATGGGTTCAATTCCCTGTATGGGCCACTGACTTTAAGAGTTGGAGTCGATGATCCTTGTGGGTCCCTTCCAACTCAGAATAGTCTGTGATTCTGTGACTTCATCTCTTTCAATGGGACATCATCTACCTGGTGTTCACAGAACATTCCTGGGCTCTGGTCTTAGAGATAACTGGTATTTTAGCATGCCATTGTTGAAACGAGACATGCTGCTACTGTGGAGCTACTCAGTCATCCCATCATCAGTATGATCTCAGTGTTCAGGTTGGTAGAACAAGATTAAATAGTCCAGGAAACGAAACTACTCATTCATAGCAGAAATTCTCAGACATGACAGCTCTACAGAGCAACACGAAACACAGACACTGAACTACAACAGCAGTAACAGTTTGGACACAAGTAGGTCTTCTGTTATGTTGACTAGATGTATGTCTACATATAGTTAGAATGTGAAAACCCCTAGGCAGGCTATGGGGTCTGCTTAGAATCTAAAGGTTAATTCTGTATCTACAGATGACCATGTCCACTTGCTGCACCAATTTAAGCTTTAGCCTGAAGAAAGGTTGGGGTGAAGCATCCTCTGGCCTCCCCCCTTTTCACCACCACAAGTGTTAGAAATAGACACAGTTACCCTGAGTTTGTAAGGAGATGGGACTACTATTAGCATTCACTTATGTTTCCTTTCTTCAGCTGGTAATTTTACAAAAAGTTTGTTTTCTTCTAAATACCAAACAAATTTAACGAATAAAGACATGGGAGTGAAAGGAACTCCTGGAAAGATAACTGAAGAGCCTTCCTAGGCCTTTCTAAAACATGTCTTGAAGAAGGGAGCCACTTATCTTCAGCTGCCTTGAAAGCACCAAAAATTTCCCTGGACAGTTATTTGGGGACCCAGGGAGAGCTGGCCTCTGCATATTAAGGTTTTCCTCTTTTGGCCTATCCAGGTCTCCTTTTAAAGACTGCAACTCAGATGAAAGGGATGCCAGCAACTCCTCTCTGCTCTTCTTATGCAGTCAAGTGTTGAGCAGCCAATGAATCAAGAAGATGATTCAGCACAAACGCAAGCTGAACACCACAGGAACTGGACTGGCTCTCATCAAAGTGCCAAAAGCCACAGGGGTAAGATTAATGGAAAAGTGCTAACTAAGAAATACCTTCTTGCAGGAATGTCTTTTGTTCCTGTGCCTGTCACGTTAGCAGATAGACACATACACTGATCACTGTCTGATTTACTGTTGAAAAGTAAACATAAGAATTCAATAAATATATGCAATGCTACACAATGGAGAAGAGTGAAGAGTGGGGCATTACCCTTGCTTTCCAAGTTCCAAAGGGCATTAAAGATTTTTCTGGTTTGTTCTCATACAGTTTATATTTGCATGCAGCATTTTTATTCCATGAAGTATATAATTTCCCTGTCTTGTTGTACAGCACAGTATTTACATCCACACTAGAAGATAAACCAGCCCCTGGAGTTACCAGGGTACTCTACAGAGGCCAAGAATTTGTTCACATAACTTACCACAGTTACACATCTCTGCCCCGTGGCTATATCTGGCAGCCTGTTCTTCACAACAAATAGGAACAGGTACAAAATCTACTGTTCAAGAAGCCATGCAATCACTGTCTAACAGTCCCACAGAAAAACACAGTTAAGCAAACACTTTGTTTACTTTATGAAGCTGAAAGTATTACATGGAGGAAAACCACTATTGTTTGTTTCTTAGCTAGTTTAACTTACAAATTACTCAAGCAATGCTACTTCTACACATTTGAGATCTGATACAGATATTCTTCATACACACCAAGTAACCATATTTTGGGTTAGGATTTTATACACAAAATGTAAACTTTTATCCTAAACAATTCTCTAATGTTTCATAGCTATTTTGCTATTGCCTACTATTTACACTCTAGAAAATGAAGTCAGTTTTGTCCTTTAATTTCCTTGGGAAGAAAAAAAGAAAGGTGCGTATGAATACCAGAAGGAAAACAATACCATTTGTACTGGAAATATGTTTGCATAATCCTCTAGTGAGAATTCATTTTGGATGCTACACACTACAGAAATACTCCTTATTTATGAATTCTGTTTAGAATTCTGCTGTAAGCAGCCCGACAACATGGTACATCTCCAAAGTTTGTATGTGCTTTACTAGGCTTCAGGTAGCTCTGCTGAGTGTTCTACAGAGGCAAAAATCAAATCCTTGGTCTGTTTGATTTGCAGTTTAATATATAACAATTTCAATTTTAATAACAATTTTGTACCTTTTTGCAGCAGACGAAAGAGTTTCTTTTTTGGCAACAGAAACAGATGAACTGTGGCCTGTTTTCCTGCTTCCTGTACTTCCATTAGTTATACATGACATCGAGATAGCTTCTCGGAGGCTTGGCTGACCTAGAAAAATATAATATTGAAGAGCACAAGGTTTTAGAGTTGTATCCAAAGGTCTAGCTGAAAAACAAAAAGCTCTCGGTTGTGGACCTGGCATCACACAGCAGCAGCCTGAGCATTCAGGACAACCATCCAATGGCATACACACAGGAAAACCTGAACCCAGGCAGCTGGACCAAGAAGACCCCTGAGAGAGGTCAGCTTCTCTACTGCCATACTACCATGAAATAATTATTAAGATATTTAAGGATTGGGATTCTAAAGATTAAAAAAAAAAAAATCAAGATTTTCAGGTTTTTTTCAGCTGCCCCTTCCATCTTAAAATACATTTCAGTATAGGCACTATGGTATAGCTATTAAGTTTCTGATATTGCTCACTCTGCAGAACATCTGCCACATCCAGTGAACATTACAGACTCTCTCCAGGGATGAATCAAGAGTGTATATGTGAAGAAATCTGTTGTCTGTCAGATGTCCACTTCACTCATTGCAGAAATTTAAAACTATGCAGTGAATGTGGGAGGGGATTGCAAGGAAGACAAGAGGGAGCAAAGGCTCTTCTATTTTCAGAGCTGAACACTAGCCTGGTAATTAACTCCCAGACCTGCCTCTGCCACAGCATGCCAGTGAAATACAAGGCATTTTACTGGAACCTGATGTTTTGTGCTTTCCCACTTTGTGTCTCTCTCTTTTTGTGTGCTTGCCTTATTTCCACAGTCCTCCTCCCAAGCACTAAACTCCTATTTTTTCCCTCTGAAGCAGTACATGCCCTGAAAAAGATCCCAGGGCTAATCTCACATTAAACATCCAAAAATCAGTGATCACTTTTGAGCCCATCTCTCTGTCACATCCCCATTTCACAAACAGCAAGTTGTTATTGCATCTCATGGGGTCATGACAACCAGTCACTGACTTCAGCAACAAGCATAAAGGACACAATCGACAGAAAAGTAACTGGTCTGTGTTCATGGCAGGCCTGGCATAGCATGAGATAGATAAGGCATGAGGCCACACATGAAAGATAAAAGTGAGGAGTAAAAAAGCAATTTGGGAGAATCAACAGCTCTGTGTACAGAGGACAAACTCACACAGATGCCTCATTTGAACAATACCAGCATTTGGTCCATTTGTCACATCACAGCTCTATTAGGCAGGTTGAGAGGTAAATTAATTCTTATTTTAAACAAGCACTTTATATACGAGAGATATCCATAAAGGGAATATCAGATTTCAGAACTATGTGGATGAAGGCAGAAATGGGCTGGCTTGCACTAAACATATAGTGCTCCAAAAGCACCAGGGATCATGAAATTCAGATCAGGAAAGTAAAAAGGAACATGCAGAATATCCCAGACAGAAACGAGAAAAAGGCAAGTCTGAAGAAAATAAAGTCTCATGACTAGAAACACTTCGAGGATTATTTTCTTCCTAAATTCTGTATAAATCAATTTGATGTGATTCCTTGCAACCGGTACATTATAGAGATTGCTTTATTTGCAACATAGACATTTGGAATATAGATTTTGTTTTAGAAGTTAACATATTGTACAAACCCTCTAAAGCTCAAGAGATTTTTACCCTGTGTAACTCAGATACAAAAACAAAAGCCCATGAGCTTAAAAAGCACTTTTACTATTAGAAGTCTATAAATCAGCTTCTTTTATTTTCAGTGACAAAGTAAATCATCTTCTTTGTGGAGATGCATAATATCAAGGCCTGTGATTCACTCTTGAACTGCTTATGACCTCTCCGTCTGCTCATTGTAATAGATTAATGCCTCTCCAACCAGCACTACCATGGCTTTCCAGACATGTGAATTGGGAGTCAGAACAGCAGTAACTCCCCGTACAGCGGGGAAAGCATTCAGTGGAAAGTGTAAAGAACAACAGTGCTACAGACAGGGCACAGGAGCTCAGTACGATGGGCAACACACAAGGACAGTTTTATCAAACAAGGAGCACACAGCCATTCATTTTGTTTACTTAGGACATCTAGAGTAATTCCCACCACTAGGTAGGAAAGTGTTCGTTCCTGCTTATGTACAAGGACAAAATTGATTAGAAATAAAACTCAGTATCAGCGTAGTCTCATGTACTCATGACAGGAATGGTCATTGCTCCATGCAACGATGAAACAATACAATACAATGAATACAATAAAAAAACAAAACCAGACAGCAGGTTTGGGATTACTTGTTTTTCAGTGCAGTGGATATTGACAGTAGATCTGCAAGGTGCTTCCCAATGTAACAAGTGACATGCAAAATAACATTTGAGACTGAGATTTTTGAATCAAAGAGAAAACAATTTTTGCAAAATTACTAACAAATAAACATAACTCAGATAAAAAACTGCAGTGACCAGTTTTTTTCAAGTGTCAAAAATATATCAGGCTTTCTGCATGGACTTTTTTTTTTTTTTTTAAGTGTTAAAAATACATCAGGTTGTCTTATACCTCAGAAAAAAATTTTGGCCAGTCACGGTAGTGTGCCACATGATGTGCAATAAAATCTAAAAAAAGTGAGAAAACCAATGAAAAAAACTCCAACAAACAAAAATTCCTGAACACCAGACCCAACACCCTGTAGAACCAAGACCCCTTTCAAACTCTCTATATATTGCATTTTAACCAGATATTCAAAAGTGACTTTTAGAAAGCCTACTTTTAAAGTGGGGCCAGGGGGAAGGGGAGGAATTCAATTCATCATCTGCAATTATAAGCAAAGAAAAAGCATTTATATCTTAATCCATGAGAAGGAAAGGTAAGTTTAAGCCCTGTGCACATCCCAGGCAGTGAAGCAGTAAAGTCTGGATGCCCACAGAGACACTCAATGAGGATCTTCCCAGCTGTGTCACAACTCTGAGGAAGCAGACCCTCCAGTCCAAACCACTCAACTCTCTTCATGACTTTTAACCAAGGCATTTCTGCAGTCAAAAGTTGTCAAAAATTAACACCACTACAACCTTCTTCACTGCAGATATAGTACTTCATAGTAGTCAAGTGACTTTGCTTCAGAGACCTGGGAAATAATGAAGCGGTACAGGAGAACAGAGATTCCAGATCAATACACCAAAACAATTGAGTCCTCCCAGCACTCAGGCTGCACATCTCTGCCAATATCATGTCATCCGTCACCTGCTAGCATAAACAGTCTGAAATTTTTCAGACTGAATAGCACTCAGATTTATCTGCTAGTTTGGAACAAAAGCCAGACATAAACTGAACTTAAAATAAATGCCAGTGTATGGTGACCAGGATTAAAGCCAAATTGTCAGAGATCAAAGTGGTAAAAAGTGTCTTTTACGCGTAATGGATCCATCTCTGTTCTGATAACTTTCATAGAATAATATCTGTTGAGTTCAAAAGACGCATTTCATTAACATCTGTCATGTATACAAATGTGTGAATGAAAGATAAGTAGGAGTAGAAAAAAACAGACCACAATAAACTAAAAATCTATTTCCAACTCTTTATCAGCCTTGATTAGCTAACTGGGGAAAAAACAGAGCCAAGCTGCAAGAGACAGTGTTAAGTTTTGAAAATGTGTGTCCTGTGATAACATGATAGCTTTTCTCTCCAATAAAACTTACAAGCTCAGGATCAGTTAGTAATTCATTTTTTTCCCCCAAATGTTACAATATTTTAGGTTAAAATGCAGTTTATTGTGTTATTAATCATGTTTACTGGAACAATTTGCTTAATATATTTGTATTTGCTGATATCCTGACAGGTAAGTTGTCTTTCTTACACAGGGAAATCAAACCCTTCTTTCTCTTCTTTGGGTAATTTCAATTTAAGGTAACTAGCTGCAGCTACATTAAAAGAATTTCTCTGGACACTTAATTCAAGTGGGTTTAAAAGAAAAAGCTCAACAAATTGCACATTACAAAAATTTTAAAAAGTGGATTTTTAAGCTTTTTTTTTCTCTTCCTTAAGGCATACAATACCCAAGTCCTCTAAAAACCTTAAAATACTTCATTTTCAGCAAAAGTTTACAAAGATTTCTATATTTCAAACATATCACATGCCATGGGGTTTTGTGCAAATAAAACTGATGCCTGAAAGGACAGGTAACCAGTTTAGTACTCTTACTAAAGAACTACAGTGTAATTCACCAGAGAGCCCACAGAGGTGAGCTGAAGAAAAACAGAGAGAAATAGTTCTAAATGCAGAACATAAGATTTTATCTGCACTTCGTTCCTAATGTAACAACATCAAGAACAAGCTAGAAATTATGACAAATCCTAAACTTATTTCAAGATGTTATAATGAATTTTATGAAAGCAGCTAACTGTAGTCACTTCTCTGTTTCCAAACTTTCAAAGGGTGTGAAGTCCCTCAGCTCATGGAAGATGCCGGCAAAGAAATAAATTGGGAGCTCTAAAAATCATTTCAAAGAGAGTACTGTATTCAGAAGGGGAGAGAAGTAACTTCTTCAGCATTTTGCTTTATTCAACTACCTCACTTACATAGTGAGAGTCAAATGTGATTGAGACTTCTTAAGAAGAAAAAAGGTTCTCTTCTATCACATTAATAAACATTACAGGTCTGGGTCAGACACTGGTCTCAAATAATGATGAAAACAAATCAAGAAAAATAATTCAGTTCACTACCTATGGGTTGTGCTGCTTCTTGTTTAATAATCAAATTTTAAGACAGAATCAAGTTTCAACAAATTGTTTTTCTTACAATAATTATATCTAGCTGAAAAAATGCATGTTTTTTTTTTTTAATTGAGGGCCCATTTCACAAATTTCAACTAACAGCAATTAAGCATACATTATTTGTCATTTCCTATTAAAAGGAAATGAAATCTCAATAGAGGCATGGCTTTATGCAATGGTTTGTACAGCTAATGCATAAATATCTTGAGATGCAAGTGAATCTCTCCCAACAGGTAGATAAACTAACTAAAATGTTAAGAACAATTAAAATATTTCTTTTGAGATTTCCTGCAAAACTTTTATAGCTTGGGACCTAACCCATACATTTTTAACTTTAAATGATCCTCCTAGAGATGTAAAACTAACTTTTCAGGTGTTAGGGGAGTCATGGCTCTGCACTTTGGGCAGGCATTTTAAAACATACTACTCATGGAAACCAAAGATTTCTTTGCCCAATTGCTTGTTCAAACCACACAGCCCTTTTCCTTTTCCCTTCCATCTTATTATTTTCCTATACTTCCCTAGAGGCACCATCTACTTGCTCAACCAATTGCCAAAGATGCTAAATCCTAGGGGAGGAAATAAAATTTTAACCATGATAATTTGAAACTATTTGAAATACTCTGGCAAACAGTGACAAAAAAGATACTCAAGTGTTATAAACAACAAACAGTTTTTAGTTGAAAAAGTTAACGGCAATACAGAACTCTTCCAACATTGCAATTCTTGGTTTGAGAAGCATCATGGAGAACAGCAGAGCACCTCTCAGGAAAATCTGCTCACTGTTCTAAAAAAAATACACAGATTCACAAAACATACCCAGAACTGTAAGAAGCATATGAAGAAAGAATAAGGACACTTATCATCACAACTGAAAAATAATCCTCTACAATGCTTTGAGTATCTTCTCCAATGAACAAGATTAAGATTACTAGGTTATAGAAGTTTAAAAAAAACCCCCGAACTTTCTTCTTCACTTCTCTTTCCTAAACTTGGTGTAGCTGGTTAGTGACCCTTAGTTCACTAATGCCCTCTAGATCCAAATTCTTTGAATAAAGGAAAATATACAAAACCCATAAAAAATAGTAAGTATAACAGAAGAAAAAGAAAACAATAAGAACAGAAGATAGGAAAAAATGAGGAAGAAATGCAGAAAAAATAATTTTAATGCAGAAAGAACAGATGGCACTAAAATCAATACCTGGAAAATGCATCAAGATCTCAAGAGCCTCATTATTTGTTATGTGAGCATACAGTCTGCAAACTTCAACTGGACCCTTCCCATGAGTAAAATGACACACATACAAGTTTACCAGGTTAGTTTTGAGACTGTGGATAAGAACTTCTGTCCCACCACGACCATCAGCATTTTCCTATTTATGTTTCTATTTTCCGTTCCTTTAACATTTACTGATTAGACAATATAAATATGTTTTATATAAATTTATTTATATAAATATAAATAAATACACAGCTATTAAAATATCTCTCCTTTTAGGATTCTGTTTTAGGACTCAACCAAAGCTTGCTGCACACCTGAAGCCAATTTTTGTTAACATAAAACAAAATGACAATGTTATTGAAATGAAATCATTGTTGAGATATGGTAAAAATCATATCTGAAGTGCTTTGCTTACATTAGTGCAATAAGAGAGAATTTGATGAGACATACCATTTCATGCAAGAGAAAGGAGCAGGAAAAGGGAAGCTCAATGAGATCTTATTATAAAAGTCCACCGCACAAAGGAAAAGGTAAAGAAAAAAAAAGTAAAAAATGCCCACCAACTGCATTTCCAGCACTTAGTTGCTTTTGCAGGTCCCCAAGATCACTGCTTTAAGCAAAATAAAATGTCTTTCATTCTGCCAGCCTGTATTGTCATGGGAAACCCTCTCTGCAAACTGCCATCCAATTTCACTTTGTGAGCTGAATCTGCATATGAGTTATTGGATATCAATTCCTGTCCAAGCAATAGGAAATGTTCCTCCAAAGGCTTAACCTTTGTAAAGCCTTCTCATTATTTCTGAGTCCAAAAAAAGGACATGAACTCTTTGTTTCTCTATAGGCAGATATCAGATGTATTTTCTGGTAAATGGCCACTTTTTCAGGCACAAGCTCGTACCCCAGTGAAATGATTAGTCTGAGATATTTTACTGGTGCCACTGTGTGCCACAAACTTGTCCACACACCCAGAGCCTGAGGGATGAACTCTCCTGTTACACACATTTTGACACCCTGGAAGACTTTAATAGGTTTACCAGGCACCAGCTGCGAGCCAATCTATCTTGCTGGCAGCCACAAGTACCAGACTGCTTTATGCTTTTCTTTTCTTCAGTGTCCAGGTAATCTTTGGGTTTGGAACTTTTTGTGAATGTTAACAGCATCAATCATGCACCAACAGCAGAGGCATGTGGCAACAAGAGCACAGAGCTGCCAAAAGCAAAGAATTTCCCACCAAAGAAATTCTTCTTACCAAGCCATCTATTAAAAAAGAAAAGAAACAAAGAAAGAAAGGAAAAAGAATCCCAGAAACACACCTCCACACTATGATCCCTGTAAGCTGTTGGGGATCTGATCCTTAACCAAGCCCCTACACATTTCTAATCCTCAACACTGCTTTCAGAGCTGGTAAATTCTCCTTTGTGTAGTTATTCTTAGCTGTGTGCAGAGCTACTGTGTGAAGTACTATCATTGCCTTTTTATTTTGAAAATATTATCTCTATTTATAATAACTTTGCATTGAGAAGTCACATGCAAACACTCACAGCCTGCTTTTCACTGCAAAATACAGACAAGTGCTAATCCTGTTGCAATCCCTACTAGAAGTATTTTCCTTATACAGTATCTCCACTTCATGCTTTACTAGGGGCACTACAGTGGCTAATAACTCTTGCCCTTTATCTTGTCTTCTACAGTTCACAAATCCCTGTATGAAGAGTAGCTTGCTTCTGAGACAGGACTAGACATGCAAAATCATAGGTAGCAACCTCCTGACTGATAGCTCGTGAGTTAGAAATAAAAATCTACCCATGCCCACATAAATTTTTTCACTGAAGACTGGACTAAGGTCAAAAGAAGCACATGGTGCAAATGTAGAAAGAAACAGAAAAACCAAGATTTGAAGGATAATGCAAAAACATTATCTTCAGCTACTGTTACAATCTGTCAATCTAAAATAAAGGAGTTAGAAAATTAAGAACATAATTAGATCACCAGATGTGCAATGCATACAAACTAGACAAAGTATGAAGAGATTGCTTTTAGCACTAAGTTGAGCCATCAACTTCAGAATAGGAAAAATCAGTGAAAAAGTGATCAGGATTTGTCCATTTCAGTATGATTCACAGTCTGTTCACAACATTTATTTTTAGCCTGTGGAAAATCTCTCTTCAAAGACACTACTGAGGTGGCAACACAAAAAAAAAAAAAAAAAAGTGTGATTTTAGAAAACTCATTTCAGCAAAACGTAGGGAAGACTCCTTCAAACCAGGTTAGTTATTGCCTCATACTCAGATTAAAACTCCCTTGTTTGAAGGAAAGATTCAAGATGGCTTTTTCTGGTACTACGATAAATTCAGTTTGTTTTAAACTGAAATTAAACCCATCTCTCTCCCAATGTATTCAGAAATCTATACACACATCTACACTCTTTACTCATTATTTTATATCAGTATGTATTTAAGAGCTGCTGTAAAGAAAAATACTTCTGTGATTGAAAGCTTCAGCATTTCTTTTTTAAGAAAACCTACCTATAATATTTACCATGAAACTGCAATCATTGTTTTGCAGAAATCCAGATTATTGACAGGATCATGAACACCAAAATGAGTTTTGGAGCAACACAGTTACCTTTGCAGCAATCATGACTCAACTAGTAAGAGCCTGTGATGTACATGTGTAATACTTCAAAGAAAACTTAACTATTACTGCCTTGCGTACTATTTTTGTATGGCCATTCAGATCTTCTGCTAATCCTACTCATTCAAGAAAGTAATACATTTATCTGTGATAAACATTTAGGTTTTTATCTATTGAAAGAACTTAAAATACAGATATCAAATGTAGAACCTAAGATATTGTGAAAAGCTACATATGAACTTGTTTTAATATCAAGCTTCTTTTTCAACTCTAATTCTAGACTCTTACAAAATTCTAGTGATTATAAGTGAGCATTTCCTTATGTCATACCTTTATACTATCTATACACAGCTGATTTTATGAATAATGGTGAAGTAATGTGTTCACTGGTGGTATTAGGTAACTGAACACAATAGGCACACAACCACCACAAATTAAGTAGTGCCAATTAGTCCTAACTCCTAAGTTCAATGTATTAGATCATACATGTACATATCTATCCCTGTCCCCATCTCTATCTTCACAGTTACAAGCTGTTGTCATTCATCTGTAGAGATTTAATACAACCAAGCTGAAGATATTTAGATATTACACCCCTCTCTGCACTGCCTCCTCCAAATAACTAGTTTATTTTTCAAAAATTAACCTAGACAATTCAGGATGGTCACAAGATCCCCTGAAAGGAGATAGCCCCAAGGCAATTTGCAGAACACAGTAAGTTTGCTCTGCCTGTACACAAATTGGCTGGGTATTAGACAGCTCCAAGCCAAAGGATTTTAGCCATCTTTGTGCACATCCCAGCTCCTCTGCATTTAAATGGGAAGAATAAGCTATTATGCTTCACGCATTTTGCCCACAGTTTTTCACTTGAACATTTTCTTTTTGTCATAATGGACAGCAGACAGAAGAGTGATTTAGTCAAAGTACTTGTCAGAGCTCTGTTTACAAAGAGTTAAAAAAGGAAGCCTCAATCTTGATCAGACCAGGTATGTAAATCGGGTAGATAAAAGCTGCATTTATAAGCAGAGATGACAACAATCTACCATTTAGCAAGCAAGAGAGAATGGCAGGATTCAGAGCCCAATCCAATTAAGCATCATGACTTCCTGCCATCTGGCAGAAAGACTGCAAAAACACTTAATTAAGCAATTTGATCTCTCTGCCATATCTAAAATAATTCAAACTTTCAGCATTTTCAGCTTTTGCATTTTCGGCCTGTATAATGCAGTCACCCAAACACAGGCTAAGTAATACCCGTTTGGTGTTACACTGGCACGGGTGTAATAGTGTACTTCAAGGCTGAAAGACAGGGATTGATCCCAGAGATCTTTGTGCTGGCATGATTTGATGGGGTTACATGCAATTATGGTGAAATAGAACAGTGAATTATGTGAAATATGGCCTAAGCATTTATTTAATCAGAGACCCGATATACATCACAAATGTACAGAGCTGTAATTCTCTTTGAATACAAAACTAAGTTAGAGTAAGTCCAAAACTTGATTCAAGCAATTCTCCAGAGAGAAAATGGAATGTCTGGGCTTGGGGCAGGGGGAAAGTCTGTAAAAGTTAGTGCAAATGGCATCTAGTTTCTTTACTTTTAAACAATCCTACATATCAAAACTGCAGTGTAGAAGTTACTAGTGATTAACCAAAAGAGAAATTGCTGAGTGGCTACAGGGCCACTTTTTACACGAGACCTACTGGTGGTGAGTTATCTCTGCAAGTGAACAAAAATTACCTATATTCAGAAAGCCTGCTTATTTGGTGACAATGTGTTTTGATTTTTATTTTGTTTCATTTTTAGGGGCAGGGGCAAATGTAGCCTCTAATATGCCCTTTCAGCTGAGTAACTTCTGGGCAAAGTCAAAGTTGAGACTCAAAACTGTCTATAGGCCCCAGAACCTGCAATGGCAGGATAAAGCCCGCAGCTGTGAAGCATTCCAACATTTCAATTGAAAAAGGAACTTCTTAGTGAGAAATTGGAATAATTTTCTGAGGCATCAAGAACATAAAAATGTTAACAAACAGCAAAATTAGTTAAGTATATTTGAGATATCTATTAACCAAATATATTTAGGAGCCACTATTAAAAATCTAACCCCTCCAGCTCAAAATATATCTGCTTTTCCAAATGAGACAGAAATGGGAAAAAGGAAGTGACCAATGAAGAACATTCTAATATGATAACACTCTGACTGTAGAAAGAGTTTACCAAATATGGGCTTACCTTTACTTGGTGCTGATTTTCTCACAGAAGCTACATGGTCTTCAGAGATAGCAAGACGCCTTAGCACATCAGCCAACGCTGCTTTTAGAACAGTGATTTCATCTTCTTGTTGCTGCACTCTCAGCTCCAGGGCAGAAAGACGGTCCTGGACATCAGACGTGCTCGCAGCTGAGATGCTGTCATCTGTATGGGAGAAAGAGGCATTTAACTGGTCTGTTCTGAATTAAAAGCCACAGACAGAAGCATGTACAGCACAAGTACGTCTGTCCCATAATTTTGAAATACTGAAGACATTCAAAAAAAACATGTTCAGGCAAATAAGGAATGGATATTATGTCAAACATCAAATTAATGCTTCAAGACAGATATGTTACTAATCATTATCTAAGACAGAATGCTTAAGGAGTGTGGCCCTCTTACAATCACAAGAGGCTATGTGTTCTCTGTTAAAATAGTACATAAAGAAAACTACGCTTACCAGCAGAAGGAACACTGAAATCAAGCCTATTTAAACAGTCAACTGAATAAAAAAAAAGGTACAAAAATTGTGGCAAAGTTTTGCAATATATTCTTTTGGAACTGCTTAAGAATTTTAACTATGATTCTTAATATGAAAGCCAGTTGTAAAGTTGGAAAAAAGAAGAAAGCCCACAGTTGAACATACAAGTATTATTGCTAGCCGTGACCTAATTGCACCAAGCGGCAACCTCAGTTTAAATGGTCTAGGATCAGCATTCCTAACTTCAATTCCTTCTTGAACTTTTTTCACATCACCACTCTTTACATGCCAAAAAACATACAACCTTATAACATTTGGCCTGAAGTGAACAAAAATATATACACTACCAAAACGTTCCAAAAAACTGTTTGGCCATACAGAGATAGATTAGCACTGAAGCCCCAACCCAGCAAAACCTATTCTTCAGTGGTAAAAAGGAAATTACAGCTTCTGCTTACTCTTTGACTTTGACAGTTCTTTGCATTATTTCTGCCAAGCCAAAATAACACGTAACAGATTTCTGTATTTGGTTGTCCCAAAAATCACAGGCCAACCACTAAAAAAAAAAAATCTGCAAAAAAATATGTTGCTCAATCACAAGGTACTGAATTCTTTATCCATCCATTTTAAGGCTTACTAAAAACTCAGTGAGGAATTCTAATACAGGTTTAAAACATTTACCTGTATTGCACAAACAGATAGTTTTAGTTCATATTCCATGCAAAAAATACAAATAATAAATTTACATGTAAGGGTAAATACCTGATATTATTACTGTGATTATACACAATCTAAACGTTAGTTCAATAATCTCATGAAGACATACGAAGGAGAAAAAGTTAATATAAGCCAGAATCCTAAAACTGTTTTCCCCTAAAAAAAAGCCCTAATCTTCGAAATACTTACATAAGGGTACTTCTAAAAAACCTGAAAGTGAAAGAAACACTGAGCCAAATTCCTCCAATGAATTAAATATGAAAGAAAATAAGGAGTTTAATGCCAACTTCCATTCAGTTAAAACATGATATTCACTACTGAAGGACCGAGAACGGAACCAACCAAAATGAAGAATCACAATAATACCTACACAACACAAACTAAATTCTTACAGTGAACTAGTAGAAACCCCCTAATATTAGGAGTGAAATGTATTCACAATTATTATTAAACTGAAAGGAACAGTTAAGTTTACAAACATAAAACATCTCCTACGAGATGACGCTCGTATATTGATTTAATTCACTATTTGGTTGAACCAAATGCAGAAGTGTATCATTTCATGGTTAATACCAGATTCATTCAGGTTGATAAAAAGAACTGCAGGGGAATTAATAAGGCACATAATCAGGTTGAGATCCAGAGACAACAGACTAGAACAACTGAACAAAATGCCTTTATGTCACCATTCTAACTGTACCTTCTATATGCAGAAAATTTATTTTAATGACTCTACAGCCCAGCATACCCAATGCTCTCTAAGTAGAACTTTACAAATCCAGACTTGTGGCAGCTACCCCAGGTTGGGATGGATTGTGTAAAAATCTTTTATTAAAACCCTCATTTTCGAAACCTCATCTGTTTTAAGAAGCTACCATAAGTTCCTACAAGCACACATAGCTACATAGCATATAAAAAGGAACCAAGGTAAATGTACATTAATCTATGAAGAAAAGCTTTTACTTTAGCAAAGTTAATGGACTTAAAGAAGTGCCATATAATCCATACTTCTAGTATCCTTAAAATATTAGCCTTTCAACAGATGCAGTGGACACTCAGAATGAACACTGCAGAAAACAATTGTTTTGGAAATATTACAAACTTTATAATTCATCTTACACTGGGGAGCAGTACAAACAGAAGAGAGAAGTTTGACATTTCCTTAAAAAAAAGACAAAGAAAAAAAAACAAACCATTTTTTAAATTTTTTGCTTCTTTGTCTGCCAAAGCCTTCAATTAATGAACTGTTAAACAGTCTTATAATAGATAAATTATGGATAAATTCCCAGGCTGTATAAATATACAGCAGATTACTATAAAACATTTGTAAAAGCAGTAAGTAGCTGTGTCAAATCATCATTTTAGAAGCCAAATATTACAGCGTTCCCTGTGTGGAGTCCAAATAATAGTAATTACCAAACCAGGAAAGGCTCCACTGTTGACCAGTCTTTCTGATGAGCACAGATGCAAGTGCTCTGCACATCTGTGGACATCTTTCTCTCCCACCAACTACTAACATTGACTAGGTTGTTCCTGTTGAACCCCAGCACCCCAAAAATGGGACACATTACCTGGCTGCTTCAGCTCCCAAAGCCACAGTTATGTCACTAATTAGAAACTTAAAAAAACAAGAGAGCAAATCTTTCTGTCCTGTAAGGGTGAGCTGCAATGCTCAACCTCCTCAACACACCAAATGAGATAGTAGAGGAATTGACTGATGCTCTCCTCAGTGAGCTGTGCTGTGGAGGCTTGAGCCTTGATACAACACAGAGGCAGAAGGACCCTCAAACTCAACCACAAACCAACAGCTTGTCAGAGGTCAGAGCTGTAGAAATGGGGCATGAGTAGAAACCGTAGCAGGCTAAACCATGCAGCTGATTCAAAACCAGGCAAGGCAATGGTGTGTGTAAGAGGGGAAAAGAGGGTTCAAATCACCAGCAGCTGCTTTGCATTGCAGAAAGAGCACATGAGAAACAGTGACCAAAAGAAGCTGGAGAGCAAGAATAGCACTGGGAAATCAGGAATATTTTGGTTGATGAAAGAATACAGTAGCACACTAGGAAGGCATTTTATTGTTCTTTATCATTCTACAGAAGCAGCATCTGTTTCAAGTGATGACAATCATGTATCACCCTGGCAACTATTAAAGAATTAAAATGAAAGATTCCCAACCCAAATACCTCACTCATTACAGCAAATATTGAACTCAACTCCAACATGCCCTTCTTGGCAGTGTCTTCAAAAGTAACTCAACAGGGATTAGCTTAAAAGAAGATGCCTTGAAAGTAAACACAACTGCAATCCATGAGACTCTACAAATACAAAATTGCACCTTTTCTTCAAATAAGTTTTCAAAATTGCTTACAGATTTCTTCTTTCATTAAAAATACATTTTATAATAATCTAAAGAACTACTTCAGAAGAAGTTTAAACAAAAAAACTTCCTTCAAGGGCATGCCCTTCCCTCTTCAGAGAGGAAACAGTTCTTACACAAGAACAAAGTCACTTGTGAAGAGAAAGTCCCATCTCCTCTCTTCCTCTTCTCCCACTCCTAAACATTTGTCTTTTCCCTCATGCTGACATAGACACCTATCCAGGCCTTCATAAGCCACTCTTACTTTACTAAACCAGTAAATTAAGTAAATATAGTGAGAAATTTGTAAGTGCTCACTGGTAGGAGCAAGAAGACATCCAAACATATATGAATCTAAGGTATTTCAATCTTAAAAAGACATTTAAGGTAAAAGTACTGGTAGTCAAATGACTGCAAAAACATACTAAGTCTAACTATACAGTACTGTAACTTTCAAAATAAGATATTTTATTGTTTTTCACAGTTCATCAGTTTGATTTTTAATTTTAGCCAGGAAAATATCAATTCCTCCCCTGCTTTTGGAATAAGAAATATTCTGTATTCAGTATTCATGAGGCAGAAAGATGACCCCAAAAATTAGGGTTCATTTTTCAGTCAAGGAACAGCATTAAAGAGACATGTTATTCCGTGTGGGACTCCTCACAGTCACAGGTGCCAAACCACTCCCAGCAGACTGAACAAAAAGCCCCTTAGACTTTTGCCAGGAACTTCAAGAGGGGTATCCAGTACATGGTGATGGTATTTAATCAACCTCCCAAGCCACATATCATTCTTCTCCCCACATGTCACCAGCAGGTACGTACGTGAGGATAACAGCATCTGAAAAGCATCACCCTTCATCATTCACTGTCTGGGAGAAATTTAAACTGGCTACATTCAAAAAAAAAATGTATCTTCCTACAGAACCATCTATTCTGAGCACCCTCAGCAATTCCAGAGCATCCATTATCACTTTTCTGAGTCAATTCCTCCCAGCCTCCACTAAACATAAGTAAAGGCTTCATTTTAGACAGAAGCTACAAACTCCAGCACATGGAAATTGAAACCCAGGATGGAAAATCCTACGTTTTAGCCAATAAAGCCACACAAACCACAGGTAATTTTAAACCCCTGTCTGTTAAAGCACCCACAGAGTTTTCTGTTTTCCTCAGTGTGGTAAGAGCCTTTTATTAGATAAAAGCAACAGAATTTACTTTGACTAGTATGAAGATCTGGCCCGAAAGAACCCTTTCTCACCAGTACTATGATCAGCTCACATATGCAGGAAACAAACTGACAAATTTGGTTTTCCTACCATGCTACAAGAAACAAAACGCTGCAGTTTTATGCAGATCGGTTGTCTTAACACTAGATTAGAAAAGATGCAAAGATCAAGAATTGTGTTCCATATATGTAATTCATAATTGTCAAAAAACCTCCAAACCAGCAGAATTAAACTCCATGCTTTTGCCCACTATCTTCTTCACCTCCTCCAAATGCCAGCCCCACAGACAAATTATCTCAGTTTTGTAAAGGATGTGAGTCAAGGAAAGAACACAAAAATGGGAATTAAAACACACAACACGAACATGTAAAAGAGCTCCCCCCCGCCCCAAATGATACTGTCTTAAGTTGTAATTTGCCCCTAGAATTAGACCTTGTGCCATGGATATGGAACGGGAAGTTCTCCCCAAGTTCTCACTTCCTGCAAATGCAAGACTGTGGCTTTTAATTCTATCAATTACCCCATACAATTTTTGTTTCCTTTGCTAGTTTTTCATTCTTTTTACTTAATCTCCCAATTTTTCTATATTGAAGTGAAACCATTACACTGATCAATCTCATACTTACGGGAGACAAAAGTGTAAGCTCGCTCTTTATAGAACAATAATGCAGATATTCTGAGATATGTACAAGTAAGCCATTGACTGTAGACAGTGCAGTATATTAGCATTTCCAACACTAGCTAAACATTAAATTTCTCTCTTCCAAAGACAGTTTTTTTAGGTTTTTGGGAAGGATGCATGTTGTTATACACCACTCATTTCCTCAGGGTTGATGCTGCATGAGGACCATCATGTCGATTGAAGCTCAGGAGATTTAACAGTTCATAGATACATCTTATTTTAGTTCCCTAAAAACAGTTAAAGTAAGAAAAAGATGTATTACCCTACACTAGCCTTTCACAAACCATTTTGATCACAAGTTCACAACAAACACTAAGTTTGTTTGCACAGACTCTATTGCAGAATCAGACTATAAAACAAGAGTGCAATGTCTAGTGGATACTGCCTTAAACACCAAAAGTCATCATCCCAACTACTCATCTGCATTTTTAATCATAAACCATGTAAAATGACTGCTTATTATTCAATCCACCATATTGTGATGGACAAAGAACTTGGCCATGAACTAATCCAAAGAATGCTCCCCACCCAAAAAATAGACACTAACCAGAAAGAAAACCCCACCAACCTTCACTCAAGTCTGAAATTTTAGCCTGTGACTAAGAGCTTTAACTCTGAAAGGAATATGATTTATGCTGTTAAGAATTTATGCATGACTTGAATGAATGTAAACTGGTCAAAGATCTATACATACCTGTATGCATCTGTATAGATAATAATACATTTGAAACCTGAATTAAAAAAAAAAAGGGGGGGGGGGGGGGCATAACCTAAAAATTTAAAACATTAAAGAAATGCATTGAATTTAAAAAGAACAACAAAAAATATAACAAAAAATTGAAAA
>JAWWEV010000115.1:24103878-24139618 GCA_035583235.1 Hafferia zeledoni | reverse complement strand
CCCCCCCCCCCCCCCCCCCCCCCCCCCCCCCCCCCCCCCCCCCCCCCCCCCCCCCCCCCCCCCCCCCCCCCCAGAAGCGATAAATTTCAATCATTATAGCAATGCATTGAATTTCAAAAGAACAACAAAAGATATAACTACACTTGGCAAAGCTTCCATAGGACTTCTCAATTCAGCATGACATACATTCATTTTACAACTGTAGTGGTTTGTCTGTAGATGATCGATGAAATGATTTTGCTGAAGTCCATGAATATTCTGCAATGCAATAGTTACTGCTGACCTTTGATATTTGTGGGCTACTTTATGGTTAGTTTGAAGCAAGTTCATATCTGTGAGCCCACTACTGCACCATTACATTATAAAGAATATGACACATTTTTCAAGCAATCTCATTTGAAGGGTTGTTTGGACATGTAAAATGATCCACAACTTCATGCCTAATAATTAGTAGCTCATTTGTATATGCTAAACAGATTTGCGCACTTAGGCTTTCATATCTTTCTATGTCCTGACATGAAAAAAAAGCAAAAAGATTAAAAGATGATACAAAAATATCCTGAAAAAAAATAACTTTATAATAACCACAAGTTACAGCAAAGAAAAATATATTTGTAATGAACTTGTGCATCTGCTGCTGTAAACACTCAGTTTTAACATGGAATCCAGTAAGACATAAGCATGAAATTCACAGGGCACAACTCCACTCATGCTCTATGGACCAACATGTGTGTTCTGGCTTCCCTACGTTTCCAGTAACTGTATTACTTATTGAGCACAAAAGTATTACACTTTTATACTTGCTGATACTAGTTCTGATAGGCAGACTGTGAAAACAAAACAAACACAGACACTTCTCATATTTGACACTGGTATCCATGTAATTACTTGAAGAGGCAGGTAATTAGGCAGCCTCTCTCACGTATCCTTCCCCAAATGCATACTTAGTATCAGCTCCACCTCCATTGAAATTCATCTCAAGAGTAAGACCATTCAAAGGTTTTTCTACACCCACTACTTGAAAAGCCTTGTGGTTTTTAAGTACTTTTCTTCTCCTAACATTGCTTAGCTCTCGATGCTCCTGATATTGTTCTGAAGCTCATGACTCTTCAATGCTTGGCCTCCAACCAGCAGGACAAGCCCTCTCCCTTCAAAAATAGTGTTTCTGCTACAGATGAGAGACCTCTACACTCCCTAAACAGAATTCATGGTGGCTATGGGCACCTGCTTGGGATCTCCCATGTAACTCAGCAGCAATCCCAGTCACCCCAAGCTCTTTTCAGTATCCAATGACACCCTATTTTAAGAGTCTGGGGCAGGGAGCATCTTTTAAAACACGTAAGCTTTGAAATTCACACAGCAATCAAAGAGAAAGCTGCAGGAACAGTTCTACTCCAAGTTACACATGAATTAACAATAACACTTTAGCACACATATATTAGTATTTCTTTGCAAAAAATATTTCATGTTATGCTAAAAGTGTTAGAACATTTCCATGATAAAATGCTGATTTAATAGTTACAAATTAAGCAAGCATGAAACAATATAGGTTAAAAATTTCAGTGTCTGCAGTTTCTTTCCCCTATCCTCCCTAACGCCCAAGTTGATCTAGCTGAAATTTGCTAGAACACAACCTTTCTTGTGCTCAAGAGGGACCAGATCTCTGAGGTCTTCCTCCTTATCAGGTGTTCAGCCACCACCTACCTCCCTGCACCACGAGTGGATGGCACCCAAGCCACCACATGAAGAAACTCAGCAGGCTCTAGCTCTTCAGGACAGTGGAAAAGCCAGTCACTGGCTGGGGCTCCAGGGTGGCCACTGCAGAATCACCAAGAGGAGGAAAGCATCTTTACCACCTGAGAAAGAACCTGCATGTGTGCCTAACCCAAGATCAGTGCGGAAAAGTGCTAAGCTCTCACAGGAACTCCCACCAGAAGCAATCAGGCTTTTGACATATACAGGGCTGTCCTATCTATGCACTTGGACAATCAAGCGTTCCCAGTTTCAAAATGGGCAATTAGAAAATTAGGTGATTAGTAGATGCTTTTGACCCTAATCTCTTTTTAACTTCACTCTTCATGTGTTAAATACAAGCATTGTCTCACACCGCATAAAGGTTAATTAACACTTGTGGGCTACCAACACACTATCCTAAGTGCTGCAGCAAAGTCAATGCCTGAATTCCTGCATTTCTTTGAAAAGCAATACTAAAAGCTTTGCTGTAAAAATAACAGAAAGACACACAAAGAAAATGAAGGCAACTCAAAATATCAAGACACTGCTTTTTAGGCAAAAACTACCTTTTCGGAGTTCTGACTTGGGGTAAACTATGAGCAAGTAACTAAAGGCTGCATCTTAATATCTATATGGTTCAGAAGATTAAATGCAGTCTTGAAGGGAAACTACAATTCTGACTTTTATGTTCAGTCTGACTTCCGACTCAGAACTCTGTTCTTTAACCATACGTAAATAGTGCATAAATCTACAAAAAGACAGCATCATCATCACTGATCTGCTCAACACAATGAATTATGGTTATTAATAACCATATCAGGCTCAGACAAAAGTACTGCTATGCAAAACATCACCAAGTCCAGCAAAAGCACAGTTCATCGAGAAGCATGGGATCATCCAAAACACTGGTCTTCCTGGAGTATTCAGCAAATTGATTTACACAGACAGTTACCACCAGTCTACCACCAGGCAGGCAATGAAGCTGGTGTGAAGGGCTGTAAATTGAAAGACTGCTGGAGTGGAGGAAGGAAGGGAAAGAGAAGAAGGGGGGGAGATAAAAAAGAGCACTCACATTAATCTCAGATTCTCCACCTCTCTCTGCACCTGCTACCCCTTCACCCTAAGGCCACTAATTTTTTAACTGCTCTTGTCACAGTAATGATGCTAATTACTGCTCAGAGAAGTGCCCATATAGCTAGAGAATTTTTTTTTTCAGAATTTAATTCATACAGGTTACCTCTGATTTCCGAAGCTCTATTTTCAAAGCATATTTCCAAAATATATTTTTTTCCAGTAACATGCAAATAAATTCTAAGTTTACAAACATTCAGTCTTTAGATTGCACCAATGCAGAGAAAGTCCAACATTGCCCATCACTGCAATGTATCTCCTCTGCTGCAAAATATTTGAGTTCAGTAGTACAAACATACTTTTAATCTGAAATGTATGGAAATCTTCCAACATCTTAAATATTTATTGCTTATTTGGGCAACAAACTTATCTCAGTTTTTGCCGGTGGTATGCTTTTAACAAGTACATTTTTGCCCTGGAGGAAAGATGTTTCTACTCTTTAAGACTGCTACATTCTCATCAATATAATTTCAGCAACAGAACCAAAATGTACTGAAATCATTAAGTAAGATAACATCAGGCAAAGCAATATACCCTCTTCTTTCATGGATACATTTTATTTTGTACCATGCAAAGTTCAGTTGCAAAATTTTACTGATTTCAAATCCTGACACACAAACAAATAATCTCTCATTTCTGTTATCTAGTTATACAGGTAGACATTACCCCTGAAAATAAAAGTAGTGGAATATTTCTTAAGTGTTTTTTTTTTACTGGCTGCTTCATTGTACTGTTCATTTCCTTCCCCCAGGACTCATAAATACCTAGTTTGTAACATCAAAAATACCACTGCACAAACTAACTTTATTCGATCTCATTCTGTGCTATTCTAAGCCAATCTATCATAAAAGCCACTATGCAAAACTCCATCAAGTCAAGAAAAACAGAAACCCAGCCTACAGTACTAGTTTTGTTTCCCAAAGAAATATGGATGTCTCTCCCAAAATACTCATCTGCCCTGCAGGAAAAGCCTTCCCTTTCAGCTCTGCTGGAAAAAGTGAGATGTGATGGGGCTTTGTGCTCAGCAAAAATGTGCTTAAATCAGAGCTGGGGGAAGGCACCAGGGCTGGTGTATTTGATAGTTCTTATCCACCCAGTCACAGGACACAGTGATTTCAGATAAAGGTAAAACCTGTTTTGAAATAGACTTAACAGCTCATTGCCTTATCTTACATTTCTGGTATTTCAGGCATAGGAATTCCTTCCACTTATGCTCAGTCTTATGTGGCCACTGCTTTATTTCCTTTCAATACCAGAGCCCATTCAGTAAAATGCCAACTTTCAGCTTCCTCTCCAACAAGATAAAGTGACCCTGAAAAGTTACTGTCCTTCTTTGCATTTTCTTATCCAAAAGCTAGGATGATAATGTGCTCTCTCCCTCGTAAAAAATAACATCTAAGAGACAAGCCTTTTGGTGGGAGTATTCATTCCAGTGTTTTCTCTTGTGAGCATCCACCACAGCTGCAGTGCTGCCAGAGTGGGGCCAGGAGGGCTGGTTGTGCTTGCATGCCCATCATGCTCCGTCTGCCCCAGCAGGCAGCATCTCCTGCAGAAGGCACTCCTTATCCCAGCTCTGTGATAAAAATGCTATCCTCACTGCTGAAGGGGATACCACGTCGCAGTCATTCAATCCCCCGTGCCTTGTAGACAAGAACAGACATAGGGTTTGTTTCTGATATTTTTAAAAGTCCATTGCTTCTTGGCAATGTGAGACTAAAGCTCTCTAATCACAAGCTTGATCCAACTCAACACTTCCAAATGTAGCAATGAAAAGCCCACTTTTGTTTACCTCCACCAAAATATATCCCCAAATTCTGCAACGGTTTGCAGCTTTGGTACTAGAGGAACACTTCTACAACAGCTAATGCTTACTTCCACGTGGACCCAAATCCACGGCAGTTTTGTTTGTTTGTTTTTTGGATAGAAAAGAACTAAATCATCTCAGTAATTACCAGTCATGCTATACATGCTATAGACGTGTCTAAGCTCTCTGCTTAGTTTCAAGGATAAAGCACAAGCTGCATGACTCCCACACAGCCAACCTGTAAGGTGGTATCTTCATCTACTCATCTCACATTAGTCACAAGCTCCATTTCAATTGCTACAGAGGAGCTACTATTGAGAAATAATGGGAATATTTGCACGTTGTGTGTCATAGAAAACACAGGCCAGAGAGCAAGCAGGAGTATCTATGCCAGTATAAGTCAACAGCCACCCTCAAAAAGGGGAACTGAGCATAAATACAGTTAAACAACTGACTGGTTCTTCAGTTAAGCTCCTTTTGTTTTATTATATTAGCAATTAAACAGCCTTGCTGAAGTAACAGCTGTAAACAAGGTGTGGGTGGAAAGCATTGCTCACACCTTTCCTGCTACTGTGGCTGCTGCTGCCTGACAGGAGACCGATTGTTCAGCCATTCTTCCTGCTGTCTTGTAATACGCTGCTTCTGAATAGCTGTAGAAATTTTTAATATTAATATTCATTATTTGAAAAAGAAATATGGTCTTTTAAACTTTCAGACTATAGGTCTATCATCAAGCATTGTCACACTTTCCTTAGCAAGGACACTATCAACAATAACTTTCCACAAATGCTCTATGTTGATAAATTATACAAAACCATCATGAACACATGCATGGAATTTGCTTACATGGGAAAAATGCCTTTTTGCAGGGATACTTCTTCCTTTTTTCACAAAAGATCCTGAAGGAAAACACACTTCTGTGTGGAAAGTTTGTTGAATTTTGTCAACTCAAAAAGGTCATGTCTATCAAAGTTGCTTAAATACATCACATTGTGTACCATACACAGACTACTTTCTGATCTTTCTACAGACAGAGTCTCCAAGTGTAACAGTTTCCAGGTTTTTATTCCCACTCTTTGCCACAAAGCAACACTTTTTAAGTAAAGAAAATATCCCTTACGAATAGTAAGGGAGACATGGCTGATCACGGATATGTCTAGTAACAGAACTACTACAAGTACTACAAATACTTGACAGGGAAACAAGAACTGAATCTGGTTGGGACAAAGTAACAGCAGTGCCATAAACTATGAATAAGTTGCACTTTTTCCCATTTACTTCCTTCTTCCACAAAACTAGGACATTAACTAATCAAGAACTGCTATCAATCCAAGCCTCCTCAGAAAGATAACTCATTATAGGCTAAAGTACACAAGTTCAAAAAAAGCAGGAACATTTTGCTGCAAAAGTACGCAAGCACCAATGCAACCAGACAGCCTCTATGCTGCCGCTCAACTCACCACTGCCACATCAGCCATCACTCCCATGCAGACCTATCTCAAAGCTCTTCTCTGGCTATTACTAGGTACCACTTTCAGCATTTTATAAGAGATCAGGAAGAGCAATGCTAGGTAAAGCCTGCCTACAACCCACAGAAATAAAGTTTATAATTTTTTTACTAATACACCTCAAACTCAAAGTGAAAAATATACAGGAAAAAGTTCTATGTTGTAGGTGTCCAGTGTTTGCAATTCAGTTCTATTCCCTTTTTTAAATCCTGGACATTTCTATTTGTTTCGATAACTGTGCAGGGAACAATCTAAAGCCACTAAAATAATAGTTACTCTGAAAGCAGCTATTATCTTAAATCACTGAATTATCCAGTTTATTCCTCTAGTGCTTATGTTTTAGAATTGATTAATTCCACATACACTTACTAAGCATTAGCTATGCTAATTCAGCTATTTATACATATAAAAGAACCATCCAGGAGCATGCTATTTTTGCATAATACTGCCAGTCAATATAACAGGATTCTTCATGCATGAAAAAGAGTCCTTCCACCACAACAAAATACATCAGTAAGAACAAAATTATTTTATATATTTTCAGCATTTTCTAACTTTTCTGACAATCTTATTTTACAGATTTTATTCTATTTTTAACATTAGGAAGAAAGAATTAAAACTGAGCTAGTGTGGGCATGTTCTTTGTGCTACAGCCTGGGCTATGGTCACATCAACTACCAGGGAGCGAGCCCAAGTGAGAGTTAACAGCATCACAGCTTCCATGTAGTAACTACTCACGCACACACTCTTACTCAAGACTAAATGCCAGGGTGTTTAACCTACTAATCCACATTTAGTAACCAACTGTGTCAACATGCTCTTAGTTTCCGCCTTCACTTAGCCCTCTGCAGCTCCTGTGCAAGCCCACACTCTAACTAGGTGTGGCCATTCTCTGCGACTTGCCAAGCTACATAGGAGAAACTCCTCATACAAGAGTATACATGACATGCAGCCTCTACCTCTCTGAGATGTACCCCAAAAAATACCTTATTGCTCAAGACATCATGCCATTTATTTACCAAATAGGTAAAATCATGCAAAAATGAACAACTCAATCAGCTTCTTGTGGAAGTGAATGTTTCCTTTGATGCATTCCATAGATAGCAAAAATCTGACCGTGGGTATTCTCATGGTTATAAACACTTCTGAAGAGCTTCACAGGCAAACCCCAACAAATTCATGCATTTTAAGAACATAAAAAGGACAAAACCAGTGCTGAAGAGAAGAGCAAAAGAAGACATGTGACCTAAATTCTCTTGGTTTTATGAGACATAAGGGTATCTTCTCAAGACACAATAAAAAACCTGTGATTTAATGACTGCCACATGTGGTTATTCTTTCTCTGTCCCTGCTCACAGGGCAGGATCTGCACGTCCAGTGGTTTTTCTGTATTTCTCTTTGCAAGTTCTGCTCTCCAAGTTGCTCTGGCTTACTGCAGAAGGAGCAAGTTAGAGAAGCCTTTTAGTGGAGTATGCTGCAAGACAGAAGTTTCCAATGACACTGCTTTCCTGATGAATTTACTTATCTGTGTAAAGGAGCAGCGTGGTATTGGGTTCATAAAGATACTTAATCGAGGCATTACTCAAAATTTGAGAGCAAAGACTCAATGCTGAGAAAGTGTGTGCAGCCTGAACCTTTCATTCTGACCTTTAAAGACAAAGTTGCTGCATCAACTCCACCTTTGACATTTCACCAATTTCGATAGTTCAGCAACTTTAGGCTGAAGTATCTTCAACTGGCAATTACTTTCTACAACTGCAAAGAAAAGACCAACCGTTACCCTGCACAAGACACTATTATTTTCTCAATCCTCTTTTGATGATTAATACATATTCCTAGAACTGTCAGAGATAGAGACCTGAACTGGCAAAGGAGAAGAAACATTACCAAAAAATGTAACTACAGTTTTAAAAAGTAACTAAGAAGTTAAAGAAATGAGCCTTCCACTGAGTCAAGATGAGTATTAACCTTCTCAGTAGAGATGAAAACCTTAATGACCTTTACAGTATATGCAAATTTATGTTGCAGACACATAGCACTTCTCTTACAGTGCAATACTGCAGGTATTTAGTCAGATGCTACCGAGTAGTAACGCTGTTATTTACCAAAATATGTACCACATACATTGAAAGACTTTTAACGAGAGGTATACATGCAAATATTTACAGCAAGTCTACAGTCAGCAACGTGCAGAGTCAAACACTGTGTTTGACCTCACAGAGAGATCCCTGTGGCTCTGCACAATGCCACTGCACCAGCCTGTACTGTGCACAGCTGGGTCAGAACAGGCATGTCTCTTCCCTACATTCCTGATGAGGAAACAGCACTTTGACAATAAGTTTGATGTAATGAAGCCTGGAAACAGCCCATCTAGCTTACAGCTCACTTCATTAAGCATAGGCTCAGCTAACTCACAAAACAAGTAAATACTGCTTAGTCCAACTGTGCTTATAACCCTTCAAGAGAAAATTCTTTTAATTCCTCTGAATTAGTAGAAGGTGGTAAGTAAAATGAAACTAACATGATAAAGAAGTAGAATTTAAAAACAAGTATGTATTATCCTGCAAATTCTAGCAGATAAGAGGCTGCAATGGTATTTTCAAGAACTACAATGATACAGGACTTGAACTCTAGCCTATCAGAAAAAACACTGTTTAGGGAGATGTAGTCCCCTGAAATAGGCTGATACTTGGTTTATTTAACTGGTCTGCATCCAGTACCTATCTATTTTGGGTAAAATATTAAGCTGGATGTAGGACTTCTATGTCACATTTGTCTATTTTTACCTACATAACAAGCACTAGAAAGAAAAATGCCCTTGTAACATCCGAATACTTAAAGCAAAGTTCCTCATGTCAGATACTAATTGAAATTAAGTACTTTTGCGTGAGCACCCAGGCAGGGAAGCAAGGCAGCAGGAACAGCAGCATGTGCCAGGCACTGTCACTAAGGCAGGTGGCAAACCCACTGCCAGTTGAGGTGCCCTCCACAGGATGATGACGGTCCCTTGGTGAGACTGAGCAGCAAAAGCCACTGCTGGCTCAGGTGCTGTCCATGACACAGTCACAGCCCCAGGGTGAGAGGCACAAAGCCCAGGAAGGACTCAGTCTCACCCCTGGAGAAACCCTGCAGTCACCACCACAACCTCATCTTAATTATCACCATTTCCAGCAACTGGTGAACCCTCACTGTAAAAAAAAAACAACCAAAAAACAAACCAAACCAAAACCAACACAACCACACCAAAAAAACCCAGAAGCAAACTCTACTAGTCTAAACAGTACAGATACATGTGTCCAAATCAAGAGTCTGAAAGCAATCAAGTTTACAAATATGGGGATACTAGAGGTAGCTTTTGTTTTTTCCTGTTTATAAATACCACTTTCAATGTCAAGTGTCACTGGAGGCAAACATTTACTCAAGAAGCATGACAAATGAAGGTTCTTTTGCAGGTAAATACTTCTGTTGGTCAAACTGAAAATTTCTAACCTGATCTGTATCACCAAAGATAAATTCCAGCTCATATCTAATTTGATAGCTATGCTCTTCCAGAAGGGACATGCCTCTGCCTTAGCTGTAGTTATAAAAGGCTAATTAGAAAAAGTGGAAAAAAGAAGTCATTCCTACTGAAATCAGAGCAGCTTTTTTTTAGAAATACAATTAAGCTGCCTATCAGCAGCAGTAGCTCATATGTTAAAAAGGAGTGCTAGGTCTTTGCCACTGAATTAGGAACTAATTTTTAGCTTTGGCAAGAAATCAGCAATTAGAGGTATGTACAATGACACCTATGCACAAAAAAAAAAAAAAAAAACAAAACCAAAAAACTTCACAATTAAAGGTAAAGTAGACAAGTTCCTATAGAATAGCACATCACTGTAGGACACGTACTTTAAAAAAAAAAAGTTACCCCCCAAAACCTCATCTGAAATACTGTACTGTTAGTACAAAGCCTTAAGCTCCTTTAAGTAAAGCAAGAACGAGCATGTACGGCCCAACAGAAAAAGAACAAAACATCCTTCTACAGCTTAATCTCAGGCTTTTTCATACTTGTTACCACTGCAAAGTTTCTAAAAGCCTTCGGGGCAAGGAGCTCTCAAGGATGAAGTTAGACATTTCATATGAACAAAGCACTTTGTAATTCTCCATCATACCAGTTTCTTATCATGCTAAGCTAACATGCAAGCCAATACATAATTCTCAGAAAACTTAATATAAAGGTACTTTAGGTCTACCTGTGTAAGTAGGAATCAAGTTTTAAATCAACCAAACACATTACCCTGGTAATAATATTCAAACCTACATTTTCTATTAATTACACATGCTGTCTTTACCTCTTACTCAAAAAAATCCTCAGTCTTTCATCAAGAGTTTAGTCAAAATTATTTTCTAAGACACAGAAAAAAAATTAAAATAGAAATATGCATTGAAAAAATTATGTATTTCTTGTACCTTATTTTGCTGGATTTCTATACAAATCTCAAAGGTAAGTTGATCATGCCACACGCACTTTAGAACTTCAAGATATGCCTTAAGATGACGTTCGAGACACTGCTACTTTTATTACAAATGATCATAGAAACTCTTGCTAAAAACCATTACAGTCATGAAAATGCTGGTAACATAAACCTCTACATATCAGTAACAAATCTTCAAGTTACAGCTGTAAAAATTGCTGTTCTTTAGAATTTTTTTCTGAAACGAACAGTTGAACATTAACCTTTGTTTTCTACTGTAAAAATCCTTGCAAGCCTGAAAAAAAAAAAAATCATACGAAGCACTTGTGATGTTAATATTTCCAATTTACCCTCCCACTTTCCTGAAGGTTACAACATCTTGAATTCTAAACCAAATACTTTGAATTCTGAAGGAGATAAAGTACAGTGCACTTTAAGAAAGTACAAAGCAAGGTCATTCCTTTCTTCCAACAAATACTCATTGAAATCTATCCATTAAATATTTTCCCCTTATTTTTTTAAACAAACTTTCCTGCTGACTGTCATATTTCAGGCCAAAAATGTAAGGTTTAACATGTGAGATGCTGCATTCATATCAAAACTGCACGGCATGAATCAGCACACAGAAGAGTTGCTCAGTGACGTCCGTTTCATCCGCAAAAACAAACTTCTCCACTATATACAAGAGGAACACGTCTTATCTCTGATAAGATTTCTTGCTGAGGTTGGCTGGTCTTCTTAAGGCCATATACTTTTGGTTACTACATTCAGAATGCTGCAATTAATTACCCGAGTCACACTCAAGAGGCTGGTTTGACAGCAGCTGTTTAAAGAAATGAAATAGGCATTGAAATATTTAATTTTTACTACGACACTAGTAAAACTAAAGGGGGCGGGGGGGAACCCTTAGTTCTGAAGGGCAAATGCACGTTTCAGGCACCGCCAGCCCCGCACGGCAGGCGCTCGGCGGGAGCCGCAGCTCCATCTACCTACGCTGAGCGAGCCTTTACTGCCGCCTGCCTGAGGCCGCGCAGCCCACGCGTCCCCGCGGGGCTTCCTCTCACTTCTCCTTTGCAGAGCGTCAAACCGAGAGGTCCAGACGAAAGGCTGGACACGCAAGGGCCGCCCTTTCCCGAGGGCTGTGAAGGGTTCCTCGCACGCAATGATCCCCCTCCATCGGGACCCGCGCTGCTTCACGCCAGGAGCCTTCTGTCCAGCGAGCACTTAACTTCACCATCATCTCCCTGTCGCTTCCTCCGTTATCCACACACATCACAATTTTACTGAGCTGTCTCGTTTTTCATTTCCTCGAGGCTCGGATGCCGCTCAGCCGGCGAGCGGGCACACCTTGCACGCTGAGCCGACCCCGCACCATGCAGGGCAGTGTCTCCCCGGACACGGGCAGGTTTTCCCTTTCTGCCCTCCAGGAATGGGAAACGCGGAACACGAAGCGCTGGGGGTCACTCCGAGAGAGCCCTGCAGGCGCTGTGGGGCGGGCGCGGTACTTTACCCGTGCAGAAGGCGGCGAGCGCCGAGGGGTCGCAGGCTGCGGCCAAGCAGGGCAGGGCTGTCTCCATCCCTCTCGCCGACGCCGAGCCGGCTCAGCGCGAACCCCCGCGCACGGCCCGGCCGGGGGTGCCGAGCGGACGGTCCCGGGTGCCCGCCGCCTGTCCCGCCGCCCCGGCAGCGAGCGCGGGAGGCGGCGGGGGCGGGCCGGGGCCGGGGCCGGCGCCCCGGGGAGGGGCCAGCCCGCAGGCGGCGGCCACGCGTTCGCTGCGGCACCGGAGCCCTCTCCGAAGGGGAGCGGAGCTCGCCGCGCTGCTCCCAGGCGAGAGAGCGGCTGCCGCCCGCACACGGGCAGCGTCCTGCACCTTCCCACGCGAAGCCACAGCCAGAGCCAACAAACACCCCCTGGCCAGTCACACCGAGGACTAAATCGCGATAGGAACTATAAAAAGCCAGCACCGATCGGTCTGCCCTCGGCCTGGGCATAAAGAACCACCAGAAATGACTAATGGAAACGATGTTTTTATACTCGGTCGATTCAGATAAACCATTATTGTTCCAAAGCATGTCCGTCTATTTGTCAGAAACACCACAGATCTATCGTCAGTCACAGAGCAGCGTGACACGAACAGTTCACACGGAGAGGGGGGGAGAGAGGAAGGGGGTGGTTGTTTGCTCAGAATTATATTGGAATATTTTTCACATGACATCTTTCGAGGCAAAAAAGCAATGACATCACTGGCAATATACTCGTATCCATTATATGAAAACTAAGCAAAATATCATGGCTTAAAAGCAGCAGCTTTGTAAAGCTATCATGCTGTTCAGCAGAAGGGAACTCGTATTACAAATGCATTACAATCTATTTAATGTGATCATGATTTTGTCTGTCTTGCAAGATGAAGCACAGCCAGATGAGAACTAATGAATGCAACATGTGTTCATTCTTTTGGTAGCTGTGCCTGAAGCCAACTGGCAAAATCACTACAGCAAGATAAATGTCAAAACAAAACTATTTGTGAATATGTACTGCATGTATTTTGTCTCTTCTATCATACTTGAAATAGTTTATTATTTTCAAGCTTTGCAAGCATATTAAATAACTCTGGATTAAAGTTTTGATTTCCAGACAACAGTGGGATAGTAAAAAAAAAAAAGAAAAATACACAGGGGAAATCTATGTCTCCATTCAAAAAATGAGGGGAGCATTTTTTTTCCACCATCACAAACAGCTGATGAGAAGGTTCATAGGTTCGTAACAACACATATAATTAACACAGCACACAATAGGTTTTATGTGTTTTCCCCAAAACTATCAATCTACCTAACTACAGTAGTATATTTCTTTTCCAGCAACTCCTGACAGACTGGAGGAACCAACCTCTGCAGTGATCTAAAAAAAGAGAAAGGCAGTCAGCTGAACACAGCTCTGCAGTATAAAGCAAGCCAGACAATTACTGAGATTAATAAAAGGAAAGGACTAGGAAACTGAATGGTGGAAGGGTAAAAGGGTAAAAGGCAAGGACACACAATCAAGTAACGGGCCCTAATGAAGCCATGGGCCTCAACACACGGCTGTGGCACAGGGATTGATCAAGAACCCATGTTTCCAACTTGTCCCAACCACTATGTTGCATCACGTCATTAAACAATTCTAACTGCAAGACGGAACACGGAGTCTTATCTTGGGTGGGTTGTGCAGACAGAATAATTTAACATGCACACTTTGGTATCCTTTCAAATTCAACATCCTGCCCAATACAACTATGAAGCCCTGGAAGAAATAGTGGGCAAAACTGCTCCACGAGGCCAAACAGACATTGCATGTGCTGATAAGACCAGCACCGAGAGCAGAAAGAGGCTTGATTTGCAATCTTAAGCGGACACTACTGCTCTGAACAATAACAGATTAAAAATAACTCTATCTCTGGCCCGTACCTGTCCTTCTAAGCAATGTGAGTATCTTTAACAGCTGTCTACCTTTAAACTTTGTGAGTTTAAACACCATCTCAGGCTCCTCTTCCCTGCTGTTTCTTGAGTGGTGAGGGATAAGGAGGTGCTCTTTGTAAGTATTTTAGGCAGTCACAAATGATAAAAAGATTGCTTGAAGTAGGACACAGACCAAAATGAAACACATACACAACAGGAAAAAACCTCTCAGATTATTAGCAGTGCAAAGTACATTGTTACACCATGAAAAAAACTAACACTCTTCAATCTAACAAAGATCAGGAACAGAGCTCCACAGACGATACAAGTACAGATTCATTCATTGTTTGTTTATGCCCAGCATATGGGTTTTTAGGATGGTATTTTGGTAAGGACAGTGAATGTCTCAAAAACTGCATCAGCACCAGCCAAATTCTGAACTTAGAAAAGGGTAATTTTAGACACACTTCAGATTTTCATGAGTCAAAAAACACTTCAATGCACCATTTTCTTCAGAGGTGGGAGCAAACGGCTCCTCCAGCTTTGAAAGAGAGCCATAGGAAGGTATGAAGTCTTTGGAGTCATCACTTAGAGGAGGAAATACCAGGTCCCCTGCCCCATACCCCCAAAACTGCCTTCCAGTCACCCAGAGGTAGCTAAGGAAACTAGGGGTGCCTCCACCAAAGCCATCATGTCCCCAGCTGTACAGACTGCAGAACAGACACCTTGTCCCCAGGATAACTTTAGTGCTTAAAAAACAAAGAGGAAGATTATTTGAGCTTCCTTGGCAAGTGATACTGCTCCTAAGAAAATATCTGCCATCACATGAAATTTTGAAACTGGTTTTCACAGAATTAGGGTTTCTTAATTTCCTTCAGATTTAGATTTCAGATTCAAGAACTGATTCACAAGGCATTCACAATTATTTTCCATCCAAAAGATTACTGGACACTCTATGTACCCTTTCTTCAGAAAACCTGTAGCTGTACCTAAACATTACGAAGTGTAACCGTACTGAGACTAGTTTAATGACTGTCTTTTGGTTGAACTGCAAGAGGGCAGCACCAGTTAATTGTATTTCCTCGTATGTATAAAACCGATCATGTTTGCACTGGCCAACAACAATTCAATTAGTTTGCTTTCTTCTTTCTGAAAAGAAACTGTAGCAATGTTTCAGTTGGCAATCAACCTCACAGTCAAACAGTATCACAGCAACTGCAGTCATTACCTTAACCCCACGGAAAGGAGAGAGTAACAACAATATCTTCAATGTAAATTACCCAATTCCTACAGACCCAAAGCCTTTATTAGTTGTGGGGGTTTTCTAGGAGGAAAAAATCCCTTCAATCTGTTTTTAAAGCCATGAGTTACTTGCTACCACCTAACTAATGCAACAGACGTTTCATCACATAAGACAAAGTAATAAAGCACAGTTTTAAAAGATGCACTTCGGTTAAGGATGCCCATTGCATCGAACCTGTTTCCAGCAGGACTTGCGAGGTGTAGAGAGGTTAGTGAACTATGAAGGACAAGAACAGTCTTGCAGGATTCAGAGCTCCCGCTAACACCTGCAGGACGTGGCAGCCTCTGCCTCTGCTCACTCCTCTTCACTCCAGGTGCTGGCACTGTAACAAACCCTAGGAAAGTCCCATTCTCCAAAGCATTAATACCAAGAGTGACAGAAGGCAGGACCTTTTACTATGATTAAGGTCACTTACAGTTGGCATACAGCAGCACTACTGCTAAAATAAGCATCCCTGCCCTTCTCCTGCATCCTTCCCATTCTCAATCTGCTCCTGCCAACAGAGCTCATGGAGTTGCACAAGGAAACATGCTGGGAGATGGAACAGCACGAAACCTAACTTATCAACATCAAAACAGGAAAACTTACCAGGCCAGTCATATGGTGTATGGCACAATGGATGATGCTGCAGCAGCAGGGAGGAGGCAGAACCCTCAAGAAAGGGTGGTGGGAATCATGTCTGTCAAAAGCAGCTTTGTCTGTGGTGGAGTTAAGGTGATTTTGAAACAGCTGCACTTGTTAATCATATTTCATTGCCAGAAAACTGAGTGAAATAAGAACTGATACAGAAGAGAGTGAGGTCCCAAGTGAGCAGTGCCAGGGCAGGATGTGGCAGTGAGCATTCAGTAGTACCAGAGGCCCTTCTTCTATCACTCCACTTCTAGGCTAAACTGTGCTCCTTCATCATATGGCATTTTTCTCAAAAGGAGATAGCATGCAGAAAACATGAGAAACAACAGGTGAACACTCTGGACATTAGAAACTGTCCTGAGACTCTCCTACACAACTAAGCCATACCCAAGTTAAACTAAACCATAATAAACCTAGCTCAACCAGCTTCAGAAAGGGATCTGAATGTGGAAATTTATTTGTTTTCCAAACACACACTTTTTAACTTGAAAAAGAAAACCTACAAACAACATAAAGCCCTCCAAATGCACATGCATATTTTAAGAATAACCACATGAACGCCTATTTTTGTCAGGTGGGTTTTCTGCTGAAACAGCTGCACCAACACAACGGAGGTGGCAGCAGGCTGATGTGGAGAGTAGGAAGGGTGGCAATGTGTGAGGCTGGTATTTCACTGAGCATAACATCAAACCACAGCTGTAGCATGCTTTCCGCTGCCTGCCTGGAGCGCTTGCACAGCAGACTGCTTGCAGCTGCCTTCCTGCCAATCCAGCAAACAAGATGAAAATGCATTAAATCTAAAACACAGCCACAAAAGGGTTTCTCCTGCAAATTTTACATTGGGCACGTGTTCCAGACCACATAACTTAGATGGTGGCCCATGAAAAAATGCAACCCTGTTTATGAGAAAGGGAAGAGTCTGAACAATGTTATCCTTGTTGGAATAGAGTCTGTATTTTTAGGGAGATAATCACAGTTTCGTCTCTGGTCAAGAACCTAAACAGCTTCAACCACCCAAGTTTTGCATAAGTGGTATTTTGAAAACTACAGATAAATCGTACAAGATTGTTAAAGGTGAAGCATTTCCACCTTCTGAAAGTGCTCAGCAGAAGTTTGATTATTAATAATGACAACTAACTGATAATCAATCTTAGTCATACCATCATCATCATCATGGCTAGACTTTGCAAGCTACAGTTATGGACTAGCTATGGTGAAGTGACTGCTGTCTAATTATTGAGTTTAACAGAAAGAAAAATATTGATTTTTCCATGCAGAAGTAGGGAAACACCAGCAAAGAGGATACCTAAAAATCTGTTTTCTAACAAAGCATTTTCAAAATAAAGTATCTATTTCTAGAAATGCAACACATTTTCTTTCAAAAAAATGATTAAATGTCATTCTTGCATGTCAACACATCTGCAAATGTTAGCTGTTTCCATTAACATATTGCTGCAATGGTGACTATTATTACTACTTTTAGAAGTAGAAAAAATAAACTATTCATAAAAAACGCAACAGAATTTGGAAGCGTGCACGATTTACAACAGAGACCAACAAGATTCTCATTCAGTATCCACTGAGATGCTGAGGAAGTAGAAAAGCCTTTATGAAAACCCCACCACCAAAAAGTGCAATCCTTCACACAAAAACTAATTCTTATTGAGGATGTCCAGCACAAGACTTGTGATGCACAGAGGACTTGCACAGTGGGTGAACAGCTCAGCAGTTCACTGGGATGACGTGTGATCACACTGTGATCTCAAAGGGTGGCTCAGATGTGTAGCAAAGCATGTAGATGAGGAACAACCCCACAGATGCTAGTCTGGCTTAATCTAGATGGTGAGGAACACCTTTTGGCTTCCAGACTTCTGCATATATCAGCATAACACAAATCTTCCACCCGAGGGGTGGGGTGAATATCTCCATTTGCAACTACACAGCATAAACACACTATCTCTGATTTAAACATTACCCAGTACATGTAAATGTGATGTAGGTCTCAGACCTTAAACTCTTACACCACTTCAGAGTTTGACCTTATCAAAAGATCATTTACAGTCACACAGTTTTGACATATTATATATAACAGCTGTACAGTCCATAAATTAATTATCCTTCTGATAGCACAGACTACTAAACATAGTGATTTAAAGGGAATCTGTAGAGACAGTTTTATATCTGTGTCATTCCTTTAAATTTAGTTGACAGCAAATTTTTTACTCTAAGGGAAATGGGTCACAATAATAAACACATAGTTTATTTACAAATACAGGATTGTACTACTATGAAATCCTCATGTTAGGCTTAGGACCTATGCTGTTGGAAAAACATACAAGGCACACATTTGTTTTCTTAAAAAAGACAGATACAGAAATTCCTGTTTACTTCCCTTGTTTTTCAGTAATATTCTCAGTATTATAAAAATTGGTGAATATAAAATGAGAAGAACAAGCCATACTATTTCCATGAATTGTTTGATAAAAAATTGTCATTAGAATGAATCAGCTTGGTTCACACACAGAAGTCAAAAAAGACCTTTCGACTAAGTCAACAAATTAAATCTGTCAAACTAGAAGTCATGCTTACTTAAAACTACTGATTTTCCATTAATACTTCCTGTAAGAATAGCAATATTAAAAAAAAAAAAAAAAAAAAACCACAACAAAAAAACCCCCCACCATTCCCAGCCTCTCTGGAGAATAACCAAAGGACTGCAAGAGACAAGCAACCCACCATTTTAATTGGTAGCTCTTTCACAAGAGCTGAGACCAAGGTCAACTTTTGACTACAGAAACGTGTGTTGATATTACCAGAAAAAAAGTCTTATAGGTGAGGAAAAATCACAGAATCAGAATCGATTGTGTTGGAAAAGACCTCTGAGATCATCAAGTCCAACCCTTGGTCCAACTCCAGTCCATTTACCAGATCATGGTACTCAGTGCCACGGACAATCTCAGTTTAAAAATCTCCAGGATGGAGGTGAATCCACCACCTCTCTGGGCAGGCCATTCCAATGCCTGATTACTCTCTCTATAAAGAATTTTTTTCTGATATCCAACTTAAATTTGCCCTGGCAGAGCTTGAGCCCGTGTCCCCTTGTCCTATTGCTGAGTGCCTGGGAGAAGAGGCCAACCCCCACCTGGCTATAGTAACTTCCTCCCCTGGATCATCAATCCTGTCATAACAGCTAAAGGTCAAAGCAAAGAACAAAAAGGCTAATTTGAAAGAGGGAAAAAGAGAGGAAACTGTGGTGTGCAGCAGTAGAGTTTAATTGAACTGACAGACTAAACAGCCATGGTGCAGACAAGGACACAACGTGCTACAGCAGGAAAACAGCACACAAGAAGAGGAAAAGGTCCTTGGTGGCTTTAAGAAATGCAGTTGTGTTTTCCAACAATTCAGCTTACTGAAGATTCAGAGACTGACTAAAGGTCAGAAGTGGCAGGAATGTGATGGTATCATATTACCTAAGAGGCATTTCCACCAGCCCTAAGAGCTGGAGATGGTTACCGCAGTATGTGATCAAGCTCATTATGTCCTCAGTTCACCACAAGAAGCTTCTGTACTCCAGATCCACCTAGTTACCTTCATGTTATAAGAGCTGGAAAACAAGAGAACAATCCAAAACATACTGAAGTCACAACTTTTAAAGGAATTTAACCAAGCCTCAAATGAAGAGTTTACCCATCTGTTCTTTGAGAAGGATAAAGTCCATGAGCTAAGTGAATAAAATACCAGGGGCAATGAACTACAACTGAAAGTAACTTCTTGGCTAGCAAAAAAGACAACACTACTGATTGCTCTAAGCTCCAAGTGGCTTAGGATAAGGAGTAATCTCTGTATATTTGCATACAAAGTAAACTAAAATATTAAAAACTATTTTTATCAGTGCCTCTCCCTTTTTTTTTTTTTGTTTGAAATACAGGCTACGGCACCATTTCTATTTTTCTTAATACGTGTGAGTAAGAAGTTGGTAGGCTCTGTGTAACTAGCTGCTTACATGCAAGTTTACACAATGAATCACAGAATGGTTTGGGTTAGAAGGGACCTTAAAGTTCATCTAGCTTTAACCTCCATGCCAGGGACAGGGAACCTTCCACTAGATCAGGCTGCTCAGAGCTCCAGCCAGCCAGGCCTTGAACACTTCCAGGAATGGGGCATCCACAACTTCTCTGAGCAACCTGTTCCACTGCCACACCAGCCTTGAAGAAAAGAATTTTTTCCTAATATCTGATCTAAACCTACTCTCAGTTTGAATCCATTCCCCTTTGTCCCATCACTACATACTGTTGTAAGAAGACCTTCTCCATTTTTCCTGTAGGCTCCCTTCAGGTACTGGAAGGATGAAATTAGGTCACCCCAAAGCCTTCTCTTCTCCCAGCTAAACAAACACAAATCACTCAGCCTTTCCTCAGAGAGGAGTAACAAAAACACAATTCCACCAGAGGATTTTTGGGTAGAAACTTGACAAATACTTTACACATAGAAGTTTTGAGGATTTTTGTGTGTGCACTTATGTGTGTGTATGTTTCTTTTTTAACACTAAGTTCTAACCTATACAGAAGCTCAGCATATAACTCCATTTGAAATACATATTACCTATGAAATGGACTGTAAACACTTTTTCTCATGTCAGCTTGTACCATTTTTTAAGCACTCCACAAAGCCAAATGGAGAATTCTAGAACTGTTAAAATGCACATGGCTATGCAGAATTTAAATTATGGATGACATAAAGCATTTGTTACATTTACAGTCTATGAAGTTCTTTAGTATTCCAAATTTTTAAAGTAAGTGACACTTGATCTCAGGACAGTCTTGAGACATAAAAGATGTCAAAACCTCAATAAATAAAGTGATCTGAAATAGTTAGGGGAAACTTTTTTTAATCATGCTTACCATAGGTCATATCTGCCCATTGAAATATTCAATCCAGTATACAAGTCCACTAAAACCCCACATTCCTCCTTTTTTTAATCCTCAAGCCAAAAGAATTTATTGCATGTTTAATAAGTTTTAGTCAAAACAAGGTTTCAGAAGACAAACGGTAACAGTGATTTATTTATCTGTAAGTCTGTGATCACCACAGGAGCTTACAGGACACTCAACATGCTACAACTTCAGTGTAAGTTTTATTTAGCAGAAATGTTTTGCCTGCTCTCTCTATAAACAGGAAGAGTCAGCTATTTCCTTAAACCAAGTGCTAGTGACTGAACAGAGCCTGCAGCAAAATCTACTTGAAAATAACAAACCTGCAATGCTGGATTTTTTATTATATTTCTCCATGGGCTGTATTTCCAGCATGAACATGCAGTTTGTTTGTTTTTGTTTTCAACATAAATCAAGACTCTTACAGGAAAGCATGCACTACTAAATTATATTGCACAGCATCAGAACAAAAGGAATAGTATTAGGTAGCAATGAGAAGACCGGCCTAAATACCAAGAGAATTCTAGTCCCTGTTTCTGAAGTTGTGCTAAATGGCATCCTTTGAAGATGCATCCCATCTGCAATATAACAGATTTGAAGCAACTCTAAAAGCATTCATCCCCATTAAGAATACAGTTTTTCACTGTTCTGTCAAATTGCTCAATATTCTGCCAACCCATATGAAAATAAAGTGTAAAATTATAGCAATCAGGACTTGATGAATTGTTGCAAGGGACTTGTGTAGCTTTCCTACACTTAAATAGTTAGGATATTAGCATTTTAACATAGACAAATTTGTATTGCAAAAGTAACCCTCAAAAGTAACTTGAAGCATCTATCACCCTGCAAAGTGGCTCACAAGTAGGCAGCTCCACCCAGCTCCTTTAAAAGGAGGTCAAGAGAGCAGTTGTGGATTGCAAATAACTATACTACATATCTTTCAAGATTTTCATAACAAGGGATTTATACCTCAGTATTTTTCTTTGCTAGTCTCTTGACAGAATTTAACTCGTTTTGTTTCACCACAGGCGAATTATTTGATTTAATGAGTAACTCATTTGATGGGTAATCAAGCAACTGATTTTATCTGCTTCACTGCAATCAAGAGGTCAGCACTACCTTCCATTAAGGCAAATTACAGGTTTTTAAGCATACCTGGAAATCAGAGGAAATCAGTTTGTTCTTGCAGCATCCTCAAAACCCATGGAGGATATCTGCATTGGAGGGACTTGGGGAGAGGTAGAAAGAAGAGGATTAAATTAAACAATTTGGAGGAAGCATCTTGCTGTTTCCACTGATGAAATCAGGCCTATGGCATTGAAACGGACATGAGAGAACACGGCTTATTTGCACCGTCTCCTTCCTGTTCTCATTTATAAATCAGTTGCTATTCTTAGGCAGGATATACATTAGAGGGAACACACTAGCAAACAGTAAACTCAATTTGTAATGCAATCTTAATCACCCATCCCAAGAGCATACAAAATGGTCTGGAGGTTGGCTGCATCTGAGACCACCCACCAAGGGCATCACATGGAAACATCAATGTAGGATGAGCATTTGGGCTACACAAAAAATTTACTTTTTTTTTTAATATAAAAATTGTGTTTCTCTATAGTGGTAATAATTTTTAATGTTTAATAGCTATTTAGTTCAGTGAAGTTTTCAGTCTGTAAGAACTATTACCCAAAGCAATACCTTGGGCTGACCCTACCACATGCACACATACATGGTGTGGAGCACCCTTGATGCAAGTGGGGAGAGCACAGTGGTTTTTCAGCATAGGCTCATTCTCCTACAGACAGGATGGAGTCAGGCTGTGGAAATGAAGCTGACCATTCCTGAAAACATGCCAGAAAATGCTTGCAGATAACTGCTTTCAAGGTACCACTCTTCAGTAAAAGGATTAGAGTGGAAACAGCGCATACTTGGCACAACCCTCTCGAGTCAGGGGCTTGGTTTAGATCATTAGCAAATTAGCAGTTTAAACTAGATTCACTGTTGGAAGATTTGATTTGTAAAGGAAGTTTTAGATCCTGCTGCACAATTTAGCAGGGAAGAGCCTGTCTGGAAGCTGGAGCACCAGGTGGAAAGGGAACACAGCTCAACATAGACCAACTCCTAAGTGAGGTGATGGACAGGAGAAACTCCACTGACTAAAAAGGGAACCAGACTTCATGCCAAGACTATTACACCCTATTCTCTGATACAATTTAACACAACATGGCAAATCCAAAAAGTTATTAAGACAAAGTAATCTCATAGATACAAAAGTCTTTTGAAAAACAACATTTTGCAACATGTTAATAAAACTATACCCTAATAGCACGTGGACAACTGGGCTATGTTAAATATTATGTAATGCTGCCATTGCTTCTTATATAGCATCATGTTAGCAATGACTATCAGAGCTATTTTTGTAAAAAGAATGGCTATTAATATTGTTATTCCATCAGTTTAAAAAATTGCTTTTGCAAATTATTCAAGTACTTTGATTTCCCACACTTGTTTTACTAGGGAAAAAAGTTTAATAAATTCATAAAGATGAAAAAAAAAAACAATAATAAGCTGACTTAACAGAATGACAAAGAAAAAAAACTGCTTTAGAGTACAGTACAGGAGGCTGTAAAACTGAGGATTAGTCCACTACTAAAATCTAAAACACTAGTTACTACCAGGAATTTTCCTTAGAGAGAAATGACACTAATTTGTCATTTATGTTTTCGTTCTATCTTAAACAGAAAAAGTAAGATGGTATAATTGTAGTCTGAAAAATAAATATCTTTGTATGTAATAACAGAAAGTCCTCTTTTCCCCCTGTGGGTTGCTACTGTTGTGGCTACTACCCCTCGTGTTACGGAACAATATAAACCAACTCCCTAAGCAAGGCATTCTACTTTTTTTTTTTCCTAATGTTCCATTGCCTTTGGTTTCTTTATGATCTAACCTAAGTATGGGCAAGCCAGTGCAGCATCCTACAAAGAGCATTAACTGATTCAAAGCCTTCCGCTGGCTTGAGAAAATATGGAAGCGATACAGGAGAATCCGTGTTTCAAGTTCACCTGAATCAAACACAGCTGACATAAAGCACTGATGCAGCTGGTACTCTGGATTTGCTTTTGAAATTACCTGATGTTAACAGAAAATGGGGAGGGGAGGAGTATCAGCCTTCTATTGAAAGGTGGTGGTGGGAGTTTATTTTACAATTGCAAAGATATTTGTCAATACATGGGGTAGCCAGAGAAGAGTGAAGTCTCCCATAGGTAAGTGAGGTTGTCTGCTGGGCATAGCCTCTAGATAGCAGGATCTGTTCAGGGACATAGTTTGAACAGGAGAGCTAGACTCAGTGTCAGTTTAATTTAACTATCTTTGTTTAAACTACGTTATATAAAAATGATTTGCCACATCCATGTTTTTATCATTTTTGAAGCAGATCTTAAATACAAGGCCAATATCAGAAACCAACCTCTAGGGAGGAGGGCAATGCATTTTTGATCTTGTGTCAGTTAATTCAGGATTATATTTCCCACCTAAATGCTGCACCTCAGATATGTCTGATTTTCACACTTTTTTCTTTTGCAACTTCGAGGTTGCTAAATTGCCAGTTTTATTAAACGAATACAGAAATTCTCTTCTTTATACTTCACAGATTCCCGAAGAGCAGCTTTAAGCAAAACCAAACTCTTGAAACATTCACAGTGAAGTCATACCCATTAGCAATAGAACTGATGAGGTTAAAAAAAAAAAAAACAAACACTGGAGCTGTACAAGGCCTCCTCTACCAGAAGGATTGCAGAGGTCAGTCCCTGGGTACACAACTCGTGGTAATGCTCACTTCACTTTGGCTTACTTGAGCATTCACAACAAAAATGAACAAAACCTCTTATTTTTATGGGCCATATCGATTGTTCCAATGCATGCTGATCGTATCTTCTACAAACAAAGCCAGAATCTAATTGCACTGCAGCATTATGCAGAAAGCCTTTCAAACTCTTTTCTATTTAACTTGTTTGAATTGCAAGCATCTGTATCAGAAAGGACTGAACCATGTGCCATTCTGAAAAATAACCTGGAGTCATATATTTGGGCAGGTGTGTTTCCAAAGTCTTTTCAACACACATAACCGATAAGGAAGAACTATGAGTTTGCCTTTCTAACCCTCTCACAGATAAACACAATTTTAGGTTCATAAAAAATAACAGCCACACACCCTGCTCTAGGCACTGCTGACATTGCTGGATTATTCCCAACACGGTTAGGAGGGACTGCACAATAACAGTAAATCCATCTGAATTATCAGTGCAAAATTCCTAAAGTTCCAGTTTAAGCCAGACAAGATTCTATACTTTTCTCTTCTATTCTTCTAGATGTAAGCCATTACATTTGTGCCATTACAGTTTTATAATTCCTTTGTAGATCAATTAAAAAAACCAGTAAAGCATATCAATGAAACCAAACTCAGTTTTTCCTTATTAAGAGTCAAATTTCCAATCCACTGGAAAACCTAGCAAAGCAGTCATTTATTATCCATGCCAGACAATTCAGTGGTACACAACAGTATTCCAGACACACGAAGTAAAAACCAAACACAACCTACATGAACACAGATCACCCTGCAAATCGTCCTAGTGATAAGATGGATTTCTTTCCTTCAGCCAGCATTTTGTTTCCCAAACTTTGCACTGAACAAGGCCCTTCCTAAGGTGAATTCTTAGCTGCAATGCTTTTCCAGCCAAAACAAGAGAAGGGTTGTTCCCAGCTCTGTGACAGAGGTGACACACACCAGCCCCACAGTCTCTCCAAATCAAGGACGATCTCCTGGGAGCATCACAGAAGAAACCACACTCCCAGGAGCGCTTGCACAAAGGGTCTGTTTCCAAATTCCTCCAGGAAATGCCTTTTAAAAATGACACTAAACCTGTTTGCTCCTTTTTGTCAACATGCACAAAAGTGCTAACTCCACAGCTTTGGGAATAAAGAGGGTGTAAAATTGGCCTGTTTGACACTAAGGATCAAGCAGGAAATAAAATTTAGGGGATACTGGCAAAGAAGGGAGAACAGATGGCCCACCAAATACCTTTATTTCCTTTAAATATTTCCCTTTATCCTGTTTTTGCTTTTCTTGCCTATTTAAAGCATGAATTGTTGACAGCAGGAACTGTTTTGAGGCTCCCTTTATGCTAAAAAAGATGCTTGGATGTATTATGAAAAGATATTTTTTACTTTTCAATCTAATAAGTTTCTCTTAGCAGTTTTGTCTAGAAACAAATAACCTTAGTCCACGATTTTTCACAACATGCACAATTCCAGTTCCATCTGCACATCAAAAGAACATTAAAAAAACCCAAACCAAACCAAACCCTGAAAGAAACAAACAACAACAACAACAACCTACTTAAAATTTACACTTTACTCCACTCTCCAAAAGGGTCTTGATAAAAATCTACCTTTGGAATAGCAAAGATTTTAAAAAATTATTTCAGATCCTTATTTCATGTTTTTCTCTCTTCTTCTTAGCCTAAAGACAGAGAGTTGACAGATATGACAACTAACTTGTCTTTTGTCAAGTGGCAAATAATACACTCAACAAGCTCTGCACTTCCCCAGATAAAGACTAACGGCTCCCCTTCTTGCCAAAATGGGACCTGGTAACAATACTTCCCAGATCTCAATACGAAGTCATCTTAAAAATAATCTGCTTAGAGGGGTAAACAGGTTCCTTAGTGATAGGAGCAAACAAGATCTCACTTGCACATAGGACATAAAGCTGGCCTTCAAAATGTATATGTATGAATGCAAGCATGCCCTTGTGACCTGCATAGCCAGGTATCGATCCGGCCTCTCACAGCAGGTCCCTCAGGGTGCACAAAGGACAAACCTAGCACCAATGTAAGAGTGCTTACAGTAAAACACAACTGATGCTGCACATCTTCAGTGACCACAAAGAAAAGAAAAGGAAGTACTGCTTTAAGTGAGGAGATAAAATGTCATTTATTAATGAGTTGGTTTGAGGTTCAAAAGTTTTGGGATCCTTTTACTGGCTTGAGTCACCAGACAAGGAGAGATTACACTAACATCTCTGTAGATCTCTAAAAAGAGTAACAGAAACCTCGTCTCACTATGCTACTTCTGAATCACTCAGCATCCTTACTTGTATCCAAGGTCGTTAACATTAAAAAACATGCTCACCTGTTAAGAGAGCAGCAGCAACAATATGTCTGGGGCTACTTGAATACGAATGTCTACAGACAACATTGGGAATAAATCTCAACAGTTAACAATACTGAACATTTTTCACATAGAAAATAATCTGAACAGTGTTATTCCACATACTGCAAAGATAAATTGTAGAGCATTAAAAGACGTTGTCAGGCAGGATGTGTCCCACTTCCTCTTCCTTCTCATTGAAAACTAAACAACATGAATCACAACTAGTTATTTCAAATGTAATCAAACTCTGCCAGGCATCACTACTAGCTGACGTTTTCCCTTTGTCCATCTCTCCTCACCACTAATTCAGAAGAATTAAAAAAAAAAAAAAAAAAAAAAAAAAATCCCTACCCTCTGCACACCCTAGCCTACAGACCCACAACCAGCAGATCTGGTGACATCTTTCCCTTCTGGAGACTGAGTAAAGCTAAACAAAAATTAAAAAAAATTAATCATGAAATACAAAAAATGTGAAAAAGCAAGGGGAAAAAAAGAAAACAAACATACACACAGAACAAAGCCACAAACCCCAACAAGCACATAAGAGGGTCTGGACCATTAAATGAAGGGAGCACTCTAAGGAGTATAACAATATATACAGCAGACCCAGACATACAAGTAAATTTTAACCTTTCAAAGCTTACACAGTTTCACATCACAAATTAACATCTATCATTTCACTTTGTGAGACACTACTAACACTTGCATTTACAGTACATGCACCTTGAAGCAGATGTATTGCTATGAACATGGAATTAGAAAACAACCTGAGTCAGTTATTGGTGTGATCAGACCTTTTCTACGAGTCTTTCTGTCCCCCAAACCTTCTCATATCCTCAAATTGCAATTACAGGTAAAGGGATCACATCTGGAATAAGAATTGTACAACTTCTTACTTTCAGAGAGCCATTTCTCGTATGGCAGTTAAAAACCCGCCAGAATTTCCCCTATAAACATGTTTCCAGCAATTTCAGCTCTCCCACACAGTCTTTGGTCCTAAAGTAACTGTCCCCTGCAGAAAAGGTTGTTTTTCATAAACATACACACACAAATAATTTCGCCACACATTTCTCTTGCATGATGCATTGTTTTTCACATGCTAACACTGGAATGTGCTACCACAGTCGACAATTAAGAGATTCTAAAGAAAAGCATTAGGCTCACAAAAGATGAGTCTTTGCCACATCATGAAATACAAGAAGTAGATTAAGAGAAACAATCTTTGAGAGGTGGCCAATACTTACATAAAGGCCAAAACTGCCTGGTAGGATAGTCAACATGAGAGCAGAAAAAAAGAAGGGAAGATAAATCCTAAACACACTGTCTTGATCAGTGGATTCGATTCATCCATCCATCAAAACAGAGCAGAGCAGAAAGACAGAACAATTGACCGTATCAGTGAGTCTGCTACATTTTACTGCCAAGGAGGATCAGGCTGACTTGCCCAACACACAGCTGGCTGCTCTGCAGCACGCTGGCCATGCCTATCCTCTGCACACCAACAGCAGCTTCCACACAGCCAGCAAAGGCTGCAAGGCATTCAAGCTGGACAGCAAAAAATAATAATGTACGAAAGAGGAAACATGTATAGCAACGAAGTGGTTAGGAAATGGTTGAAACATAACAGACTTCTGACAATTATCACTTTGGAGAGTGATCCTACAGAGATTTACACCTGAACACAGACTGCAGTCCACAGATGACCTCTCATAAAATGTCAGAGGAAAGTGTGAATTCCTGAGAAACTAACATTTTATTAAAAAAATAAATAATAATTTAAAAAAAACCCAAAACAAAACAAAACAAAAAACCAACACAAAACAAACCCTAAACAAAGATGAATGTTAACATCTGAAGGATTCCTTTGGTCAATGGACATCATTAGCCACAGGTCACTAAGGATGTTGTCTAAGAGACAATTTATGCTGTCGGACAGGAGAGATGAACAGTAGCTCAAGTAATTATGAGCCAATCCTGACCATTTCTGATCATTTCCCAGAGACAAACAGTCTAGAATCTGAGAAAGGCAAAGGGTATTCAGTTTCTTTTCCAGGCTAAAGAACAAATTTGTTCAGGACTCCAGACTACCTGGATGAATAAAAGCCTGACCTGTAATGCTAAAAATAAGCAGGAAACCTTTTTTCCACAAGTGGAAAGAAAAGCATGTTTCAGAGGTTACAGGGCACCAACAGAAGAGTAAAACCAACTAGGAGCCTGCTTGAGCTGAACCATGCAAAAGAAATACTGGGGCATCACTCTTACTACACACTGCAGCTTCAAAAGCGGGAGAGAAAGATAACTACCTACACACTGAGGTTTAAGAGGATCTTTAGGAAATTAAAAAAAAAAAAAAAAAAAAAAAGCAGGAACAAACTACCAAAGACAATTTTTTGCCTTCTATTTAAATAAAGATAACAAAATGACATACTGAAAATGAGGATAGGGTAATGGTTATTACCACATACAGTATGGAAACAAAATTGGACCATTTACAATTAAAGAAATAAGGGGATGTGGATAATCTCCATTCCACAAAACTAAAATAATTGGCACTCACAACACTGACATGCCAAAAGTCAGTGCAAGAGCGAGAGGAAAAGGAAGAGCAACCTTGATGCTACAAGCACAAAAGCATGACTTTGATTAAGACAAGATCTGAACAAAAGAAAACAAAGAAATGTAATTGAACAGTGAAATTAAACACAAGGCAGATTTGATTTTACCTGCGTAATTTATTCCTCAAGAAAGGATAATACAGTGAACTTAATCCAGAATTAAAGCAAGAACTGACTGGATACATCATGGAATAATATTTAAGCTATAGACATATAACATCTTAAATGTTTAATAACATATTAAACAAAGCACTGGCTTAGAGACCAGCAACAGAAAGGTAAGATAGCCAGCCAAAGAGAAAGTACTGTGTTCCTCAGGTTGTCTGACACTTGGTCTATGTGTAAGTTACATAGTGACCATAGGAAAAAAGCAGATACATAGTAACAACTTCTGGGAGACCAAGGTTTGGCGACTTCCCTGTCCCTGAAATTATCTCTGAGAAACTGAATTATCTTTTGGGCTAGCTGGAGCAACACAAACGAAATGAAATTTGAACCTATAAAGTGAAAGGCAGTTATGAATAACAACTTCTATGATCTGAGATCCAGGAACAGGAGATGAAGGGCAGACAGGAACTGCCAGAGTATAAAAAGTTCACTATTAGTCCCTTTGCTTGCTGCTTGATACTGATGCTTTGAAGGAGTTCTACACACACACAATAAAAACACATTTTTAGTAGAAAACCCAATCGATCCATTATATAAAGTGTTTGCAAATCACTATTTGTAGTTTTACATACATAGTTGTGGCTACCAAGTCAAAAGCAAAACAAAACCACATGCCTTTCCCAAAACCAATTAAACTGAAACAGGTGCAGTGAAGGTAACTCAGAAGACAGAGAATAGGAAAAAATATCTTTTATAAGGGAAGCTAAAGCACTCAGGATTCTCTAGCCTAGCAAAGAAGTGCTGAAAGCAACACAGCTCTGTAGGGATGTCTTGTGCAAGGCAGGGTAGATCTCACAGGAAAGGAAGGCTTGTTTTGTCGGAGGGGAAAGCAGAGGCTGGTGGAAAGGCTCCCACTTCCCCACGGCCCAAGATATTACTCCATCTGGAAAGATGACAGGCAAGCTGTACTTCAACATGAAAACAAACTTCAGCAGAGCCTGCACAGCACCTCATTTATATTTTTACTACTGTTTGAGTCAATCTTTCCTGGGTGAGAATTCTGTAGCTTAGTTCCCCCACTCAGCTAGGCATTTACACGTAGTACATTCCCATCTATAACAGAGATGTAGAATCAACGTCTCTGATCTTTGCTGTTGCTTCCCTAGGGCACACTATGGTTTACTCACTCCTTCAGTCATTTTATTAAGGCTTTAAATTTGTTAGAACACAAAAAGAGAGGGAGCAACAGGCCCATCTAGATTTAAACTTTTCTTTTTTACACAACTGTTTGGGGAAATTGTCCCCTTCACCCTCCATTCCCAAGTCAGCTGCACTTTAATAGTCCATTACAAGAAGAGAAACAAATCTCAATATTTACTTTTTGTTGAACTATCAGATAAACGCTGGGTCTATTTCTGTTCTATTCACATTCTCCCACAATTTCCATTACAAGGTATGCACTAAGCACTATGACTAGAGGCTCCCCTACTGCTAAAGATCTCAGTGCTAAAAGAAAACGGAAATGTTTATGCAGGTTTTCGTTTCAAACTAAAATAAGTTTTCAAAATTAAACTGAAATTCCCTCCAGCTTACCCCGCTGCAAAACAGGCTCAGACAATCTAGGAGCTCACCAACACAAACTCTAATGTTGGAAAGTGAATTTGAATTCCGTTTTACTGGCAACACTTTTGGATTAACTGCCCTAGTCCACCAACAAAAAGTATACTTTTTTGGATTCATTTGATTAGAAATGCTTTATGATAACTTTTGTTCTCTTCCCAAGTTTGCATGGCATCCAGCAAACAGGACTACCTGCACTGGGTGCAGTATGCAAAATACAGTAGCATTTAAAATTCATTTTTCATCATTAAATTGTCAGGATATGCATACATGCTGTTATTTGCTCTAATATTCTGGGTAAGGCAGGCATTAAAACCTAAAAAGGATATCTGTATGACACTTGAATAGAAATCATATGTATGCCCAAAATAATTTTTCAGCAAATTTACATATTTACTTTGCATATATGATACCTCTAATCTTACCCTCTACTTGAAAGCATGACAGTATTCTGGCAAACTAGACATCTTTCCCCTGCTCCCCCATGCAGCCTTTCTTTGCCCTTTTTTTTTTTTTAAACACAAGCTTGCCATACAAAAGGTAACTATTTCAGTTAATGTTCAAGTGTTGCTGTTTGCAGGTCATCTACCTGTATGTCACGTTTCTACAGTTCAAAACCTGATAAAGTAAACAAGGACACAATAAAAGGTAGTTGTATAGGACAAACAACTTAAAAAAATATTAAGACTTTTTGACTGCAGAGGAATTTTTTTTCCTTGCTTTTTAGTAGAAGTTTTAGAAATGTGGGGTTTTTTTTTACTTACAGAGTAGCGGTGGCTACTTAGGAAAGCATAAAGACAGTACACAACCTACTCAAAACTGTTCAAGATATTTAATATTTTTCTCTAACCAGCTTTCTCTGCCTAATAAGAATGCAGTTAGTCCTGCTTACAAGAACTTTGTCCTTTACTTTCCTTCCCTCCTCCAAAGGAATATGTGGGATTTTGGACAGCATGTTAACACATTTTGTGTGCTATAAATCAGTTTTGAAAATATACTACAATATGTTAGTTTTGTTTGAGGATTATATGCAGGCAAAAGCAAACGTGACAACCACAGAAATCCCTTTCCCTGTCCTCCGCCCCACCCCACCCCCAAAAAACCTCTTCCTGAACAAAGCTGTTAGTTTCACATACACTACAAAGAGAGCAGCATTTATAACTTTAGCCTTTCAGTAATACAGGAGACCACTGTTCAGAGAGCCAGCAGGTCTGAATTTCATCACCATGTTTAATGTGGGTCTAGGTTTGACTTTTGGAAGAAGGCTGAAGGCCAAGCTACAGGTTGCAGGAAGAAGTGAGAGGCAGTACTGGCACCATGTGTCCATAACAGCCCCATGCCCCTTATCTCCAGAGGAACTCCCCCTTAGCTGTCAGACTCTCCTGTGGCTCGAAGAACAGGCTGATGCACAGTTCACAGCACTGGCACCACTCATGCTGAACTCATGCATATGAAACACTCAGCTATCACCAATAGTTCTTCCACATAACATTGTGATTAGCAGGAGTGTTGGCTCCAGGAGTCTCTGTCACCCCACTGTGTCACTAGACCCAAAACTTCCTGTGTACAAGTTCATACGAGCTGGTGGTATCACCTACTTCCAAAACAGAGACCTCCCAGGGAGCCTGACATGAGGAGGAAGGAACAAAATCTCCAACTGTAGTTCAAGCTAGCAACTTGTTGAAAATGACCTGGCTTGGGGAAGTCTATTGGAGTTAACAGGAAAAATGAACTCATTAGAAGAACTACGATACTGCTAAGAAAATAAAAAATTACAACCCATTAAGCAACAAGAATTTTATGATTCTGAAAACCTCAGCTGTCCCACAATCCAGGGCTTTCTTGGTCTAATCCACTCTTGAACTGCATTCATTGCCAAGCAGCAAAAGGGAGATGCTACAGGAATGCTACCAAGGATGGGGTCGAGAGCCAAGACCCCTGTGCTGAATCTAGGCCCTGTCTGCTGCTCCTCCTAGCTCTGGGGACGTCAGCAGGACCTAGTGCTAGCACACTCATTCCTCTAGAAAACACTGTCTCTGATAGAGTCAAAGGTGGCTCAGGCAGAGTTAAGGAAACTAAGCTTCAAAAGCACCACCTCAAATCCAGAAGCCTCACTGAGGATCCCCTACCTTCCAGCCTGGACCTTGGGGGACATAGGGGTCCCTGGCTCCTGGCAAACATGGCCACACCAGACAGATAAAAAGATCAGATGGAGTTCTCACGTGCCACCTAGGAAAGTTAAACAATGCCAGGAAGCCCACAATTACCATACTTGGGAGACAGTATCATCTTATTGTTGAAGTTGCTGAGCATCTGTCCTCTCAGTTTCTGATTCGCGTCACCATTTTAACTAAATTATTCTCTCCAAGAACATTTCCTGGAGCCAGGCCCATAAAAAAATGGCCCAGTTGCTCATTAGGGTTATTTCCTTTTCATAAATTACGTACCCAACAGAGATTCTATCAGTCAAGAATGGAAAAACTCAAGCCTTTTTCTTTCCTTTTTTTCACCTCCCCCTCTTTTTAAATACATAACCCCTCAGTATTTGAGGGCAGTTTTCTTGCTTTTATGTGCTTGGAATATACGAGTCTTTGACTATGCTAAACAGTGTGCTTCCTCATCCACAAAGCATCTGTTCTCTCCTTCTTGCACTCCTGTGAGCTCTACCCAAACAACCTGAAGAGACAGGATGTTCAAATTCAAAAATCACTCCCTGAAAGACATTAAAAAAAAAAAAAAACAACCAAAAAAAACCCCCACAACTTTTTACAGAGCATCATCTATTCTTGGAAAGCAACCCAAAGCATTGTTCTAGCTTTGCCTACTTTTCATGATCCAGTGTAGCATTTCAGTATAGCACCTATCCTGGGCTGTGGTGATGACCCAGAAATCCCTCAGAAAAATTCCAGAAAAATACTGCGGACAGCAACAAAATATTAAGGCATTCAATTATACTGGCAGTTCCCCCATTCTCCTCCCCAGAAATCAAGGGTAAATGCCAAAAAGAGCAGGAGCTCTCAGTTTTTAGCCTCAACTCTAATACTAATATCAGCAAATGAAGCAGACTTGACCACTGGTACTGCAAAAACCTGGTGCCCCAAATAGCACCATGTGTTTGTGTTTGATGGTGCTTGCACTGCCCAGACAGAGCACCCATGCTCCCTGTGATGGCTTCCTCAAAGGCAGAAGCAAACCTAATGGTCCTTCTCTTCAAGTTTTATAAAAATGGTTTAATACCAGTAACTGTATATATATAATATATATATAGCCATGTATATATCTATAACTGTATAATATATACACATTTTATATGTGTGTTATATGTATTACTATAAAGAAACCAAACAAGGTCTCACTTTAAAATATTCTCTTCCTATTCCTGCCTTAACATGTGGGGTTTTGGAAGTTCAAGATTTTCTTTAAATGGAAGGTGTTTACATGAGAACCAACAGTCAAGAGCGTAGAAGCATTTTTAAAAGGGAAGCATATCATTGTCATTAAAGCACAGAACTTATGGTTAAGTAATAAATAACCCTTTCGCAACTTTTTTTAATTTATTCTGCTAGTAAAGGGCAAATGATATTTTCCAGAAGCCATACAGTAAGGAGCTACACATCTAGTACACGAATTCATAAAACTAGTCAATTATCTCCTTGAGCCTTCATAAGACTGAGCCCACATATATATTAAAAAAAATATTAAAAGGAGGATAAAGTGGCACTTGCTATTCCTTGACTCATGACCTACACAAGTCAGCTTATCACAGCCAAGGCTTTCTTCCCATTCTCCCATCCTCACCTTCCAGCTAAAAATATGATAAAAAGATGTTATTCCTCCAAATACTAAATTCAACCCACAGTCAGGTTTTTAATTTCAATAACGAGTATTTTGCATCTTGACACACGCAATGCCAGCAAAGGTCCCTCAATGAGTATTTTGGTCAGAACAGATCTTTCTGTTGGGCACTACAGGACATAATAAACTACAGCCACTCCATAACTGTCCCCTAAGTCTTTAATAAAAGCCTAGTTTTGTACTGACACACCTACTGACACAGCTACACAGAGAGCTTCTTGAACAGCCATAAACTGCATCAAAAATAGCGTGGTCAGCAGGACCAGGGCAGTGATCCTTCCCCTGGACTCTGCGTTGGTGATGCGACACCTTGAGTTTTGTGTTCAGTTCTGGGCCCCTCAGTTCAGGAAAGAGATTGAGGTGCTGGAGCAGGTCCAGAGAAGAGCAACAAGGCTGGTGAAG
>JAWWEV010000115.1:23995877-24103778 GCA_035583235.1 Hafferia zeledoni | reverse complement strand
ATCAGAAAAAAATTCTTTCCAGAGAGAGTAATCAGGCATTGGAATGGGCTGCCCAGAGAGGTGGTGGATTCCCCATCACTGGAGGTTTTTAAACTGAGATTGGACGTGGCACTGAATACCATGATCTGGTAGTGGGACTGGAGTTGGACCAAGGGTTGGACTTGATGATCTCTGAGGTCTTTTCCAACTCAATCGATTTGATGATTCTATGAAGATCTCTAAAGTATTTTAAAGCCTCATAAAGATAGACTTATATGCTATTAACAAAAATGTTAATAATTCCCAGTATAGAGTACATAAAAAGTATTTCTTCAGCACTGTTTTTTGTACCTGAGCACCAAACCTCCATGTACCCTCCCACAGAATATATTTTTCTCATGTATATTCTAAAAATGACCCATCTCTTCTGAACACAATAAAAAGGTGACTACTTAAATTATTAGATACTTAGCATTTCCCAAACACACATCACAGTCATTTGAATCTAAACACACATAACAATACTACTTTATGGAAACGTTCTCTTTCTAGAAGCAACAGACTTATGTTCACGGAACAGACTCCTCCAAATTTATACACACACATGAGTTCTGAAGCAATCTGTACTCCCCACCAGAACAGGCTGACAAGATGCTCCTAAAAACATTGTATCTTTGCCATTTTACACATTGAAATGTACGTGCTGAAGTAAATGCTTCTTTCACTGGAAGAACAGAAAACAGTTGTTCTTATTAACTCAGAACCTTAGAAATCTGTTCACTAGCAGCAAAACAGAATAAAAAGCCCTTCATCCATGATTAGGCAGTGAAAAAAAGCTTTATTTAAAGGCCAGGTATATTGTTCCAGCTAAGTGTAAGCCACAAAACTTCAAGTGACATTTACTTTGGCAACCTCACACAAATCAAGATCACCCATTCTGCCTTCAAAAAGGGATTTTGGATTGACCGCATTAATGGGACATTGTTCATTTCCAAGTATGCCAATTCACACCATTCTGGTTTTCAATAGAAAAAGTCACAGACTAGAACTATTTCAATTCCCCTTGGAAGAAGAAAAGTTTTTTGTGAAAGCTGGCAATGTCGCTTGCCTTTTCTTCAATTCAGAGAACGGAGTTGGAGCAGGAGATGTGGAACTCGCTATACAAGAAACACCGTGAGAGCACAGAACAAACTGTTTTGCAAGGATCTGTAATTACATGGACAAAACAACCTCTTTTAACCAAAGCACAATGAAGTGGGCAATGCCACAAATAAAAAGCAAGGGTGTCTGAGCTTTGTACAAACACATGACAAAACAGAACTAGAAAGCTCTCAGTTGCCCTACCCCAGAAATAAAAAGGAGGAAGGTTGTAAACAGAGTGACAGAAAAAAAAAAATGCTGTTAAAGAGGAAACCCAGCCAAGAGCAGTATTGCTCTCCCATGCAGAAGAGAAAAGCGAGTTGGGCTGAGCAAGGCGGCACCCCTGACACCTCCTGGCGCCCTGCAGCAGAGCCCGACCAGCTCCAGCTCACATCACACTGGCGCTCTGAAACCCTCCATGCTTTCCCAACCCCTTTGAGCTGCACTTCTTCAATTCTGAGTAGCTATTTCACAATGATCATAACTCTGAACCTCAGGATTAGAAACATTTCAAAGGCAGTTGTATTAAATCTTTCTATTCTCTCCTATTTAAAAATCAGCCCTAATCACTACTTACACAGAGTAAGTTGGGTAATCTCTATGCAAATGTATTTAGGTGCTAATTCTCAGGGCAGGTAATGGAGATGGATGTTCTTTCCGTAACTAGAGAATTCTCCTTGAGCTAATTGAAAACAGGCATATTTTGAGTAACATATTCTACTGCCAATAGTCTTGCAGGGAGGCAATGCAAGAATGATTTATGAGCTGTGAATATCACGTAAATCTGTCTTCAAGTACAAGGATCATCTCTGCATAGAATAACTAAGTACTCAATTATCAACACTCTTAATTTTACATATTTCCTAACAAAGCAAAAAAAAACCCAGTCCTTCCTCAGCAGTTGTCACACACCAACTGAATGGATACCATTCATATCTAAATGTGGCCAGAAAACCATGGCTCAATTAAAACATTCTTAAATTAGATTATTTCATGTTTTTTCCAAGTCTTTTACGATTCTATTTTCACATTACTTTAGCATTCACCACTTACTTTGTGGCCCAAGGCGAAGGCAATAGTTAGTCAACCTTCTGGAAGCTGAAAGACCTTTTTCATCTTTAACAGATGTTGTATACCTCTTATTTTTCACTGCCTTTTCCAGCAAGCTTTTTAAAATTCATTTTAATTTGAGGCCTAAAATTTCTGATTATTAAAGAGACCAGAAAAAAAACCCCCTATTGTTTGTTCTAGGAAACTTTCAATAAATGTTGAAACACTCAAGAAACTATCCTGATTTTTGGTGGAATTATGTTCTCTAAATGTCTTCTGAGGCACACAGTTTTCTTTTGTTTACCACTAAGAAGACACCATTGTTTTTTTTCTAATGAAGAACCACACTAAGTATACTTTGGTAACCGTATTAAAATCTTTAACTGAAAAAAAAAAAAAACCCACCAAAAAAACTTTCTGAATCTGCTGACCATTGGGTTCATTGGACAGCACTGCTCATGACAAAAAAAAAAAAAGGGTTTTTAAGTTCCTTTTCCTAGTCTGTGCCTAGCAGAAACTACAGTTTAGTACCTCAAGGTACAGAATATGCCCAAATCCGTCACCAGCTCCGCCAAGGGACTTAGGAAAGGAATGGTGCTGATTAGGCCTGGAAGAAGTGAAGTCAAAAAGCAGGACCATAAGAGCAAGAAATACAGCATTATTAGCAAGTTAGAGTAAAAAAAAAAAAAAGTCTATTTCTGTAAAGGATGAATTTTGCATTCCCATTTTAACTCATTGACAGTGGACTGCTGATGAATGTGACATTGTACTCAACATGGTAGAAGATTACAAACAGCTTTCATTGAGGGTCTTTGGCAGTTGTCCCATTATTTGGCAACAATCGAGCAGTATGAAGAAGAGGCATAGCCGAATGCAGCAACGAATGAACCACAGAGGCTCCACACGCTACTTCACAAGTCATTTGCAAAAAGACTGCTTTATTTACTTCTGATGTAAACAAAGGTTTGACCCCTGGCATCACATCTGACTGGAGAGGAGTATTAAGAAAGCACTGAACGCTCTCCAAGACCATGACTCTTGATTTCAGCCCTCTACAGTCAGCAAACATTCAAAAAGGATGGTTAAAGCGCTTTGGAGCTTAACAGAAATTAGCATTTGCATCGGAGGGTCAAATTACAGAAGTCTCAGTACAAAACTTTGGTATTTGATAATTAAAAGCCACATGTGTATGCACATGCATAAATATGGATGGCTCCAGGCAGAAAGGGATGGATCTGCTTCTGAAATGCTGATCCTTCAGGACTTGATTTCAAAACTCTGGGGTTTTTTTCCTAAAGCAGTTAAAGCAGCTAATTTGTAATTACATGCTCACTGTCAGTTTGATAATGGTGAAGTTACACTCACCAGAGACTCAGACCCGAGAAGAGGTCAACATACACAGCAGGTACTGCACAGGGACCAACTCAGCACATTACTAGTGCTACACACTGCAGAACTGTAATTGCTGCCCCAAACCCATCAATTTTGAAGGGATTCTTACAAAACTGTAATTGCAGAAAGGCAAATAGTCACCATAAAGCTGTGAAAACTATATCCACACAGTCCTACAAGGAGCACGTTCAGCAGCATGGCTCATTAGAAAGATAGTCTTGCATTAAACACCAATATCAAAGACAAATGTTAATGCAATACCTCAGAGCTGCGCTGAAAACCGTATTACGGCTGTGAAGATGTACCTCCTTAATCTGATCCAGTATCCCTGAACAACGGAAGGCAACTGGAGCCCAGTGATGACATTCTGCATTGTTTTTCAGATATCAAGCACATAGTTCATTATGAAATCTTATTCTACAAAACCCATCCCATCTATACCATTCAACTCTTCAAAATACAGAGCGTCAGCCTTACCACAATGATCGGGAAGAGAATCCATTTATTCTTCTACCATCCACTTCCGGAATACAAAACAACTGGAAACCTCAACAGTACTTGCTGCTGGGTTTTTTCCTAAAACTTGGCATTTCTTTAGCACAGCTTCATTGCTAAATGAAGAAAGCAAAGCACCTCAGATGTTCTGCTGGAAAAGGAATATGGCTATGGACAAAGGTTAAAACCGGAAAATTGCTTAGCAGGGGCGTGGCTGCTGAAACCTGACATAGTTGCGTCACGAAGATTTTACTCTGGCAAACAGGGCTTCCTGAATTCAAACAAATCATAGAACTACCTTTTATTCCAGCAATAAGTAATTATTGCACAGACATGCTTTCAAGGTCAGTAGTGGGAAGTGTAAACTAGACCAGGATGTGTCAGTAATAAGTAATGCTTTAAAAAAAGTTAACACCAAGCAATACATATTTAAAGCCTTCCACGCTTAGCAGGATACAAAGTGCTTACTCCCTTCCAACTGACCACAAATAAATATGAACAAAGAGAACCACAAAAAAGCAATTAATATTTCAGAGGTTCATATACTTTCTATTACACTTTATTTTTAACATTTTTTATAATCAAAATTATTTTTTATTACTTTGGCAAAGTAAGACAGAATTAAATGTCTTGTTTTAATGTCTTTGGTAGAAGAAAATATTGCCTTCAAAACCATTTTAAGAAAAGAAGAATATTAAACAGGGACTTAGTTAATTTTCTTCATAACTTTAATGTAAATGTCTATTTGGAAAAGAAGCATTTCTGTATTTACTAATGTAAGGCTATATAAGCCACATCAATACTCTCCTTAAAAACAACATAGCACTGTAATTCCAAGTATTGTATTTGTGCTAATAAAAACATTTACTTTCACAAAATGTAAAGTCAATAGTATCAATCATTCCTAAAAATGACACTTATTCCTTTTAGGAGGGCAAGAAGTGCATTCAGATTACCATTGACAAAACCAGATATTAACAAAACAAAACAAAAAAAAAAAAAGAGAGAAACACAAAGAAAAGTCAGTTTTAGAAACAGACATGGTAGGCAAAGTATAGAAAAATAAAGGCATGTGCTTTACAGGAGGAGATACAAAGCACCCTTCTTAGGGATGGTAAAACAACTTCTATAAGACTGAGGAGGATCATCCCACATTTGTCTGGCAGGGAGGTTTTACACCCTTCTTGAAAGAGGCTGATGATTCCTGAAGTTAAAAACAGGACTAGACAGATAATAGCATATTTTCTCATACTGAAGGTCACTAGGTGTGTGGAAACTATTCACATGGGCTTTCCCACATAATTTTTAAAAACAGCAGTTTTTTTAAATTCATCTATTTTCATCTTTCAGTTACGATAAGCTGGATACTGTCAATTGAATACTAAGTGATGATGAAGAAGATTGATTGTCAGGGGTTTTTGCCTTTGACAAAAGCGTGAGTTGTCATGTCTAATGCTTTGATAGATCTAACTATATTTCAGGATGCACAGCTATACATCAGCTTTACTATGCCTCAGACACACTATACACTATTACCCAAACATTACAAAAGTATTTTTTGTTAAGACACTATTCACCTGTATTTACTGTATTTAAAGTGCTTTTAAAGCACCAAATGCAGGAAAATTATTGAGTATGTCACTGAGTGCATAGAGCAAAAGCACAACATATTGACCTGTTAGATTTCCTGCCTTCAGTGAACACATTCTCTCTCCATGCACACACACACGTGAACAATTATTAACTCCTGTAACTCAGCGCAAACAGTAATAAAAGATGGGTTTCTTCCTCCAAGCAGAAAAGTCCAAGTTAAAGCACCTTCCTTTCGCAAGCCTCAGAAACACATATCGAGATAACACTTGGACATGAGACCTCCTCTTGCCCAAGAAAGTACTTTACACACATAGCGTGCAGACTTTGAAGTGTGGGGTTTCTACCTGAACACGTCTGCACAAGCAATTCACACATCAAGGATTTACACACACACCTCTAGGTAAAAAAAAATGTAACTAACGCAGTATAATTGCAATAGGCATATAAACTTATTTGCAGATGTGCTTTATAGCACACAGGGAATAAAAGAATATCTGTTAAGTGCATTATAAAATTTAAAGCCCCTTTGAAAAGGTATTTCATTGCATTTGATGCTTATTAATACCAACTGGTTAGGATTTAACCTGACCATCAAAAAAAAAAAAAAAAAAAAGGTTTCTTTCATAACCAGCAACTAGCCTGTGTCACAGGAGGCAGACATGACCACCAGCCACCATCTGCACTAGATTAGATGGAAATCTCAAGCAGTGACAGAGATCCAACATGCTCAACCTGATTTCAACAAACTTACATTTCTCTTTAGTAAAAGAAATAAGTCAACAGTTGTGTTTGACAACTTCAGCATTGATTTAATAACACCAGACTGTGTTCAGCCCTCAGATTTTTATTTGCATATTTGAGATGGAAATTCATGTGCTGCCGGGCAGATCCCAGCTCCTCACAAGTTGTTTCCCTGATGACAGCAGTGGCTGCAAAGTAGGCAGAATTAGGCACATGAAGGCAAAGTGGCTCCAACAATCACGAGTGCTTGGAAGCGCTTGAACTGCTAAGGCAGTTCAGTTTCCAGCCAGAGCAATTCCCTTCCAATTCTGTTTATATTCACTGAGATAAGAGCCCACAATATCTCCATTGATGCTATAGCCTCATATCAGCTTCTTACACATCGGAGAGAAGATACTCGTATGTATTTGTATGACAAATTGTTCCTAATCATTTTCCCAAGCAAAAGTCAAACAACATACAAATCAAAGCATTTGATTTTTAGCATTTGTTTGATTGCTTGGAGAGGGGGGGGTTGGTTGTTTCTTTAAAAGGACTCCTCCCATCACTGCTGACACTCACTGAGGTCACAAACTGCCCATGTCCCAGGGCTGCACTTCAGAAAAACATTCAATCTGATGACACTACTGGTGAATCTAACCTGCACCATGTATCAGAAAAAGGGAATGTATTTTCTTCTCCATTTATGTTAGTAACACATTCAGACATACTTTATTCGGGGGGAGGGGGGAACCACAAAAATTAAAAACCACACCTCTGAATTTGGCCGATGCCCAAACCCATGATAATTCTACACTTTTCTGAAAACAGATGTTGTTTACTGTAACACCTCCTACTTGCTACTCATACAAATGTCTAAATCATCTCAATTCCCAGAAGAGCTCTCAGCTTCAGTGGCCTCTGAAAGAGATGTGTTTTTTAATGTAAACACTAATTCTGTGAGAACAAGGATAAGGAAAAAAGAGTGGGTGGGAGTATTTCCTTTTCCTTGGATTTAGTTTCACTGAGTGTTCATTGTTCACAGGAGATGTGCTACCTTTCCATTGTCTCATAAGTTTCCCCCACCTCATTTTTTTTTTTTTGATCCCTTGGAGACAAGCACTAAGATAAAACATTCTATTTTTTTTTCCCACGTATTTAAAATTTGGTTGTCCGATTCTGGATTTAGAATATACATCAAGGTCCTCTTTTATCTATAAATTCATGTTTGTCCTGCCCTCTTCCTTCACAAGTTAAGACAGTAATTAAGACTCTGTAAATCCTCTTAGTCCAACATGCTGTCCTCGTCTCCTTGTTGCTCACTTATGCTTCTTCATGAAGTTACTCTGTATTTTCTCATAAACTTGTCTAGTATTAGCCATATAACTAACTTTTTTTTTTTTGTCATTTCACCATGTTGCTCACACTGACAGCAAAATGTACATTTGGATCAGAGCAATCTTGACATCCTCAAATACTACTGGAATTCTTTGGCATATCTAACTGGTTGCAACACTTTGAGGTGTTTCCATGCACTAGCTTGAGTATCATTTTACCCCACATCCTAAAGTCTGACAGCGATTCCTTCTCATTAACAAGGCCAAAAAACCCCCCAAAACAAAACAAACCCCCAGATTTAGAGTATTTATCACCACAGTCCAGTTATTTTTTTTCCTTTAACTATATATTGGAGAAGGAACCATTTCACTTACAAAAATAGGAAGTAAAGGGACACATTACAAAGTACACCATCTGCTTCATAGACTTAACACCCTTCTGACTTCCTTCCCATACATTTGCCTGATGTGTTTTTATGGCTTTCTGTATTGGTTTCACCAGGGTTGAATTCCCCTTTTCCGAAGGGCCTCTGTTGACTCAGCCTTGGTGTACTGCTCTGTCTTCCTGCTTCCCTTTTGTCTTTCCCCGCCCCCCTCCAGATATATCTGTCCTTTCTGAGACCGGATGTTACTTAAACTTTTATGACCTAAATTTAATTATTCAAGATTCTTTGCTTCCTGAGTCAAATTATTGATGGCACACTTCTGTCTGAAAGGGTAGGTGGACAGGAATTAAGTCCCTTCCTCCACAAATTCACTGGCCTTGTTTGGGCTGGGCATTAGTTATCAGTTCAGGGTTATCACTTCAGCAGTACTCTTTTTATCTTATATTTAGGAAATATTTTATCTTCTATCTAAAAAAAACCTCTCATATGAAAAACAGAGAAATATCATGGCTTACTTTATCACAAAGATTTGAAAAACACTATAGACTCAAAGCTAATCTTTTAGTTTAAATAACTAAAGGGATGGAAGATGGAAGAGGACCTTTCTAAAAATGGGTTTGCCTTTTTGCTTTTTTTTTTTAAGTCACAGCTGGCATATGTAAGAGTTTAAATAATTAGAACTGAAGTAGCAGAACTTGGGTCAACACCAATCAGCTGCCTCTGTATTTACTGCATACAAAAGGCAGGTATTCAAAACTGCAGGAACCTGTTTAGCTCATCTTTGCAGATTAGTATGTACTGCTGAAAATCAGTAAATACCTTTTAATACAGAATTGTATAACTCAGTTCTTACACTGGCAAAAAAATACTCCTCCATCATACTCAGCACGGTAAGAAATACAGAGTAGCAGAACACAAAAAAGGAAGAGTGTCATACCAAATTAAGAGGTTTTAAATCCCACGGAGAACCACAGTTAAGTATGAGAAAATGTTCCATTTACCATTACCATAAGAAAAAAAAATACCAAACTCTAAGGTGCACAACTCTACAACTCTAATTATACCTCTGATATTATCTGTATTGGTAATTAGTTAAGGCTGGGAACAGTCACTGGGTAGACAGAAGTTATTTATTTTTAAAAGACCCTGCACTATACATTAAAAAATAGAAGTAAAGAGGTTGTGATTAAGCTCTTTGTAATACAGCTTGATGTAAAATTCAAATAACAAAAAGCCCATATATCAATCAACACTTGATTAACTGTAGACTAGCATCAGAATATCAACAGCCAATTATGTGTTGTATCATTTCTACTCTGCATATTTATATGGATTTGGTTTTTTAATACAGTTTAATGCAGCACTGTAATTTCAGGCTCCTGTACGTGGCAATATCTGAACACCTCTAGTTATTTAGAGAAAAAAATCAATTTTGCACTTTTCAACCTATTCTGTGAACTACACTCAAGCTCAAATTTTGATTCAGTAAAGAAAATAATTATTAGGGAATACCCTAGATTCATTGTCTTAAGTCACTTTGGTAGACATGCCAGACTGTTTTACAAAAGCTCAAACAGAAATGTCAGCTCCTTATGCAAGTTTTGAAAGCATATACAAACCTTCCTTAAAACAAAACAAACAAAAATATAAAACCATCAAAAAGATTAACTTAATTCAGGATTAGTTAATCTTTAACATTTTAGAGGGTGAAGACCACCTGTTTCATGCCTACCTATTCCCTGGTTCCAAGACAATGAATAAACCACCGGGGTAAAATTGAATTTATGCCCCTTCTGTAGTTTTATAACCATACTCCAAAACATTTTATTCAGCTTCTTTCTTTTCTTTCAAGTTAAATGTAATCCTGTTTATTCAAGCACACCTATTACACAATTCACTACTTCCCAAACAAAGTAACATACAGTAGAAACTACCACTGCTACCTACTGATGCTTTTTAATGTAACCCTACACCACGACTCGCATTTCCAACAGTCAGGTCACCAAAGTTAGAGCACTTCTAATTCCACTGCTGTTATCCCAAGAAATGCCATGTGAAGATCAGAGCAATAAGCACTGGACAGACAAAAGGAAATGGGGACTTCACAGGTAAAGTTTACAGCCAGTTGCCATCTGTTTTAGAAGAAAGGGGAAAAGCACACCAGAATGAGCAATGATGGACCCCACTAAGGCAGGTCCAACCGAGGGGATGAATGCCTCAAAGAAAACACCTGCTTGGAAGGAGCATAAGCAAACTGGCACGTGCACATGACTGTCTTAACAGATATGAATTACATTTCCATGGCTTTCTCTTCTTCATGATGCCATTATTTTCACTTTACACCTAAAAAAAAAACACAGTGAAAAACAGAGCAGAAAATAAGTAAAAGTCTCAAACACTGGAGCTGACAGTTCATTTATAGAAGTTACACTTTCATCTCACATTTCCAAGTTAAGGTTTAATTATTTAGGTCAATAGCTACTTAGCCTACTGGAGCCACTATTTATGCTCTCTTTTTAAATATTAACTATATTGAAGATAGACACAGAACTCACCAAATTAGATAAGAACAATATTATTCTGCAATTAAAGCAAAACAAAAAGAGGAATGCATAGTTATTTTAAGCACTTCTGTGGAAGCTGTACAAGACATTACATACTACAGTCCTTTAGTCAACTTCTGAGCAAGTACAAGCAGTAACACGCAATTGGTATTTCAGGAAGGATGCATATATTGCTGATTCTCCAAGAGCTGCAATCAAGAGATTGCCCCTAGTGCACAGAATTAAAGAGACTTGTTTTCAGATGAGTCCTGTTACAGCAAGTTAAAAAAAACTCAAAAGAAAACCAAACAAAAACCCCCACTCAGAGTCTTTCCATGAAATAGGCCCATTTTTCTCCACTGCCAATATAAAAAGCTGGATTTCAGCATTGACTCAAACATCAACAAGCACATCAACCTCTTCAACTTAAGAAAGTTACAGTAACACCTTTTTAACAAGTTCTTTCCTCCCTAAACAACAAACTTTAGTGTCACAGTGATGTCCCCCATCCTGTACCCAATTTCTTTTTTTTTTGTGCTGCCTTGCAAACAGGTAATTAAACTGCAGCATTTCTAAAGTAAGCAATACAATAAACCTTGACTTCTCAAAACTTCAAAACACCCATATGTGGTTTCACTTCCAAAAAAACCCAAATAAACAAACAGAAGGCATCAATCCACAACCCCCACACCCATTCTCCAATTCTCTTTCCTCAGAAACAAAGAAACTCAAGAAAGTACATGCACACCTAAACAACCTTTCAGAAAGCACTAATTTAATTACTCCACTGCTCATGCCAAATCAATCAAAGCACTATATTGTAGTTAAAGCTAATGCTACTTCTTCTCTTCCACATAAACAAACCAACTTCCTTCTGAATTTAGACCACTGTATAAAAATGGATGAGTTATTTTATAATATGAATAGTGAACACAGCTTTCCCCATACGAACTCTTTCTCTGTCCATACATGACAGAGTGTGTGTGTGCGCGCGTGTGTGCACGTGCGCGTGTGTGCGCGTGTGTTGTTCAAAGAAGTTAAACTTCTCAATAGTGTTTGGAGAATTAAGAGTTCTTGCACAATACATTACTTTAAGCTTGCTGAAAGCTGATGCAACACACTAAATGTGCATCTTCCTTTCTTATTTTCAGTATGGGAATCCAGCTGCTGCCCCACACTACACCAAGGGAACAATAAAATAATGTTCCAGTAAGGAAGAATTCTGCATGCTTACTAGACAGGATAATTACCACTGCCCTTACAGTACATTCTAATTGTACTCAGCTACAGACAATTAAACAAATACATTCAGAGGTTCTCCATCTGACTTTCAAATCACATACAGTGAAATTCATGTTTTATAAATATTTAACTGGAAGTAAAAATGGTAAGGCTTATCACAGCTGTCACAGCTTCACGTAACCAAATCAATTAACAATAGAAATCCTTAAGACAATACAGATAAGGGAAGCTTGCGATTACTCACAAAAACCTAACTGGAACAGACTGAAACACAATTTCCCAGCTCCTGGAGTAAGTCCCTGGATGATCTCACCAAACCCTACCAACAAAGAGGAAAAAGCTGCCAGTCTCTGCCAGGAACTTGTTTTAAGCACCTGCCTGCACCTGGGGAAATAAGAAAATGCAGCAGCCAAGCCAGAGGGGCAGAGAGATGAAGCAGAGCAAGAGATGGTGGTGGAGAAAAGGCTATCACATCACCAAGGGGCATTTGCAGTTCTTCAGTTCTGATGCTACAACATATTACTTGCCATCTGAACTTCATTCATATGTAGTCACACATATATATTCACATAGAGCAGCTCTAACTTCAGTCAGCACTTTAAATCTGCAAGGGGAAAAAACACTGAGGAAAGCAGTGGGATCTTCTGCGTTTCTCTTTTGCTTTGTGGTAAAAGTTACTGAACCATAAATTGGATGAATCTTGGAGGCTGATTATACAGAAGTCAGTGAACAGACTACTTAAATTGTCTTTCATTTCAGCTCCAGCCTTGTTTTTAATTGCATTTATTCTTTCATTTTAACTCTAGCTATATTTCCATTTTTTCTGACAGTTTCTGCATACCCCTTGATTCAATCCACAGAAACAAAGAAAACAGTATTTTTCCATTGTGGAGTTTCTGCCCCCTGCAGAAATGAAGTTTCTTCTTCATGTTATACTAACAGTGTTCACTGAATGTAAATGTAATGCTGTTATGGACTGAACACCACCTCAAATCTGCTCCATCTCTACAACTGAAACCCCTAAGAGCTCCTGCATTACAGAACTGGCTTTAGGTAATCTCGGGCAAGACCTCTGTAAAACAGAAATATAGCAAATCTCAGTTCCAAAACAATACACCAACTTTCTATTTCAGTAACTCATAACAAAGGCGAATTAAAAATTCCTATTAAATTTATCACAAGCTTTCTTCCTTACAAGCTATTAAAATCATATGTTTTCAGAGCTCAGAATCCACTGCTTCATTACAACTGACACCACATAATCCACTGAAGTTATGTAAAACTTTGAATTAAGAAAAAAAAATCTTATCTACAAGAGCAATAGCAGCTGCTAAAAGGAAAAAAAAAAAAACAAAACAGAGAAAGTTACATCACAGACTCAAAAACCAGAAAATCATACATAATCAGTACCACTCATTTAAGATTCAGTATCCTGTGAGATACAAGGGCATTTCTGGAGGACCACAATAAAAGCTTCTGTTAATTGCCTTTCTAAAATTGCTTGTAAGGTTTAAACCTATGGAAATGAAAACTATATTTCTGAACAATATGACAAAGTTTCTTTCTCTGGAATTTCTTCCAAGCTGTGTGCTGAAAAACTGCATTTTGGATCTCACTGCCACCACGGGATCATGCAGCTGAACTGCTTTGTCTGCACTCAATCCCACTAGCTCCATCTAACAAACCTGCAGATCAGGATCAGTTTTTTATCACAAGGTTTTTGTGCTTATTTCTAACAGCACAAAAGGCAAATTAACCAGAAGCTCATTACAAGTATTCCTCAAACTGATGCAGCTGCACAGTAATGACTAGATTACTAGTAATTATTAGAATAGCAATTACAGTCTCCAAAATTTATTTGATTTTTAAATTTCAATCAGACTGGCACACCAAGATATTTGAAACACCTTTATAACTGCAAATCAAAGTTTGTACCCCGGGGCATACATATTGATGAACACCAGAACTGCTTAAAAATAGGGGTTTTCTCCAAACTACAGTTACTGACTTGTGTTAGAAACTCAAAAATTGCACCTGATTTTGACTACACCGCCACAAAGACCAAGGTCCCCAGTGATTATATACAGTGAAAACAGGAATTTCTCCCTGTGGCACTATAATTGAAATTTCCAACTGCATATGACCTTTTGCTTCTCAAAGCCTCAGCCCAATTTTCCCCAACATCAAACTCCTCTCTCACTGAAACAGCAGTTTAAGCTGAACTTGCTGCTCCTTCTGGCAGATACACATCGTTGCTCAATTCCACATTCAACCATAGCAAGGTAAGTTTCAGACAACATGTAGAGGGGCAAAAAAAAAAGCACAAAAAAAGGGCACAAACAACACCCACAACTACAACAAAAAGATGCCACCCACTTACAAGGGTGCAAGTTGACAGCTGTCACTTTTCCCCATGTCTGACAGCTGATTATTTCCAGAAGTGTGACTACTCCTCAAGGTACAGTGAACAGGCTTCTACTCAAAACTGGAGGTGTTCTTGCTGCAGGTGTTCTCTTTGTTGTAAGTATTCCTGCTGGCATAAATCAATACATCCAGCACCTTAAGCAATAGATTATTATTTTATTCTGTTCTCCCAGCAAACTCAAGTGTTTAAGAATAAAGGGTCAATGCATCTCCATTTATATTCCTTTATATTTGACAATTCAGTATACCCAGTAGCATGTGCAGCTATATAAATTCCTATCTGGAATTTTTTCCAAATACATTCCAAGAGAAGTCTTTTTTTTTTTTTTTTTTTTAAGTTATTTGGAGAGAAAGCGTTTTACAGTTTTATACAACCTTCAAACAAACTGAATCAACATTTAGGACAAAAACAATCACATGCCACTTTCTGCTTATTTCCAGAACACTAGTTCTGATCTCTGCCATCAAATTTTCCTTTGTAGGTGATGTTTTGACCACTAAGTTTGCTAGGATAAGTCAGTTAAGGCATACTGAAAATGCATGTTCATTAATCAACGTGCCTCACAGATGAGATTTTTAATTTTCATAGATCCATTTAGTTCATCTACCAAACACTTGTGCACTTGCAAAGTCAACATACTAATATATCTTTTGACAATCAAAGCTGGCTGGCTTAATTAAAAAGCATGCAAATACACCTTTGATTAGGCAAACTTTTTCAAGTTCAAATCAAACAAGAAAAGGAAAGAAGACATAAGTAATAATGAAGTGAGGTTAGAAAAATTAATGTACTAGACATGATGCAAGAATCACCTGAATAAGGCACAGCTACGTGTATGTATTTGAAGCACACTATACCCATCTGAACACACATGCCTGCCGATACAGCAAATCATGGTGGGCACTGGTGTGCTAAGGAAGAGAAGGGAATGGAGAGGGAGGTGTCAGGGAGGAAGAGCAGGAAAAGAGATATAAAATCCCTGCAACCAACACAACAGAGAACTGTCATACTAATCCTCCCTTAAGACAGGACTGTTGGACTGAAGTATTCCAGCATTAAGTTGCTGTGCAACACTGGAAATCCTGTCTCTGCCCAGACAGTGTTTTTCCCTATTTGCAATTCCATTCCTCACATATACATGGTGGGGAAAATCTCCACAAAGCTCACAGACATTAGTTGTTCCTGAGATGGAAACATGCTCTCCCATCCCCATTTTCTCCTTCTTCAGCTCTGACTTCCCAACATTCACTCAAATTGTCTCACTATCCAGTCGAACAGGACCCCTGCACTCTGCCTCAGCCAAATCCTGCCCAGAGTCACATCTCACAGCTGGGATGAGTCCAAGCATTTCGTGACAGTTATGCTCACAGACCCTGGGGTTATCCAAACCAAACACAAGCTCATTTTCAGAAGAATAATTTACAAAACCAATTTTGACTAGCAAACAATAATTTGCAGTCATGTCCTGAAAAGAGTCTCACAAATCTTAAAGATAAAATAGAAAAAAAGAAAAAAGTTGTATATTTAACAGCTTTACAATTTCAGTGACTTTAAAGCAAAAATGATCTAAAAATAGTTTCAATATGCTGAACCCTCATGATATTTTGTGGTTTTACTGTCATGCATTTCCCTTAAAACCCCTCTTCCTCAACTGCTTTTCCTATAAAGGGCTTCTACACACAACCAGAGCGATAAAGCTTAAGCAATATAAATTAGCACTAAAAAAAAATTAACTCAAGCCAATCGCAATTCTCCCTTTAATTTCTTTTCAGTTCAAATCACTTTGAATGTGCCACTTTCACAAACACAGGCCAGTTTAAAAAAACCAACCAACTAAAAAAAAAAATGTATCTGCTGGATTCTGTCCTTTTCACAAACAATTCCCAATTCCTTCTTAAATGTGATGATGCATTTTTAGAAGTCTACAATATGAACAATTTCTGTTTCATTGTTAAGCTTTCCACCAATCTGTTTATTAAATCTGCATTGCTGAAATACAAGAATTGGGTGAGAGAAGAAGATCCATGATTTTTCGAAATGGAATGAAAAACTAGCTTTAAATGCAGTGGTTGTGGTCTAATGGTCCTACTGGCAGTGGATTTCAAGTGGTGTCCCTCATGGGTCAGTACCCAGGTCAATACTGCTCCATCTGGTAAATGGGATGGACACACCCTCATCCTATTTAATAGTTATCAATACCCCACTCCTAAGGTGGTTCAAGGGAAAAATTCAGGTCACATTAAAAATAACTTCTGGATTGAGTCACCAGTCCTGGAGGTATTTAAAAGCCATGCAGATGGGGCTTAGGGACATGGTTTAGTGGTGGGCCTGGCAGCGCTGTGTTAAAGGGGTGGACTTGGTGATCTTAAAGGTCTTACCCAACCTAAACAGTTCTCTGGATCTATGACATCAAGCCTGGGGAGGGCTGAAATGGTAGGGTGTAGGGCTGCCACTGCCCAGCATCAGGGCAAACCAGAAGACTGGTTTGACAGCAGTCTCACAATATTGAGAAAAGACAAACACAGAGCCTTCAGCACTGCAGGAAGATCCCACACAGCAGTGCAGGCTGCAGTGACTAGCACAAAGAAGCTGAAGGGATCAGCAAAAACTGAAAGGGATCAGCAGAGTATCCTTGCAGCAACCAAGGCTGATAACATACTGGGCTGTCTGAGCAGAATTGCAGCCAACACATTGGCAGAAATGATTATTCCCGTCTAGAGAGCAGCCAGACACACGTCCAGTTTGGTATCTCCCAGTACAGAGGGGACTGACCAGGTGCAGAGAGTCAATGGTAAGGAGACTGCAGCACACCATGTAGGATCGATCAGAGCCTGTGGGAACTACAGTGGTTCAGCCCAGAGAAGAGTCAAAGCAGAATCCCGTTCAACCCTTCACTATACTGGAAGGCAGAGACTACAGAAAAAAGTGCACCAAATTCTCTTCAGAGGTGCAAAGGTCAACATAGGAAACTCCAACTCAGTGATCTGTTTCAGCTCTTAAACACTCTCAATCCACTTTTTTTTTCCTTTGTACCCAGAGTTGCAAACTTTCTCTTCTTGTAGATATTCAAAACTCAATTGGAACAAGACCCTGAGTAACCCTATCTGCCTTTGAAGCCATCACTCCTGGAGCTGGAGGGAGTTGGACCAGATGACCTCCAGTGGTTCCAACCTAAATTTTTCAGTGATTCTATGATCTATTCTTGGAGAGTATGCATGGTATAGGATTACAAATGTAATGTACCAGCAAGCCAAAATGCTCTGCCAGCCAAAATGCAAGAATAGAAGATACTACTCCACAGTCTTTTGATATACTCCCGCCAGCAGGTGCTCCAAAATGCTGGGTAAAACTCATGGGAAAGGGGAAGAAAACAAATATTCAGAAATGCAAACATGCCATTGTTGTGGCATATCTGTACATAAGGACTTCTACCCTAAATATGGCAGGTCATAGCTTTCTGTGGCTCATCTTTGAGCAACACCACAGGTAGCACAGATGCTGGTACCACTGATTTAGTTTGAAGAGGAACAAGCATCTGGGACAAGAGGTTAAGTGTTTTGACATAGAAATTTTTACAGTTCCACTTGTTGGTTTACTCCAACTAAAACCTACCCTGAAAAAACAAATCAATGACTGATTTATCGATATGTTTGAACAAATCCTGATGTCACTTATTAAATACATATGTATCACTCATTTTGCCTCAGTCAGAGGTACTTCACTGCAGAACATCTTGAGGAAAACCTGGGGAAGAAACTTGTTTGTTTAAATAGAAGCATCTGATAGGCAAAGTCACAATGAAAAGTCTGTAACAAACTGCCCAGGGAAGAGAGATTTTCTCTAACACAGCTGATAAAACAAACTTTCCTCCAATATAAATGTCACACTGATGTCTCACAGAGCCAGTATGGCTGTGTTTAGGAATTGAGAGCATTGGACGTGCTGGGCCAGAAATTCAGCTGATGTTAATCAACAGAACCCCATCAAGGAGAGTGGATCTGGCCTGCTGTGTTTTTGGTGTGTGTGCTGAGAAACTTTAGGAAAATCTATTGTGATAATTTTGATTTATATTGGTGGACAGTCAACACGACAGTCTGTTAAGGAGAAGAGAGTAAGGGATTGGTCATCTGATATCTGATAGTTTAAGCCAGGAGTGGACAGAAGTACATCACCTCTTTGGAGAATGTGAAACCAGTCTACTCTAAACACAGAATATAAAAGTAATTATTACTTTTGCTAATAAAGAAGATTTTGTGTGTCTAAAGTCCAAGTTAGGCTGGAATCCAGCCATGATTTAGGTTTCCTAGCAAGGTAAAACAAGAGGAACATAGACTGATGAAAAATGTAGGTGCCAGTAGAACCCAAAGACAAGCTGTCTCTTAGACACACACCCCGATCTTCCTGCTTCCTGTAATTATAAGGACACATCTAATGTACTCTACTGAAAATTCTATTTATATTTGAAAACTCCTACTTTGAAGAATTTTGTTTTCACTGATGGCCTGTCAGGAAGAATGAAGGGAGACAAAAGAAAACAGGCTCTCCAGCACCACACTGCCAAAAAAAATTCACTCACTCCATGTTGCTTAAAGTTGTGGGTATTTAGAAACAGGGCCACAAGCAAATCAGGGAGACTGAGGTGACCAGACTTGGGTGAAAGTAACTTCAGAAGTTAAAATATGGAGAATTTATGCGCTAATATGTAGTTACAAAATAGAGGTTGAGACACGCTGCAGACACTCAACCATTACTAAGAATGCAATTCTGAAATTCTGACATTTGGCAAACGTAGCCTCTATTCTAAGAGTTTCTGCATGAGCTGTAGATACAGTTACTGAATGGAGTGCAATTTATACAAGAATATATGTGAAAAAAGGACAAGAAAAAAAGTGATCACAGAAAGAATGGAAAAGGAAGGGGAAATTATTTCAGCAGAAGATTCCCTGTTTTGCTGGCCAAAACGCCAAGTCTTCTGAGACTTCTGATGAAAGGAATACATTCAAACATGTTGAATGGGTACTGAGGGAATGCTGTCAAAAGCATGGGAAAGATGTTAAATGCTGAAACCTCACCATTCTTGTCAAGCTGCAAATTAACACTTTGAGCATGCATTACATTCTTGCAAAGCAAAGCCACCTACACCAATAAATAAGCTACGTACAAATATGCATTAAATCCAACAGTTTTTGTTAGCTCCCTGGTTGCAAGAAAATAAAATATAAAAATAACCCAACTAATGTATCTGCAAATTAGCTAACAAACAAAGAATAAGCCCTATATGAACAGATGCAAGGGGAAATTAAAAACAAAACACAACAAAACATACCTCAGAACACTAAAACCCTTTGAGAGAGCATGTGTGGCAGAATGTGATCAGTGACTAAAGATGCCAACACTTATCAGTTTCTGCATTCCTGTCTGCTGGCTTGTCAAGTGTCATTTACAAAAATGCAGTCTGAGCAAATGAGGCTTCATAACTCAAGATAGTGTAGCATCAGAAATACAGGATTTAAATAGATACATCTGATGAATACATTCATAAAATACAGAAGAACTGAATAACCACTAAGACATTTGAAGAAAGTATGCAGTTGCAGTTTGTGCCATGGAAGGTTATACAAATCAGAGGTTAAGATGTGTCAATTAAAAATATCAAGAAAACTTAATTGTATAATTGCACTTTTTTAACCCACAGTAATCTCTATGTCACTTCAAATTTGCTTATTTGGACAATTAAAGTTATCAGATTAGCCCACCAAAAAGAGCTGGAAAAACCATTGTCTATGAAGCTAGGGATACATAAACCTGAAACAGTTTAACCAGAGAACACCTGCTATAGGTAGTTTCTAAACTACAACTCCCCATTAGCAGTTTTACTTAGGAGGTGCATCAATATTTTGTAAAATCAAAAACATGCTTTTCTTCAGATATCTCACACTAAAAATTTCAAACATACCCATATAGAACAAGCAAAATAATCAAAAGGTGCCTTTCAAACCAAATATCATCCATTTATAAACATATCCATGCCAAAAGCCATAGCATGGGGGATTTTTGAGTAACACAGATGAACTTCTTTATTACGAAATTAACTGTACCACAAAGTTTTGACACTCAACAATACTATAGATTTTTATGCAATGCATCACCTTATCTTTCAATACATTTTAGTTATTGCAATTGCCTGTGCTCCCAAGGCACCCTCTCCTCTCCACATCTTCAGCTTTCTATAGACTCATGTAGTATATTAATTAAACATGTAGGTGTTTATTTCAAGATTTAATGCTGTCTCTTGTCTCCTGCTAACTCACATTTCACCTGAGGAAACACCAAGAGCTCGTGTGGAAGGATATGCTGGGGGAGGCAATTATACCTCCCATTATAGTGTCCCTCTCCTGTTTTCAAATCTTAATTCTTTACACTTGCAGCAAATAACATCTATGTCAGCCTGTGCTCTTCATGCCTGATTCCTACCCAAAGTAATTCCACCAGAGACTGACCTTAACCAATTTAGTCACTTTTGAGCTAATTATGCACCCACCCCCTACACACACCATCTTTCCTGTACTCAGCATAGACAATTGGTGCTGAGATAACTGAGTGACCTACACATTTCTGCTCCAAAACACAAGTTCTGTCATAGGTAACTCCAAGATCTTAGCAGCATGTACATGCCCCACCAGCCTCCCATCCCTTACAAGGGCACATGCAGGCAGCTTTTGCCAGCGTGCAATGGTTTTCTCATGGGCTTTTGACGCTCAAGCAAAATCCAGTCACCTGGCAGAACAAGTCAAACAAATGCTTCTGAACATCCAAATCCCACAGGCACCACAGGAAATATCAGGAAAAGGAGTCCCCAGAGAAGAGGGAGCTGCTGGTGGGTGTGAGGAAAGTGTCTTCCTGAAATCCTGATGAAGAACGATCACAAACCTTAAAAAAACGCCAGATGGTGCCTCACTGCTGCTACATCAGCTACTAAAAATAAAAAGATGCAAGCAAAGAACACCTTAACCATGCATGCTAACCAGCCTTATATGTTAAGTCAAGTATTCTAGGCTACCTGCTCACCAGATAAATTATTTTTAATTCTAAAATCAATTTAACAGTAGGTAGTATTTAATTTGCAAAGAAGCATTTCTGAGACAGTTATTATAAAGCAACTGAGCAAACAAGCCTAATATTGCAAAAGCTCATTTATTTCTTGGTTTCTCAAAACAATTGCAAGGAAATATCCCTCTCCTTATACACAAGGCCTTGTGTATATGTTTAAACTTGCACATTGTGTGAAACAAGCCAGTCAACAGGAATATGTAGCTGCAAAGGACTGCTTTCATGGAACATGCTGAAGGGCCAGGACAAAGGTTTCATAGAAAAGTGATTAAACCCTTTAAAGTATAGAATTTGGAAAAAAAAAAAAAAAAAAAGTATAAACTAGAGATAAAAATTACTACAGAAGTACTTGAGCACAAAGAGATTCCTCTTAAAAGACTCCTGCACAAAACCAGTACAGTCACAAGCATGAGAAAAAGCTTACTGTTAGCAAACCCAGTCCCCCATACTGCTAAATTTGCTCCCCTTCTAATCCTGGCCTCTTTCCTAGCAGTATTTCAGAAATAGCACTGTACAGTAGGTTCTGTACTCCAGAAACTATTTTACTCAAGTTGAGCTTTTTCACAAAGAAAATGTTTCCTGAGAAATAAAGATGATTTCTCTTAAGTTGCACATATTTGTAACACCAGTTGAAACCGATCTGATTTGACAAAAATTATTCACAATTAACACTTATTGTAAAAAAGACATATCACAGAACTCCGTTTTCTTGCATTACGTAAAGAAAACGTGTATTTTGTAGACACAAATGTCAATTCCTCACCAAAGCACATGAAAGAACCTCTTTACTTAAATGACTTGTTGAAAGCCACTGGGGCAAGCTTCTAAAGGCTAAAAAGCTACAAGGCTCTGAAATATTTTATATTTCACATGATTCCTGAATAATAAATTATTTAATCAATATTTAACTTCAAGAAGTAATAAAAGAAGGATAAATTTTCCAGACATGGAAATGAGTTTTCCAGCTATTCTGACTTTGTAATTGTCGTGGTCAAAACTAAATCTTTCCTCTGCCATGGAGTAAACTCAGTATTACAGCCTTTCTTAAATCCCTGAAATCTGACTGTGGCAACACAAATACAACAAGGGAGGATGCAAATTAAAAACAAACATGAATAGGCACTTTTGATGCCAATCTCATCATCTGTGTTATTAATAAATTGCACAGAGACCCCAAGTGATGTTTTGAGTGAAATCAAAGAACCTATTGACAGGAGTAAAGTCATTATTTCCTACAATAATGACTTACCTCTTACACTGTTAAAACTGTGTGAGAAATTATGATGTAAAAAGACCCAAGGAAAACACGAACAGACACACAGAGTAAAAACTGAAATGTCATCCTGAATTACCTTGGGATATCCTAGTGCCCTATTATAAAGAATAAGCAAACTAAGACTAAATTAAAGGCCAGAAAACATGATTCAGGCATTCCACATGACAATCAAGAATGATCAAGTTGCCCAGGGCAGGAGGGTAAGAGGATCACTACAACCCACTCCTGAAGCAAGGGAGCCTCAAGTGACCTCAGGAACAATTAAGACTTCTTTAACTATACCCTAAAATTATAATTTTCTCACCTTACCATGAAAATGCAGCTGCAATTACTGAGACAAAATATCCAACCACTGTCTTTGACAACAGGAACCAAGCTTATGCCTATTTCTAAGGTGGATTTTTTAACACAAGGGTCTTAAAAATTACCACATAAAGTACTCCATTCTTTCCTTTTTTTTTTTTTTTTTTTTGGTTGGGGTTTTTGGGGGTATTTTTTTAGAAGAGATTTATTAGAGAGAATAAACTGACAGGCTCTCAAAAGCATGTAAGTATGTTTCTTTCAAAAAGCAGTTGCAGAGTGCCCTAGTGTTGGCAGCCAGAGCCAAGGCTGCAAGACAATTTTCAATATAATACTGTTTTCAGAGGTTTATAACTTTCTCAGATATTTTCCTGTTTATTTGAAAGGTTTCACATTCGCTCTGGGAACTCTATCAATACAGGCTTCTCAAAAATATATATTAAAAAAATTGTACTGTAAAATAAGATCACTTAGGGACTACACAATGATCATACAGGTGAAGGTCTATATGACCAGTCTAAACCTGACACATCCCTGTTAGCTCAGGTATGCAACCAAAATCTTGGGGAGTGGGATTTACACACTCAGCAAACGAAATAGAATCATAGAATCATTAGGGTGGAAAAAGACCTTTAAGACCATCAAGTCCAAGAGTCAACCCATCACCACCAGCAAGTTCACCATCAAACCATGTCCTCAGGTGCCATACCTACATATTTTTTGAACACTTCCAGGGATGGTGACTCCACCACTTCCCTGGGCAACACTTTACAACCCTTTCTGTGAAGAAATTTTTTCTAATGTCCAACCAAAACCTCTGCTGACATAAACTATTATTTTGCACTCTTATTTTTTAATGCTTGTAATACACCTATGGATTGGCCTGCCCACAAAAAAAAAAAAAAAAGAAAAAAAGAAAAAAAGAAGTAAAGAACTCTGAAGAAATTAAATACAAACCAACAAATTATACAACAGCAGCCTTCCATCTGGAATCCTTCAGATGCACATATGGTCATATTTTTAATGTAGAAACATTCTGTAATCTGATACTTACTTGATCAGTTCCTCCACAATGTACTAACTTCAGAATATGAAGATCAGAACCTGGTCTTGTAAAGGAAATATTACACTAAAGTTATTAATTCATTAATATCGGGCTATTTCCACAAAACATACACATTCTAAGGGACGGAATTAGGCTGGCCTTTTTTTTCTTTTACCATGCAGAAACAGTAAAACCAAATTAAAACAAATTTTCTCATTTGTAATGAATACATAACTGCCTTAACAAGGACAGCTAGACAAATAATGATAATCAAATGGGATAATTATATCATTAGCTGATTTGGAGATTAGGGTTTTTGGGTCAAAAACCAGTATTATTTTTGTTTACATATGATCTTTGAGATTACACAATGACATAGCCTAATGCTATACATCCACCCTTTTCAGAAGGCTTTGGAAAGGCAAATCTATTCTGCCTATTCACACATCCTTTTTGAGGATGGTAGGAGAAGAAAAGGAAGAAGTGGAGAAAAAAGAACATAGGGAGAAGAAAGCTGATGGGATTTGGAACAAACAGGGATGTTCAACAGCATCCAAATGGCTCCCAAACTGCTCCACTACCATATCAAGTCCTTTTGCCCCTCGCAGCATCAGCCCTGCAGCCAGGCCTCAAGGAGGCATTTTCAGCTATGGGGTGGGAAGTGCCCCAACTGCCCCACACTGGCAGAGAGCAGCTCCACAACAGAGATGGACAGGTCTTTGCAAAAGGGAACCAGCCCACAGGCTGGCCACACCAGGCAGCACACAACAGCCAGGCACTTTCTTTAATGTCTTTCCCCTCAACTCAAGAGCTCTTCAAAAGGCCAAAGGCAAAACCAAGTTTTCAGACCACTCTCTGCCTACTCACTTCCAAGACCCACATCTTCCGTCCTCCAGAAGTAAGACAGCAGATTGATCCTCCCAGTAACCTCCTACACAGCCACTAACAGTGATCCACCAAAGTCAAAGGCAGATGTAACACTGGTGCAGCCTCCTGCACCTGGGCTGCTTGGGGAGGACAAAGCTGAGCCTACAAAACTCAGTGTCTTAAGACTCATCAGAAAGGCTGAAGGGCTTCTCCAAAACAACTGAAAAAAAAGAGACTGCTGTCACCCCTGGACATGCAAGAAAACAGTTACCACGAGGCAAACCAGCTAGCCTGGCAACTCAAACCAGGAATTAGCTATTTTCTGCAGAAATGTACCCATTACCATGCTGACAGACACATGGTTAACCCTAAACATTTTATATAAATATCATTTGGGCTTCAATCACTGACCTGTCATTTTTCTCACCCTCCTGCTACCAAAAACAGTAAGTACTCAGTATTTACCTGAAGAGAGGCTATAAAAGTTGACTAGGGAAAAAATTCCTTTTTCTCCCCAATGCAGAAGAGCCATGCTCAGGAGCCCTCTCTTTGAAGTGCCCTGGGTAGCTCTCTGTCTCTTCCCAGTCCCCTGAGTTCCTCCAACACCATGTCATGCACCATGGTTTGAGCCAAGAGTTTCAGGGAACACCTCCAGACTTGGCCCAGCTCCTCCTGAGTCCAGCACAGCACAGTACCAGGCAGATGAGCTTATACATACAGAGCAAAACACAGCCCCCAAGTCAGCAGTGCCCTGTCCATCATCCAAGGAGGGAATGTCGTGAAAACACAAACCAGAACTTGTACCTGTCTGGTTTGCTTTTGCTGACACTTTTAGAAACGTTTTCATATAAAAAACTGACCTATCAAAGGAGTACAACTTACTGCTTCAAAACTAAAATGGAGGGGGCTTTGGTAGGTTTTAAGTAGCTGAACTGCTCAATATGTAGCTTGCTCAAAAGGAAGTAGAAGAGAAATGCAAAATCATGGCAGAACACCACATATGGCAATAAAAAGATCACAATATGTAACAGAAGAGCTGCACTACCTCTTGGTAATTATAACTATTTTATATGACTGCTACAAGTAATTTGCAAGACCAATAAAATAAGAAGCACTGGAAAGCACTTAAATACAACTGTGTGTTAAATTACAAAACCAAAGATAAGTTGCCTACTAATTACATTGACGCATGTGGGTTCAAAAAAATACCCCCAGTAATAAAGCAGACACAATATACACTGCTATGTGAAACAGAATGTGCACAGCAAGAAATTATTAACTTAAACACCACAAAACATAAAAATTGCTGTAAAAGCAGCAGAGAATCTCCAGTGATCTGATGTTGCACTTCCTTCTAGTTTCACGTTGTATATGCATAATTGCTGTAATAAAAGTCCTTGAAAAAATGAGTTACGTCAAACAAAATAATGAAACCATAATGATTAACAAAGAAGTGGAATTTACTTCAGACTATAAAAAAATGTCTTCTTTAATATAAATGCCTTTAAAATAAGATTATTTGCTATATGTTATAAAAGCGTAGCACTATTTTGCAAAAACAAGCTGTTTCCTATTTCCACAGTAGAATGCATTAACCATTCTGCAAACAAAACAATAAAAAAATACAAACCTGAAAACAATCCCACAAATATAAGAGTATTCAGGAGTTCTAGGAGTTTATTTTACAAATGTCAACAAAATAATTTCTTAATTCAAAAAACTATAAGTAAACTGTCCCTAAAAACAAGCAGAAACTTACCTACTTCCAATGTTTTACTAGTACAGAAGATGGTCCTCCTGATGCTTTTTGTACATAAGCATACACGAAAAATTAAAAGAACAGAAGAGGGTAATGAAAGCCATATGGCACCCGTGATCTTATTAAATAAGAAGGATGGTTCTTGTTGGAAGAGAACTGAAGATCCTTGTTCGACTGAAAATCCAGTACAGGGCAGCAGTAGCAGCATCCTCCTGCTCTAAGATCCCTGGAAGTGGTCCAGCAATACATCAAGTTCTCAGAGCACCAATGTGATTTAGTTTTCCACTTTGAGAATATGAATTAGTGTAGCAAAAAAGGTCAATGTCTAAAACCTATTTTAACAGCTACTTCCATGAGGCAGAAAATTGTTTCCATAATGCAGAAACCACTGAAAATCAGCATCTGAGGATGGCACAGATTAGAAGTGTAGCATAACAACAATAGCCCCTGACAAGCAAGGGCACAGTAGGAGTACACAGGGTGCACTTAGTGCACCACCAGATTTGCACAAACAGAATGATGTGCTAGCCCTGCTGCCTGCATACCACTCGGGCCCTTAGATTTGAGGGATCACTTTATTCTGTCACCACGATGAGGTCAGGGACACAGTGTTGAGTGTCCCAAGCCAGGTTATCAACAGAAGTGCAGTCACCAGCTGGGGCTAAGGAATCCACAAGGCATCAGTTAGAGACGGAATGGATGGCCTCTCCACTTCACAAGTTATGTATTTTTAATGTATGAAAAGAAATGCTAAGTGCATGTCACCTCCAACATGCTCCCTAATGCAACAATCCTGAAAAAACTGACAGACTGCAGTACCATCTTTGTCTGCTGTCAAGTAGGAAGGCAGAATGATGGGCATCTTTCCCTGCCTCCTCTTTGAGGATTAGGTGCAGTTTAGCAGCCAATAGCAAGCACACTCAGAACCCACCTCAAGAGCAAAAATTTGAAGTTAAATGGCACTCAGTGAAAAACAGAAGATAATATTCCATATGGAATAAAAGTTTCAAAAAAACCCGCTGAAGAATCACAATGAAACATCCATAGAGATACTGGGAGGGGAAGGGGAGGGGAAGTTCTACAAAATTACACAGCATCGGACAATCTAGGTATTTATAGTGAGGAGCACATGTTATGGCAGCCTAACTCAACAGGAAGAAACAGAAGTTGCTCTGCACAGCACTCCTTCAGCAGCTGCAGCTTGTCTGCACCCCCACGAAACCTCCCAGAGAGCAGATGAGGTGGGTCTCACAGCTTCTCATTATAGTAGTTTCTTCCAGGGGCAGACATCTTCCTTTTCCTTCCCTACTACAAAATTGCTTGTTCACAAGAAGTCAAATTTTATTTCCTATCTGTTTATTAACGTTACCCCTATTTCATGCAAGCACACAGAAGTCTCTGCTGTCACACAACCCAATGCAAGCTTCCCTAGATACTGCCTAGGACCACATGTGCAGTTGGATTAGCAAACACACACAGAGATGGCTTTCATCTCAATGGTTTCCCTCCAGATCCCAGAGGGAATCTGCCTCTGCTTCCTAGCGTGACAGTGCCCATAGGCAGTATGTGGCTCAAGGCCACTGACCAGCTGCTCCTCTTGGAGCTTAGAGGAAAATGTAGGATACAACATGTACTATGCACTACACAGGAAAGGGGGATTTTAACAAACACACATCAATGCTGATGAAGCAGATGAAAATTACTATGAAACGGTTGATTTTGCATTGCTATTTCACAAGAGAGAATGATGCAGACCAAAAGCACAAACCACTACGCAAGGCTGTTAAGCCAGTACTGCAACTCAATGGTCTGTAACATCCCAAAGTAATTAGGCTGATGAAGAAGAGTTAGGAGTGAACAGGCAACTCTTAGATTACATCATCCCTACCCATTTTTCCCTCTAAAAATACATACCCAAAGATCATATGACAGTACAGAAGAGCTGTTTGCCAAAATGTAGCTTCTTGCTCATCTTAGGCAAGTCACTTCTTTCTAGTAAAGATTTTTATCTTCCTTTACCTGCTAATTAGTTTAACTTTGAAGGTATTTTGAGTTTTAATCTGTACACTGCATGCAAAAGACTACATAAATAGCAATATGGAAGAGGAAAAAAAGTTAGCTTAAAGTTTTGCTAACCAAAATATATACTGCAATGCATAAGATAATGAAGACCCAATAATATTGACAGGAAATTAAAATATGCTTTAGTCACACATACAAAAATACACTCAAATAAGGTTATATTACATAACAGATATAATCTATAAAAGGTGGGAGTCGGTCTCTTCTCCCAGGAAAGAAGTGGTAGGGCAAAAAGAAAAGCCTCAAGTTGCACCAGGGAAGGTTTGGATTCGATATTAAGCAAAGTTTCTTCACTGAAAGGGTGGTCAGGCATTGGAATTGACTGCCCAGGGAAGTGGTGGAGTCAACACCCCTGGAAGTGTTCAAAAAACATCTAGATAAGGCACCTGGGGGCACAGTTCAGTGGCATACATGGCAGTGCTGGGTTAATGGTTGGACTTAATGAGCCTAGAGTACTTTTCCAACCTTAACGATTCTATAACTATATAATAGCGGTGTTTCAACTGAAGAATGTATATATACTTTAATGAAATTATAGGTGCACTATGTAATGCTTTCACACAATTTTTGATGATGTCATAAAGACCTATTGTAGATGCCGCTGAAAATGTACTTTATTACCAGTTCCAGAACAAGCTGTAATGGCTTTCTTTGACATGTTCAGTTATGGACAAAACAAGTCCAGACTTTGATCTCTATAAATAAAACTGGGAGAGGTGGTGGAAGGGGTGTCAGTGGGTGTGTTACTGTATATATTTGGTTAGAGCCTGGTGCTGATAATGCCAAGGTTGTGGGTTTGACCCCTGTAGGAGCCATTCACTTAAGAGTTGGACTCGATGTCTTTGTGGGTCCTTTCCAACTCAATATTCTGTGATTCTGTGATATATGCACACACCACAGTCTGGAAACTTCCAGATAAGTTCTGGAAACAAAAAATAAGGACTATTCAAATTTTATATGTTTAAATTAACTTCAATTAAAGGCTCAGAGTCAGATGTAAGTGATCCTATCAAACACAAGTCCACACAGACAAAAAAAAATACAATGTATGCTATATGCTGCAAATACTCTTTCTTGTCAATTCCCTTTCACTTTTCTGCAGTTCCCCATCATTTTATCTATAGCTTTGAAAAAACAACCTTTTGTGGTCTGTAAAAAACAAACAGCAAATGTTGCCATTCACAAAAAACAGCAGCCAAGTTAGAGCCCTTCTGCAAGTAAAGCTGCTGTAATTCTAGGAACAGGAAACTGAAAGTTCTCCTGCAAATAATAATTAAGTAAATGCAAATAATTAAAAGCGTCTTAGCAAGAACCTCTACACACATACCTCTATTATTTAGCTCGGCAATAACTGAACCAATAGGCAGAGCGAGAAACAAAAGGTAAAATCTCCACTCTGTCAACCCCACCAGGACCATTTTCTTTGATTTTTGACCTCAGTATATCCAGAATTTGCGCAGAGTTTACAACCCATAAACATCTGAGTTAAAGTACAGGCATTTAACTCTTTGGTGACCCACACTTCCAGTACCACTTAAAAGTAAGAAGACTGACAAATAAATGGGAGTAAAGAGACTGAATACAGAGGCATCGAAGATCCAAGCCCTCAGTAAAAGCAATAGGAAAAACTGCTGCTGTGACCCCTGTGGGAGTGGAAGCTGCACATTCTCACTTCCTTTAGCGACGCTCTTATTCAACACATCAGGCAACTTCCTCCCTCTCACAAAACAACTCCTTGCCTGTCCCAGTCCAGGAGTGCAGGCTCAGAGCACACAGGTACACCCAGCAGCTCCCAGCCTCCCCTCTATCCCACAGCTCCAGCCATCTTCAGAGACAGGTCTCACATTGAGCTCTAAGGCTTTCTGCAGGCAGAGAGAAAGTGGTGCTGCTTGCACGGCTTGCAGTTTTTACATCCATGTGTTTTGAAGTACCTTAACACAGTAGCAAACAGCTTAAACTCTTCATTTGTAAGATGGATGACCACTTTGACATTTATAACCAACCCTTCACCACTCCAAGCATCTTTCAGAAAATACTATGGTCACAGATTATAGAAAACGTAGAAAAAAAATCAAGATCTGGAGAACAACACTGCCAACATGTCAACTTTCTGAAATGTGTCATATAATTTTCATGGAAAAATGCCATCTCCTTTGTTAAATGCTTAGAAAATAGACATGCAGACATCCTCCCCATCACCAACCTCAATGCAAATGAGTCTAAGGCTACCTGAAAGCAGTGCTTATTACAGCTACCACTAACCTGTCCACAGGGACACGGTGCTGTTTCATACTTATCCTATGAAAGAAAAAAGAGTTTGGACTGCCTGTTGTTGTTGTCGTCCCCTTGCCCTACGGCTTTAATGGATGTGTTTATAATTCAGAAAACAAGCACCACAACCACACAAACCAGTGACTTCCTGCCAGGTCTCTCTGATGGCATTTGCATAGTACATGCTGGGAGAGGAGGAGATAGTTCAATCCAGAATTCCACAGCTAAACAAAGTTGTAATTATCTCCTTGTTAGAGTTCTTGTTTAAAAAAGCTAAGTGATACTATGCAGACATGAGTATTTCCATATCTTGCAGCTGAAAGGGTTTAATTTGTGGTTCCTACCGGTGAAGGTTCCTCCTTTCCACACCTCTCTTTGGAAACACTGAAAAGTACATTTTTAGGAATGCTCTTCTGAAATTCCGTTCAGTCAAACTGCATCCAAAAAAACCCCAAACCATAAGAATTGCAATGCATGTTAACCTATCAGATGTGGACTCCGCTCTCAGAGAAGTCCAGATGCACATTTACAGCAATCATTTCAGAAATGCTCCAACTCAAAGCATGATTTCACCACAGCTACATCAAACCAGAGAAGTGTGAGAAAAATCTTTAACACCAACCCTTTTCCTTTCACATGGTCAGATTTCCAGTATCTTCTGCTCATGGAAAAGAATTTGGTAGTCATGCTCTACCTAAAGGATTACATCTACAACTCAAAGCCACTCCACAGTTTGCCTTTCAGTTATGGAAGGCAGAGGTACTGTAAGAGGTATAATAAAGACTAAAAAGAAGTCAGTTCAGGGAGGTGACGTTCCTTCTCAAAAACTGAACCTGTAAAACTGGTCTCTGCCATTTTTAAGCAGAGCTTGCCAATGAAATTCAAAGTTTACTTAATTAAAGATCCATATAATGCACACAACAGAAAATGTCTTTAAGAAAATAGCATGGGCTGCTTGTGACCAAGAATAAAGGAGAGGGAAACAAACTGAAGCCCACCCTACTGCTGTTATTTTGCATAGCGATGGGTGTTAAGCTTGTCAGAACCCTGATGAAAAGCAACATGTTTCTTTTGTTCTCAAAAGAGAAGAAGTAACACAGTAAACTGTAAGAAAACTAATAGATCTACCATTCTCCTTATGCATATTTGCTATTGTTAAATTAGTTATGCATGGGCAGACTTGCTTACCTCAGCCGCTGACTGAATTTAAGCATTTTAAAACAATTTCTAGTACCCTTATGTCATAATTTCATTAAAGACCATAAAAAGTGGTGAAATCATTACCTCTGTGTTTGGATAGCGAATATAAATTTCTCTTGTCAATAGCCATTTCCTCGCTTTTGTGTTCTCAGCTCAGAATAAAGAAATCCAGCTCTTTTGTCTTTAAAGTTATTAAGTTCTCATGAAAACACATTTTCATTTACTTTAACTAAGCCCACATTTCTAGACCTAACTAATTTACAGCATGCCTTTAGGGAGCCAAATCTGGGGCTTAGAACCACTTTTTACTTTAATTTATCCACTGGGTTTCAAACTCCCAATTTTCCCAGAGGATTACAAAAGCCTGCCAATTTAGCTCGATGCATTAAAACTGTTTACACAAATCCAAAATACAGCCAAACATAAGACGGTTTGGTTTCAGCCTCCCCTCCAACTCCCCTCTGCCTATTTTTTAAGCCCAAGAAACCAGCAGAAGAAATGGGAACCGACTCCAGGTTGGAGCTCGGCATTCACAGCTGTGAGCAGAGTTTCAGTGAAACAAGAGAACCACACAAGAGGCAACAGAGAGTATTTTTCTTTCATTTAATACAACATCTGAAATTCAATGAAATTGTATCTCTTCAAAATATATCGTGTCCACTTACAGTGCATAGCTATGTTGTTCGCTCTCTTGCCCCCTTACACTGCACTTCTGCTATGAATAAGAATCACTCAAAAGGACAAGCAGCTTCAGAAAGTTAAGAAAAGGTATTTAAATACCAAAAGTAAGCCTACTTCAACAATAAGACATATTTGCACTCAAAAATATCTTGCTTAAAAGCTTCAAGAGCATGCAATCCACATCACCGCACGGGGCAGAAAGGCAGTGTACACCACCAACCACAGAAATAAACCGGATTCTCCACACACTTGCCAGAACAGTTGTCCTTCCCAATGAACAGCACTGTCATGCAAAGTAGTCAAGTGGCGCCATTAAAGAGGCAGGAAAGGAGTCTGAGAACCCAGCAGTTAAAGAACAACAAGACACAGCTATATTTAGTAAACAAGTTAGGCTGAAACTACTGAGGATGAGCAAAAGAGGCAACCCACTGCGAAGCAAAACAATCAAAAAGCTAATTAAAAAAAACCAAACCTAATTCATCTAACCCAGTAAGAAGTCTTAGGGCAGAAAGCCTAGGTACCCATTCTTCAGCATCCGATGACAGAAAAGCCCAGGAAATTAGAATTCTGCATCATTCTTAACAAGCCGATTAAGAAGACAAGGGAAGCAATTTCTCTTTAAACTGCTGGTGCTCGTGCTCACTTGTTTACAGAAAGGAAAAGTGAGGCGAGCAGTGGTTCCACCTGAGCTAAGAAGTAACTGCATAAAGACTTCTTGAAAAGGAAGTTAGTGAAGCTTGTGAAAAGTTGTTTATCAGGTGATTTTCATCTCCTAAACAGACGAATGTCCGTACTAGAAATGCCCAACACCAGCAAGAGCAGAGAGACTTGCCTGATCATCATACGTGCCATGTGCTATAAAATTAATTATCCTCTAACACCCTTCCTATTACATTATGTGTGGGTAAAAGAGGAACAACATTCTTGGCCCTAAGATTACATTCATTAAGGATTAGATTTAGAAAGGACCTGAAGTGAGAAAGGCAAAATAAACCTCAGTAACTGATATAAACCACACCAAGAAGGAAAGTAGATACTCTGAAGGGCAAGGAATGACATATAGATCATCCTGTACTCACGAACAACACAATTAGCAACATAATGCTGCTTGCAAAATAAAATGATGCTTCAGAGAATTTCTAAGAACACTGTTCTTGACCAACTTCTTCCCCTCTTACATTCTTCGTGATATATAGTACAGAAGGAAAAAATCTTTCAGAGCAGGTTCTTCAGGCAAGAGACAATCCTGTCAGATAATTCTACTCCTGTATCAAAAGATTATGAAAAACACACTGGAGGGCCAGAAATTCTTCTCAGCATCCCAGCCATTAAAAGGCTTTCTAAAGGAGAGAGAAAAGAGTCTTTCTAATAGAGACTCCTATGTTTGGGATACTGCTTCTTTTTCTTGTTGTTGTTTGTCAAAGTGAGAGTGTTACTCACAACCAGGGCAAATATTGCCAATTTCTCTGTGCAAAAATAGGATTGTTTTTTAAACACAGAATCTTTTGCTTCTCAGCTGGCTAGAGAGCAAAGAGTTCCTCCTCACTGCCCATGAACTAAAGAGCCCTTTAGTAAAAGGTGAGCCACCACCGAGTTTCTAAAGCCAACAGCCTGTCCTCTCCTCTGATGTAGTTTAATCACCCCTGGCAACAACCAAGGCCACCCTTCCAGGCAGAGCAAAGTGACGCCCTGCCAAAGCTTTTATTTTTAAGAAGACTAGCACACTGACAATAGCGCACAGCAATCTCACGAACAGAGCCCCGTGAATTAGGCAGAATTCGCTGTTGCTATGAGCAATAGCATTGCAGCACTACGGCCACTTCTGCAGTCTAGACGGGCAACGATAAAACTCAATATTCTAGCCCAAATAAATGACAAATACCCTGCACACTCATTTTTCTCGGTAGTGAGCCCAGCTAGAGATGAATCATGATTCACATACGCTTCCCAGGCTCACAGCACTAGTGACCACAAGATCCTCTCTGCTTGAGCTCCCCTGAGCCCTCTGGCATACCTGCCCACACATACTGGGAGCTTTGGAGAAGACTTACTGGGGTTTAGTGAAGTCCTGGGTTCAACAGACACTGTGGGCTCTTCCAGTTATCATACACTGGTGACAAACTTGGAAAAGGCCGTAGTCATTTTGTTAACATAATCTGATGCATGCTTCTGTATCTGTGTTTACAATGAGTTAATGTTACAGAGTTCATCAATTAACAGAAGGTTTCTCAGAAGGGAAAACAATGTGACAGCTAAAAGCAATGGAAAACTGTCCAACAAAGAGCACTCCTCATCAGCCCCAGGCAGCCTGTCACAGCTGACTCTTAGTAACTCTGACCTAGCAGATCTCATACCTTAGACAACAGGATAAATGAACAGCTTAGGAAGTGCCACAGGGAAGTGATAGAGTGACAAATGCTTCATACTGACAGCACTCACACACCTTTCAGCTGAAAGTGAAATTTAGCTGCACCTAAAGTTACATTTTAAGCGCAAGAAAGGCATTGCTTTTCTCAGTACAGCAGGTTCACAAGACGGCAGAGCCACCTCAAGAGCTGATAACTATGCACAGTGCCACCAGGTCCCACCTACTCTCAGCTGAAGGCTCCTATTGTTTCCCTCCCAGCACCTATCATGCTTCTCTTACTCTCATAACAAGCCAATTTAGGCAGGAACTCATCAAAACACAGAGATAAGCAGGAGGGCTGTAAACTAATATAATACTTGATGACACCCAAAATCAAAATTAGGGTTGGCAAAACTGTCAGTGTTCTACAATCCTGCAGCCCTCTGATGGGCAAATCTGAAGCATTCACCATGAGCTCACATACATCAGTGTGAGAGTGGAAGAGATACAGGGAAGTAGTGCAGAACAAACAGGAAAGAGGGATGAAGAAGGACAACACTTACAGACAGCCTTGGCTGTACTAATTCCCACATGGGCTCTTTTGTTTATTAGCCTATTTTTTCTTTTTGATGGAATTCTTTGCTTGATTCTTTTGTTGGAATTAACAGTGCTTTCCTTCCCCTGAAGATGGATGTCTTCAGGCTGTTTTGATGAGGACCCTAAGACACCAGGGAACTTGGCAGAGTCAGAGCCAGACACCCATGCTGTGCTTCTGTCTCTGTGAGGGTACAAGGCAAGAGCCCAGGCACTTGGTCCAAGTTCCCAGACTTCTTGCTCCCATTCTGAAGTATATTCTTTTACTTCAAAGGATGCATCTGAAAAAGCCAAAATCCATTGAGCCCTCTGACAACCACCACATTGGAAATGCTCAAATGTAATATATGGCTGTCCTACTTGAGACAATAAATGGGATTCAACAACCACTTTGCTACTGGTGATATTCAAAAGGTACTGAAGTCCTGGAAAATGTGATATAACTCAGAGTCAATCAATAGCTATTTCAACTGTGCAAATTAACTCACAACACATAGATTTTTTTTAAACTGTATACAGTAATGGTATACTCTTATGTCGAGTGCTGCATAAGCATTTGCTAAACCAATAACCAAAACAATTTTCTAAATTGCATATAAAATGGTTCTTTCATCTGTTTATTCTCGTAAAAATTTCAATATGAAGCCAAAAGAAAACAGCTGCGTAAAGTATCTTCTACTGCAAGAGACATGTAAGAAGGTATTTCTGCCTGTGCTGGAGGGCACAATCTGTAATAACATTTTGCCTTCCAGATAATGACAAGAGGCATTAAAAGGACAACTTGCTCTCTAATAAGCTCGCTTGACTGGTTGAGCATGCACATACATAGATAGCACAGTTTTGCCAACAATAATTTTAATTAATTTTTACATTTCACTCTAAAGTACATTAATTTATGGCCTTCCTAAAAGACATTTAGCAGACAGCTAATTAAATTCGAGCCATTAGATTTTAATTAGAGATGCTTAAAAAAAAAAAAGGTCTCAGAACAATTCACACATCTTTGTGAACATTATATGCTCGTTAGCAGCTAGAACAGCCAACAAGAGATTATAAACACAGAACAGGACTAAGCAGCATGATTCAAACCTGAAAACAATAAAGTCACACAAAAGTTTCATACTTCAAAGCTAAAGATTCTGGGAATGCCCTGTCCACAGCCCAAGTCCAGAAAACCACCGTGCATCCGTGCTTGCCATAAAAGCAAAATCAAAGGCCAACTAGCAGTGAATATAACACACAGTTTAAAAGGTTGAGCTGAGCTTATTCCTCGTTAAATTCTAAAAAAATCACAGTGTCTTCCTGACCAAACAGTGAAACAAATTAGAGGTCCAGATGGAGCCTCCCTTAATAAGGCACAGGGGATGTCCCAAAGAGGCCACCACCGCTCCAACACAAGGTGCTGGGTGACCTTACAGTGCCGTGCCACTGCTCGGCAAGAAACTTCCCTGCAACAAAATGATGCATTATTATTTCATAATAATTGGGTGTTTTCTGCTTCCAACTGAAAACAATTATTTCTAAATATCCACCTCACGGGGCCAATACTCCATGAGTTAAAAGCAACATCGGTGTGCTTTGATATGGTGATCAGTTCCTCCGCTGGGTAAAGAGGTTCATAAATATTAACCATGGCGCATTTGCATATGTCACCCACAAGCACAATCTTCCCTCAGAAAACCGAGAACAGAATCCATACAATTCCTCCGTGTGTCGCTTTTTTGATTGCCAGATATAAAATGGCCATGGTGGTTACTCGAGCAAGGACAGTATATCAGGCAAAGAGCCAAACTACCAAAGCATACTGTTAATTATGGTGCACCAGTTTGGTTTGGATAGGTGCCCAAAATGCTGGAGTTGACATTTCAAAAACCTGAAAGGTTAGGATCACACTCAGAAGCATTTGAGTGAGTCAGTTTTTCCAGAAAATTGAGAACTATTCACAATTAACTACAGATTTCACAGGAGTGACGTAAAAATAAATTAATCTGATTTTTAAGAGGCACAGATCTATTCGTCTACAGAAAGATGGACTGAGTCGTATCACAAAATGCCTGCAATAGATGCAGGAGTGCTGAAAGCCAACAGAAGGCATACGATGAGAGCGGCAGGTAGGCAGCACTGCAAAGCCAATGGTCTTGCAACTTGCAGAAACAGGAACTTACACGGCTTACAATTCATGTTTAAATACATTTTCAGTTCACACTTGTGATTAGGACAACTTGGTACCACACGAAATCTGTCCTCCAAATCCCTCTGTAAGTGGGCTGGTGGAGTACTTTTTTTTCCTCCAAGAAATTGCTGACAATCTGCTGCAGCCTTAATAAAACTGAAGGGAACGCAGCCTGTCAGTTTTCTGGCAATATTTAGATGAGCAAGCAGTAAATAGTTTCGATCACGCCACGGCTCCAGGCAGAGGAACCTGACACTCAGGGAGCCAGGAGAGCTCCTCGAGCGCACGGACGGATGCTCGGACACCGGGAAGGCGCCGATTCCCCGAGTAACTTTTCCGCGGATGCCGCCACCGCCCCCAAGTTCTCGGGGATTCACGGGAGCCCCGCGCAGCCGGCCCGAGCAGAGCTGTCCGCGCTCCCGGGGCTCTCGCTGCCACAGCCGGGCCCGCCGCGCCCGCACGGCCGGGGTCCCTCCTGCCACGGAGCAAACGCAAGAAACGAGAAACAAAGTAACATTTTTAAAAAATAAAATAAAACAAGCCAACAGCCCAAAGCCAAGCCACTAACTCCGGAGAAGCGCAAACCCACGCCGAGGGAAGAACAAAGGAGGCAAGTGCAGCCGGAGCTCTCGCAACAGATGGTTTGAAGCTGACCAGATTTCGCGCTGGCATCCCCTCCCCACCCTCCCGCCGCGGGCGGTGTTCGCACGCACCAGCCCGCCCGGCCCCGCGTCCCCCCGCCTGGCCCCGCGTCCCGACGGCCGCTCCCGCCGGTGGCTCCGCCGGCCCCGCCGCCCGCAGGTGCGCGCCCCCGGCATGCTCGTCCCGTCCCGTCCCGCCGCCGCTCACCCAAACTCCCTGCGAAACCGTCCATGTTGCGCGGGGCGAGGCTGGTACCGCAGCCCGAGGCGAAGCCGGCGTCGTCGCTGTCCGGGACAGGTTCATTCACCCGCGGCGCGGCGGCAGCAGCGGCGGCGGTGCCGCAACCCAGGGCTCATAAGCCGCCCGGGGCAGCGGCTCCAGCGGCTCCCCGCGCTCGGCGGCGGGAGGCGGTTCCGAAGGCTCCTCCTCTTGCTGCTCTCCTGCTGCTGCTGCGGGGCCGCAGCTGCCGGCTCCGTCCCTGCGCCGCGACCCCAGCACGGCAGCGAGTGCCGAGCTCCGCCCGCCGCCGCCAGCGCCGCCCCAGCGCCCCGTGCTGTCGTGCTTCCGACTCCGCCCGCCCTGGCAGCCGCCGCTTCCCCTGCGGGCGGGCCGGGCTGGCCGCAGCCCCCGCCGGCGGGCAGGAGGCTCCGGGGCCGTCTCCGGCTGCGGCTCCCGCGAGAGCGCCCGCGGCTGCGGCTCGCCGGGAGCGGCGCCCGGAGGGACTCCCGGGAAGCGGCGACAGGACGGGCTGCGGGGCGCAGCTCTCGGCCGGGGCAGCGGCGATGCTGGGATCATTGCGGCTCCTCTGGGGGGGACCATCGAGAAGCAGCCGCTCAGTTTGCCTTTATAAACTGTCGGGCGGTTTGTGTGAGAGTTAATTGGGCGACCTAATGTAATGATCCCAGCAATCAAAACGGATTTTTTGTAGATGAATCTCAAAACGTTCATTCACACTAGTTCGGAGAACTTCTTCCTCGACATTGAGCGAGAGGAACTATCACTTCTCTGCCCTACACTCCTTATAACTGCATGAGCCATAACTCCTTCCACTTCCACCCAGCCGGTTCCTGACCGTCTCCTGTCACTTTCAGCCATGTGCTTGATGTCGAGGGAAAATAGAAAGTAGGACCAGAAATTCAAGTTAGCCATGCTGCATACCCTCTAATCCGCTAGCCGAGAGCGTTTCGTATGTTAAGTAATATCTTCAAGTTGCGTGACGCATTTTCTCCTTGGTCAGGAAAAGCTCCGTACCCATTGCAACATCCTGTTTTGCTGTAAGTATTTTCCGGTAATGCACTCAAGCGCTGGTGCTGCGCTCACAGAGAGATGTGGATCGCTGCCTCACGGGCACGTCCCCGGCATTAGCAGCCGTGCCCTCTAATGACAGGCTCTGCATGTTGTCGAACAGGACTGGGGAGAACGCGGTGCTGGAGAACAGCACAGACCTGCTGGTAACAGCCCACGTTTCCATCCGCTTAGGGAAAAGCATCGTTATCTCAATGATCTGCAATATAATATAAACCCAAGAGGTTTATGCTTGCTCCCATTAGAGAAAAGCGCCTTGAAATTTTTCATCAAAACCTAATCTCCACTGGATTTTCCAGCAAATTTTACTGAACAGCTGCCACAGCAATGAATTTGAGTGCAGCTGCCTGCAAAATACACTAATAATATACAATCGTAGATCCTCTAGTCATGTCAAAAAAGATGACCTGCAATGAGCCATCATTACTAATTAAAGTCTGGTCTTAATTACTAACAGGTAATTAACTAACAGACTTCCTACCTGTGCAAGGGTTCTGTTGCCGTAGAACGGCTGTACAGACTGCTTCCATAGTCTTTTAGCTATGACAAATGGGTGCTGCAGTCAGTCTAGTCCAGACAAAATTCCCTTTAAAATGCTTCATTTTACAAACAAAAGCAAGAAAAACAAGGCACTACAGGTCCAGTCCTATCTCCCCACCTGCCACTTATTGCTTGCCTCTGGGCAGGTTTGCAACACTCTTAAAGTATTGGGAGTACAGAGTGAAACCTCCTCAAGCTAAGAAAGGAAAAGTGCCCCAGGAATTCAGAGCCCTTACAGAGTTTCCTTCAGAAAAGGGCCCCTTCTCCTGAGGCAGAGCCTTATGTAAATTCTTCAAGTGGGACTTTTATGCATCAGGTGTGCTGTTTTGTTAAACAAAAAACCCTAACCAAACAAAAAGCAAAGCCTTCTTCAGCTCTCAGCGGAACCATCCTTCAGATACACCCATTAGTGAGACACTGCAAACATCCTTAGGCTGGTAAGTGAAGGAGTGTTGTCTCTATTTTATAGACTGGAAACAGGCTCAGAGGTGAAGATGGCATCATGGATCCTTATCTAGATGTATAATTCCTACTGAAACTGGTTGGGAGCATGAATGAATACCTTTGATTTTCTGTGTCATGCAGAGCTTGCATGGAAGTATATAAACAGGTTAGAGAGCTGAAAAGAAGACTAGTTCTCCAGAATCCTATATTAAATGTGAGTATGGTACTGGAGTACTGTTAAAATCCAAAACTTTTGTTCCGATATTTTAAAAGTAAAGCTACATCACTGCAGAGTTAAGGAACTGAACAAAACTCAAGAATTAAAAAAGAAAGGAAGTTTAAGTCTATGTGACTTGTTAATTAGGAATTTCTTAAGAGCAAACACTGTGAAGAACTTAACAAAATATGCAAGCTCCATCTTTTAAATTCTTACGTTTATTTCTTCAGTCTAAGCCAACTTCTCCATGCTACATAAATTTAGGCAGGGTTTTGACTGGAGCATTAATTTATTTATTGGCTGTGTTTATAGTGTACACAACAGATGTAATTGTGCTATACACAGGAACTTTAGCAAAAAATCTGCAGTAAATATATGGCCAGGTGTAATCTTTAACAATTTTACTTGGCCGATGAGCAGAAGAACTTACAATTAAAGAATAAAGTACACTTACTTGTGTAGGTTTCAGACAGGCAAATAACATACCCTGTAAACTGATAAACAATTTCAGTGTTCCAGGTGCAAACCCTTCAGAAAGGCGCTTTCCTATCTCCAGTATAGTATCTAGTGCTTAACTTGGAGGGAGGAGTTGTATAGTGCTTTAAGGGATTTAACATCTGTTTCTTTGTTAACAGTGATTCCAAAACACAAACCAGAGAGTTGCTACAAACTTCTAATAAGCTCAGTGATTGTCTCCTTCTAGTTTATAGTTTGATGCTAAGGAAAGATTACACTATTCAAGATTGGCGTGAACTTGGAATATCCCACCTCAACTTCCAAATCTGCTAAACATCCAGTGCTTTATTGCACATATAGAGAGTAAATAAAGAAAAGTGTGATACGACAGGGCAGGAATTTTACATCAGTTTGACAGATTCACAGTTTAGGAAATATAAATTCTTGTGTGCAGCCTTCCTTTTCTCTGCATTGCAGCAGCCCAACCCTTTGTGATTCCCACTGATTCAGGAGGCATGTGGACCAATGCTGGGGCAGGCAAAGCCTGAGCTGTGCTTTCCAGAATAGCTGGTGAGCAACGAGCTGGTGCCTCAGCTGCTGTAAATCACTTTGGTGTTACTGATTTCACTGGGCAAGGCTGACATACCCTGTTTGAGGACCTGGACATACACATGGAGTCCCCCCCTTACTAAAAGAAATTTATGGGAAATACCCAGAAAGAGGTTCCCCTGAAATACACAGTGGAGACTACACAAATTCCAGAGATATTTACCCAACCCTTGAAGGAAATAGGCTGGTTTTCCCCCATTATTTGATTTCTCTGGCACGTTTTCCTTGATCTGCAGGTTTTTGAACTGTACTTCTTGCAAGAATACCTGTGTTTGTTTTGGTGGTTTTTTTCAATTGACATAGTTTGGCAGCCTTCAGCCAAGGAATTATTTATAACTTCTTGGTGGCTTGAATGTAAATTACATTAAAGCATTTTTTCACTGAGGAAACATAAAAATTATTAACAACTGAAAATGAAATTGCTGAGATTCTTGTACATGGATTTGGGAGCCTGAACCTGAGCCACTTCATCTTAGCAGTTAGAAAGAGAAATGTGCTTCCCATGGTACTCCTCTTCTCCCTCCTGCATTTTTCTGGTGCACCTCTTCAAGGTGAGCAGCAAGAGCCCAAATGTGTGGCAGGGAGCAGTCAGGAAGCCCCAGTCCCACAAGTCTATTTCTGCCTTTTTCCTACTCTCACCTGCAGACCTGGGAAGGGGGAAAGAGGTGATGCTATTTGTAACCAACTATGCCCCACAGCTGGTGGTATAATCAGCGTAGGCTCTCTCTCCATGCTCCTTTGAGATGTTGTTCCTTTACAGATATGTGGCATTTTTATGGTGCTTTATTTTGAAGAGGAACAACATTGTTGGCTTGCCATAAGGCATGGGTTATTGTTAAATCTTCTAAGTGAATCTCAGGTTATAAGAAGTTCCCAGGAGTCACTGAAGTAAGGGCAAAAATTGGATGCCTGACCTAGAGGAAAATTAAATTGCTTCTTCCTGATTTACAGAGAGTACTTCTCTTACCTCCAACACAGAGACTCTGTAGTTTTCCCTTCTGAGCTGGGATTTTGCCTCTCCCAAGAAGCAACCTAAGGATCAGTCCATCTATATCACCCAGGGACATGAATGGGCACCTGTGATGCTAAATGGGCTGGAAGGCACTAAGAGTCTTGCCAGGGACTTGAGGAGAACTAAGAGAGCTTCTGTTAAGGCTTTCAATTATGTGTTTAACTAAAATATGACATAGGGTTTTTAAAATAGGGACAAATTAACTGCTGTGTCTGTCTTCATTAATGTTGATAAGGACACCTTGTTGCTACTGTATGATAGATGTTAGAAGCCAGACTTCTGGATATTGCTGTGTACCAGCTTCACTCTGGTTTTATAAATTATTCCTAGAGGTCTGAGGTTATGGTGTGCCTAAGTATCTCTGCATCTTCCCCCACTGTCTTCTAAAGTAGGAACAGAAATTTTCTTCCAAAACCAAAATATCAGTTTGCCATAAGATTTCAAGGGGCTAAATTCTGTTTATGTAGACTTTGTAGTAGTAGTAGGATGGATTATAGTCTCATTTCTATAGTGCTATCGCTTCACTGCTGATTAACATAAAAACTCATAAAGAGGTTGATTTTTGCAGCTATATGTAGCTGATCTTTGTTTCCTTTGACACATTTAATTTTTCAGTTTATTGCAAACATTTTGATGACAGTTTGCAAAGTTGTTCCCAAATGTTTAGAAACGTCTTCATTTAATGGTATAAATACAATTTACTGGCAGACAAAAAACCCCCAAATTTTTAAAAGATACTAATTATTTGTGAAGGTCTCCATAATGAAGACTTAATAGAGATGTCTTTATTTTGAGGATATGCTAAGTATGCACTCCCTGAAAAATCCAGCATACAGATTGCTGATTTGTATTGATTAACCCAAAATGGCAATTCCAAGCCATCAGTGAAACTTTGTAAAGAACTGCATCATTTCCTGGTGTCCTCATTAAATGCACATTTTGGTTCAGGTGGAGAACCTCCAAATCTCTGTTAGTTTAAGCCAAATTTCACATCGTTACATCAATGTATTTAAAAACTGGCAGTCTCATACAATGTGACTACTGAGTAAGAGAAAAGTAGCAGAGCTCTGGTGCTAATTCATTCACCAGCCCTGGTGGGAAATGAGTAGATTCAGTGTGATTCCTAAGCATTTAAAAATTGCCAGAATTTGAACAGAGATAGTTGAAAACCTGCATGCACAATATTTTTTTTTTCTCATGAGTGGAAACATTTAGCATTTTCACTAGAGAGCAAGTTAAAAGTTTTATTCTGCAGCTTTCTATTTGGCTTATGTTAAATGAGAGAATCTGAAAAACACTTCAGATAACTGGAAAAATAAAATCTTATCTTCCTTCATCTTCCCCTAATTAGATAAGTGGTCTGGTTTGTCATACTGAAAAGTACACTCAGTTGTTTTCTCAAATTAGTGAGATCCTCATGAATTCATACCTTGGTCCAAGCACAATAAAAGTCTAATGTCTTACGTAAGTGCTAAGTTAAGGATTTAGCTGAGGCATAAATTGGTGTATTGGCTTTGTATCAGCCATTTACATTAGGGTGCAGTTTATTCTCTGCCTCAGGAAAAAATGTGCTTCAGCTTGTACTCGGGAGCACTATGATGAGCTCTGGAACAATCCCTTTTCTGTTCTCCTTACTTAGAAAAATTAGGAAAAGGTAAAGCTAGCAGGTCAGCAATGTTAACAGAGTGCTAACTAGTAAGTGTTAAAACTGTTGGAAGAAGAGCTGATTTTTAGACTGAGAAGTTAATGGAGATCCCCCTTAGGGACAGAAGAAATTAGCATTACATGTGGCATTTATATTTTTTCCCCTGACTGTTAAAACATCTCCTGTAGTTTTGCATTTTACACAGATCATTATCCACAATAAGAAGCTGGTCTACACAATAACTCATGTGCATGTATATGTATCTGTAAATAAACACACTCGTATAGATCCTTCTTCATCAGTGCCGGTCACCCCTCTGTGCAGTTCTGTTTAAGCCATTACTCTGCTTGAACATTTGTCCATGGAAGGAAGTGCCTGTAGAGAAGTGATACATTGCTGTATAGTTTCTTACTGTGAAATGTTGATTTAAAAACAGGCTGGCAGCTTGCAGCTGACCCCATAATAAAAAATGAACAGACATGGTTTAGGAGGTTTTGTTTTAGTTTTGTCCTGTTGTTATGCCTGGTTTAAGGAATCTTTTATTGTCTTTCAGCTATGCCATACTCAGCAGTAGATTTATCTCTTGTGTTTGGCCTTTTCCCCTCTGGGAGCTTGGGATTTTTTCCCATTTCCATTTCTACATTTTTAAGCTGTGATAACAATCTTATTGCCTAGTTATTAGCTAGCAGGGCAGGTGTGCAATGTGTGTTTTCAGAAAGGATAATGTTAGCACTCTATTTCAGTGAGCAGCACAGTGTTCATCCTCTGTTTTACAGACCAAGAACACCAGCAAGGATGTTACTGTAAGACCACAGGCTGGAGAATGAACACCAAAACCAGGTCAGCATATTCTAAACTGAAATAAAGTGAAAAGAAACCCCAGTGCCATTAAAAAACACTAATCTTGCAATAATAGCTATGTATAGATAACTTGGTAAGAGTAAGGCTGCTCTCTGAATACCAGCAGTGCACAACTGAGCTTTTAGGCATTGATATCTTCCATATCTGCTGTATCAGACATTTATTTTACTACTTCATGAGAAAATGTAGCTCTAGGAAGGAGCTTCTTCCAGGCTCTTGGACACACACAATTACTGCATTTGTAGGATGGGTCATGCAGAAATGGTGTATCACTTACAAAGTCTGATGAGGTAACTGACTGTGTCTTTGTGAATTAATATCAGAACCATCACAATCAAGAAAATAAAAATTCTATTCTTGGTTTCTTAATAGTCATCAAAAAATATGTCTCAGTATCTCCTGCTTTGAGAAGGCCTTCAAGGTCGTTTAGGCACATAGTGAAATGGTAGCATTGATAATTGACCTTCCTTTGGACCAAAATTCTAGAGACTCAAAGATGAGTCTTGCACCATGATTCCCAGGTGTGGATCCCTACCAAATGAAACCAGAGAAGTTCAATTTTCTGTAGTCAAAGGCAGTAGATTGTTACTTATTCATAATAAGGCTGTCTCAGGCATGCAATGTGTAGTTGGGGTGAATGAACTCGTTTTCAAATAGATTTACCTCTGCCTGAAGAATAGTTAATGAAGCACATTTTTTAAATTTCCTTTACCTACCCTATATTTAGTAATTGTAGTTCCTAATTAATGACATCAGTAGTTGAACTTTGGCTTTTAAAGCACCAAACCCATGCTGTGCTGTAGACACATTTACATTCCATTTATGCAAGTCACCCAATTAAAATGTACTCATAGAAAGTATATAATACACCCAAATGAGTACATTATTTCCCCTATTAATTTGCTTTTCAGCAGAAGTGAACAACCTTTCCCTTTACCTCAAATGGGAATTCATGTTAAAAAAAAAAAAAGTGCAAAGAAACCTCACTAACCAACGCAACCCTGATATAGGCAGCAAAGGTAAATTACAGGAAAATTTCTCAGGTCAAATAAGTAAATTAGCATTCTTTAAAAAGGAATTGGGAAAAGGAAAGCTTTCATTTTAATTTTCCTTATATGACTGCATTTAAAAATTGAAAAAATGTGGTCGAGGGAGAAAGTAACTTGAAATTTTCCATGTTTCCACATGAAAACAGCAGATGGCAGCAATAGTGACAGTGTGCATCCAAATCCAGGGTTTGTCCTCCTCACTTCGGTGGGTAGGCTTTGAATAATTTTTTGGCTAAAATCTCTTCTAGTTGGTCCTGCAAACATCAGAAAGTGGAAAATTCTCTTTTCTTTTAGGCACGTGATCTCAATATCGGTGATCTTCATTCTGGAAAGGTATTTCTTGGCTCAAGTCTCTCTGGACTGGCACCGAAGTAGCCTTTGTCTTTTTATGTGTTTTATAATGATTGAGAAATCGTGCTCGAGGCAAAGGTGAGTGCCCAGAGCAACTTGGTCTTTATATTTTGTTTTAAATGTAATATTGGTGGATAAGGACATTTCTCCTTCAAAAACATGCTTTTTCAGACAAAATCCTTTGTGTGACATGGCCACAACTCCCAGCGTTTGCTGCTGAATACAGTGAATCCATTAGTCTGGAAACAAGATATGTGAAAATTGCTGCCTGAGCATCATATGATGAATAAATAGTCACAGGCAAAGGCAATGCATCTCAAAAGGCAAAGAAAAATGCCATTCTAAAACTAATATTGCCAAAGTTGTGAGACAGGCATTGAAGATAAAAGTTTCATTTAATATCCAAGTGCTCATAAATTCATCCTTTAAATAGCAACCAGTGGAAATAAGATTTCCACAGGTAGTTCAGGGCTTGACTTTGGGTTCTGCAGTTCCATATTTTCAGAGGTATAGTCAAGGAAAGCAAGTGCATTGTGACAGTAGAGAATCAAATTTAACAAAAATACCTCAAGTTCACCATTCCTGTAACGAATGGTGCTTCATGCTCTGTACATTCATTTACCACATTTCAGATCAGGCAACCCAGTCCTCTTCAGAGAATGTTTCTAAATCTTTTTATATATATATATATATATATATTTTTTTTTTTTTTTTTCCTCTGTACTTGGATAGGTCTTTCACTATGTTCTTTTCTACTAAGAGGTTGTTTGGCTCAGATGGCTCTGCCAAGTTGACTGCCTGTTCCTGTCACAACTGATAGTGATTTTCCGAAGGTTCCCTATTTCAAATTTAAACAAGAAAATTTCTGATGTCCTCATAGTGACTTCAAAGTTCCAATCATATATGTTTCCTGTTCCTGTGTAAGCCTTTAAAAGGTTTCCTCTCTCGTTCTGTATCTCTGCATGCTTTGGTTGAAGTATGCATGACAGTGAATGACATTTTCTTTCTAAATAGAAGATGCATTAGACAGGTTATATTTGCAATAAATACTATTTTCCTCTGCCAAATCAAAGGATTTAGAGATGATGCCAGAATTTTTTCATATGGAAAACCATGTGAGCTGTTCCAGCTGTTCAAATTTATGAAGATCAAAATTTACTTCAAGTGTACTTTCTACAAAGCATGTCAAGCCAGAATCTGACTGAGAGAGAACAGGTGACAGCATAGGAAAGAGGAAATTCTCTTATTTTTCTTATTTCAATGCGATTGCTACTATATTGTGTATTTAGGTAATGTTCTGAATCTCAGGAGCTCTGAACTGAATGTCCTTTTTTGTCATGTTCCTCTCCCCCTATGCCAGCCTTCCAGCACCCTTCAGAGTGGGAAGTGCCGGTTACCTGTACTGACCATAAGACTGGATAACCCCATTTCCACTCATTCTGCCACAGCACAGCACACCCGTAGAGTGGATGAAAGCATGGAGTCTGCCCAAGTCTTTTACCAACATGGAAGAAGGGGTTGAGCATTCAGTCCTCTGGTTTGAGAGGAGACTGTAAAGGTTACAGATGAGTGGGAAAGGCTAAAAGCATCAGGTACTAGTAGACCTTAGTAGTTAAAATGAAAATATCACTACATGGATTGTTTGGGTTTTCAGGTAAAGGAAGCAGTAGGCATTTGATAGTGATGACAGGTGTTTGGAAGGGATTTTAAATTATTCTAGCTGGTTCCACATCAGTAAAAAAAATACTGATTTTGAGGACTGCAAAAAATGTATAGAAATTAATAAAACAGCAACAAAAATGCAGGACTGCAGCAACTGGGAGAAAGAAAACATGGAGAAAACATATTAATTATGCCTGACAGCTGAAGGAATAGAGCAGCCTTTCTTTGACAGATATGGAGTCTTTTGTTTCTTGTTTTCTTATTTTCTGTTTTATGTTCATGGGAGGAATAGTGCTGAAAACATGCTGTGTAATTCAGAGGGCAGGTGAAGAGCTGCATTTGAATTATGTATGTATAAAGCCAAAAACATGACTTGTGGGCATTTTCAGTGCTACAGTTTTTCCTCCAAGTCCAGAGAGGAATTGGAAGGCAGACACCAATTTTTCATACCCATCTGTCCATTGCATGGACAATTGCACCAAGCAAAATCAAAACACTTCCTAGTCAGCAGCAGTGCTTTATGCCCATTCCTACTCAACTAGCTCTCACTTATAGAAATGTAGGATAGTGAACATCCTGACTTAATAGTATGTGTCTTACAACTGGGGGAAAACTACGTGATGCACAGAGGTTTTCACCAAATGAAAAAAGGTATTTCTTGTGCAAACTCATTTTAATAAAACTACCATGGGTTTTTTTTTAAATACAAACTGTTATCTGTAAAGGCTACTGGAACCACATTATAGCTAGAATGTGAGAGTATGGAATAAGCACCGTTTGAATGTAATGTGAACGTACAATATGAATAAAATGCTTTTGGTGTATTTGGAGTTGCCTGTGTTTTATTTTTTCTCAGCATTCTTCCTGTGTTCAGTTCCTGTATTGTCTATACAGCTTATTTAAATAAATTTGATCTGGATTTCTTTTGGAAAAAAACCAATGAGGGCCATATATGCCTTTTAAGATAGAGTTACCTTTTTAGTAGTCCTACTGCTTGCTATATGATTGCAAGTACAGTTTATCCTCTAAGTTCATTTCAGCAGAAGAATTTGAATCACCACTGGAATGCATGAGCAGAGAAACTCTACCAGCAATGAAGCCCCTCATCAAAAAGAGCTCCTAGTAGTTTTAAGACTGCATTATGGTTTGGATTGATTTTGTGGTGACTTTTCTTTGGTATCTTGCCATTATTCCAGAAAATACAAAGATCAAAGAAAGGAAGACGTATTGATTGGCTCAGACCTGGTCAAAAACTAGATTTGTGTCTTCTAATGTAACTAACATTTTGCAGATGTCTTGGTTCATGTTAAATCTAGGGATGCATGTAGATTGAATTATCAGAGGATTAGAACCAGCTGCATTTGGTTTGAAAATATTTTGTGCATATTTTGTCCAGTGAAACACACAGAGCAGACTCTTGCTGTAAGAATTTTAGCAAATGCCTGAGAAAAAAAAAACAATGAAGAATAATTGAAGGTCTGCCCCTCTTTACTGCTGGCTATCTTTTCTTCAAAGAAAATATGTACTGTGAATTAACATTAAAAGGATCAGGTCTGAGCAATGTACTTGAATAAAACTAGAATCCAACCCAGTATCCGTAGGAAATCCACAAGACACTGGGAGTGACTTTCCAGTTTCCTGCTTTATTTTTCGTCCACCTTCATAAAGGGATTTGGATCTGATTCTAATTTTGTAATGTTTTGCACTGACTCTGCACATCTCTAAATGACTACACCAGATGCAAATCGATGAAGAATCAGCACCAGTGAACAGTGAATTCATCTGCTAACAAAATTATACTTAATTATTTACTTCTTCATATTCGGAATATTAAAATCCTTTCATAATATTTCAGGACACACAGAAATATCAAACACAGTACTAAAGATTCTGTCAAGATTTTCATTGTTAAACTATGATTTACCCCATTTTATTCAATTTATTTAAAGCTCTTTGAATACAGTACTCAAAGAATACTTAAATTATAAAAGTATTTCAAAGATAAGTATCATTAAAATACTGACACCATTTGCAGCCAAGTTACTACCATTTACTAGATAAACAGAACTAGGTTTTTCTAGCATTAGTACTATGTAGTTTGTTCTATTCCAGGTTCTTAAGTTCATTACTTTTGAAATTATGAAAACTAAGGATAAATTCTTGCTTAGTAACCTTGAAGTCTTCTGCTATTGATATCCATTTACTGTTGATATCCACTTATCCAATTATTCTGGATGCTCATCTCCATGGAAAATAATTTGCTACAAAATTCAGAAATCTTTTGCTAAGTTAAGCTCTCTTCTCATATATGTCTTAGATTTTAAAATATATTATTAGTGATGCTTAGTTAGAGCAGCTAATTTTTAAAGGGCAATTTATATTTTTATTGAGTTCAGGGGATATTTCTTCGCAGAACTTTCTTCCTGAAGCAGATCACTTACGGTAAAATCAGCATGCTTCTACAATACATGTTTTTCCCATAAACTTCAATTCCCTTTACAGCTTATGCTGATGCTTCTGAGAAATAAGGCTTTGTCTTGAATACAGAGCCAAATCAATCACCATAAGGTTTATGTTGCAGGCCAGGCTTCTAAAGTCAAGTGCAATTTTGCATCAGATATTATAGCTGTAGGATTTTACTGGAAGTGTAGCTTTAATCTTGTGTGCATGTATTTGTATATCAAAGGGAAATACAAAGCATAGTTGTAACTCTGCCTTCATCTTGTCTGGGCAGTCTCTGTGCATTGCACTGGAGCTGTACCGGTGCAATCCGGTTCACCCGGTTAAGCATCTCTCCCTGGTTTTTTGCTAATTACCTTCTTAATTCTCAAAAGTAGTGAGTGCTGTCTGCCTTGCTGCAGCAAACTCCAGTGAAAAGCATTATTCAACTCCCAAGAGATTCTTTTCTGGAAGTCCTATTGTATTTTTATTTTTGAGTATTAGTTTAAATGGAAAATGAGGCTCTTAAAATTTCTCAGCCATACCAGAGAAAGCTAAAAGGCACTCAAGCCCAGAGTTCAGTAACAGCCTCCACACTTGTGCAATGAATTATTTCAGATTTTGCTTACTAGGAATTTTTATTATTTTTAATCAGGTGTCTCATGAACTTTTACCAGGCTTCTACTCACAGAATGAAATCAGCTTACAGAAGGCTTTAACAAGGGTATATTTTTCTTCTCTTTTGGGCTGTTCAGTTTGAATTCAGCTTAGGTTTCTGAGCTTTCTTTACACCAGGGGATATGGAAATTGCTTTACCTGATACATGAAATTCTCTTGTAATCAGATTTCATAGTTTCAGGACTTCAGAAAATACTTATAATTTCATAATCAATGTTACAATGTTAATAAGTTAGTTAACAAGAATAGTTATATGATAGATAAAACTCATTGAGCTTTGCATTTTAATATTTAATACTTAATATTCTATTAAATATATCATCTTTTAATACATTATGTTGCAATAAAAATCTATAACTAGGCTTTATGGTATTTTCTAAAATGCTGATGTGTGTCTTAAAAACAATTGTGAGTAAACAATTAGACATCCACAAAACTGTAGATGTCCAATTGCAAAAGCTGAAATTGCAACAAAGTGTTTTTATGCTGGAATTAGAGCAATTTCTATTTTTGAAAAATGCATCTATCATAGCAATAGATCTGATCTGACATGTGGTTGCACAACACTTAGAGAGCATAGATCAGTTAAGTACACACTAATCTGGACCACAAGAAGCTCAGCTCTCTGCTGCTTGGGGCACCCTGAGCAAGCAGCCCTACTTCTCTGCCTCCAGATCTGGGGAGGGATTCCATCTCTTCTTATTCAAATAGCCATGATCGTACGGCACGAATAGTGGTCAGCAGCAAGAAAATACATCTTGACTCACCAATGTATTATTAAGAGCAGATATTTCAAACTTTGTGTTCCAGCCTTTAAAAAGCAAACCGATTTGCAGAAATGATCTTCCTGATTGCTCCTGTTTTCCATCTCCAAACCACCGACTGTTGCTGACAGGTCACATAAGTAGGTCTAACTAACAACTAATGTAAATTAAAATATTGCAGAGAGGAAAACCACCCATGAAATTTTAGCTTAGTCTGCTAACATAAGTATGAAGTAGGAATGAAGACATTTAAATAACAACTAAAGACAAAGAAAAAAGTCTAGGCCAGCTCTTCCTTTGTTTGCTTGCCAAGACTGAAAGATTGATTTCTTTTGTTTGTTTTGTGTGCACTAACCTCCTGGGACATCATCCCCTAATCATATCCGTGAACCTCCCAAAACCTGGCTGACAAGCATCTCTATCCCAAGAGTCTCACACCAGAACATAATTGTGCAGAGAGGTGTCAGTGAACATGGGTACATTTTTAAAATGCCAACCACATTTCTGCTGCCTAAGTTTCAGTACTAGCAAACTTCTTCAATGTAAATACCAGATAGTAGTAAAAAGAGATAAGTCTGATGTTGATTAACTAGAGCTTTTGTTTTAAAATAAGCATAAGATTTAATGATTCTTAGTAACTATGTTCAGAATTTGCTTTACTGATTGTTTCACAAAGAGGGAAAATGGAGTACAGGGAAGGCCAGGTTGCATGATATAGAGGCTTACATAATTAAATTTATTGTTAAATAATATATAGTCTATTATATGATGCAGTTCTAGATTTATTAAATGGATCCCAAAACTCACTGGAAATTCGTAATACTCGATATCTTGTACATCTGGTTATCTATAGAGTTGTTCAATTATGCCCATGGGAACTTACCTCTAGGTATTTTTTTTGCTGTTGCTGGGTTTTGGTTTGTTATTTTGTTTGCTTAATCTTGATGTCTGTTGTGAAGTTTTCTGGACCATTCACAGATGCTGGTAAGGTTACATTTCTGAGGGCTGTTATTCCACCTGTGGGTTCACTGGTGAACTATGCCTGTAGGATACCCTATGGCCTTACTGGGGTACAAAGGCAATACAGATAAAATTATCAGGCATAAACTGGTAAGATCATAGGCAAAGAGAACAGGTAGGAAGCAAGAAGCATCAGAATGTCAACGGGGAGCAAAGTGGTGGTATGGAGAAGGAAATGTGTTCATTTCTGTAGCAGCAACACTTCATCTGCTTTATGGAAAATTTTGTGCTGCAGCTGAACCAGCTCTGGGGAGAGTGTGAAAGCTGACCTGGGAAAGTCAGGAGTCTGAATTGAGGTTGGAGCCATCAGCAGAACAACATCCATCTCTGCTAACTGGGGCCACAGCTCCAAACCCTCCACTGACTTTATGATCCTGCAAAAATATCTGTTGGAATAATTTAACAGGAGCACAGGTTTATTTTTTAAAACTACCTAGAAATAAGAACAGCACAGAATTCATAAGTCCCTTGCAGAAAGAAAAAAATGTAAGGTCAAAACTAAGAATCTGTAATACAAATATGTCAGTGAAACTACTCCATATGGCTTGATCCCAGTTCCCCAAGATCACTGACAAGTTCTTTTGTGTTAACTGAAATGGACTTCAGATAGGACCTGGTAATAATTAGAGTACAAAATGTCTGGCACTCTTAGGAAAACAGGTGGATGAATCCATAACTAAGCAAAAAATGAACTTATGCATATTTATTGTGGACAGCTGCAGGCAAAATCCCAATGTTTTAACCCTATACAGCCTTTGTTATGTGCCTGCATTCCTTTGCACTGACCACCTGTTATTTATCAGTTGCACCACACCAACATAACCTTATGAGGAAGAATTGGCCGTGATTGATATGGACACCATCCCCAGCTCATGGCCTTGCCCCAGGGACTCTCAAGGAAGTCAGGGACATCTGGTGTGAGAAAGAACTACAGGCTGGCTGCAGAGTGTAGCCCTTGAGTTTGGAGCTTATTTGAAATAAATACATGTGGTATCACCTCCGAAAAGGATGAGGATCGCATTGTACAAGGAAGAAAATTAAAGAAATCAAAAACACTGAATCTGGTACCACACCCTCCACCCATGAATGTACTCTTCCAACCTTCTTGAACCAATCAAAACTATCAGTGAGAATTTAATTAAATGTGGCTTAATATTTTTTAACAAGAGTTGTTTCAGAGCTAAGCAGACTCTGCAATAAACTACATAAAAAAGAAGTAAGGACTGTGCCTAGCACAAAAGAATAATTTTCATTAAAAAACTTAACAATACTGTGCCACCAATTACTCCAGGATCTTCTCTGCTTTGCTGATCTTAAAAAGACTGGGACTGCTTCCAATAAAAATGGGAGGCAAAAATTCACTTACTCCAGAAGCAGGAAGCTCAAACTTTAGAATACTCCTTTCATTTAACCCACACTTACTGACATATGTCTGAATAACTGATATACTGTACAGAAATTGAAATGGGCATTCTAGAAGATTTTTGGAAAATATTCTTGCGTGATTTCAGCAGCTCCTTCCTACATTGCTAAATTACTACCTAGCTCCCACTAATCCACTGATTAGCATCAGAAGCTTCAGAAGGTTGTGCATTAAGCCCTGTAATTACACTTGAAAAATATAATTAAGGATAAAATCCTGATTTCTTTGAAATCTATGACAAAGCTTCAATTTTATTTAAGTGTTAATGCTGTTGATTGCAAAGAAAATGTTCCACCGGGAATTGAATTTAATTCAATTTATATAAATACATCTCTTTGTGTACATAATGACTAATGATTCTCTATTATTGTTTAAGAGAGATTGTTTTATTTTTTTTTCTTTTCCTCAGTCTGCCAAGGCAACTCTGAGATGGCCATCAATCGTCAAGATGGTCTGAATCTGAGTCTGGTAAACACAGCTGGAGTTTCACATTTCAGGCACTGAGTGTTGTGAACATGGGAAAAAATACCAGGGAAACCTTTTAGCATCCACCTCCTAATCTCAGTTAGCTTAATTTATTTCTCTAGGTGTTTCCCTGTGCTAGAAAACCACCATGACTCAGCCTATATGCTTTCACTGTGACTCGATAGAAGACATTCCTTCACTGTCTTCAAACTTCCAAACTCCTGTCTCTTATTACAGTTCTACCTGTGGTTGGTGGGATATGTAGTATAGGATTAAAATGATACCATGGAACCTCAAAGTTTCTTATTCTTCTTTCCTTCCTTTTAAGGGATCATGATTGAATTCACAAATAAATATCAGATATAAATTTCCAGTGCCTGCTTGTTTATATTAATATTGACAGTAATCCCTGCCGTGCTTTTGGTGATATTATTCTGGGATGAAGAATGCTTCTCATTCTGTGTTGGCTGTCAAACAAGTTTTTCCTATATTCTTTCAAAAGAGGAATTTATTCCTCATCAAGCACTGTCAGTCAAAATCTAACACATATTTTTAAACCACACAGAGTTTGGTTTTAGTGGGATAATTTTTTATTTGTAATACTGTTGAAACAGAACAGGAGTTGCATAAAAAAAGACTACTGGAAGCTACTGCTGGGCTAATTCTGCATTGAATCAATGAGTTTTGAAGTGTTACTACTCTCTGGAAACATTGCTTTCTTTCATATAATAGAGTTTTGTGTTCCTGGTAGTTCATATTACCAGGTCCTTTCTCTTCACTCCACCAAGAATGCAAGAATGGTTTCTACAACAGGGCAACTTGTGCTAAAGGGGTTGTTATAGCACAGTAAAATATCAGTGAAGAAAAGGCACTGGGTTTGCTGTTTTGGTTTGTTGGGGGTTTTTTTTGTTGTTGGGTTTTTTTTTTTTTAAACAACAAAAAAAAAAACAGAAACAGGACAGCACAATACTGATGGCTAACCCTACCTCTTTAACCCCTCCAATGGCTCTTCAGTGCTTTGCGCCTGTGAAGGTTATGCATGCAAAATGAAGCACACAGTAAAAGTATGTCTTTCTAACACTAGAACAAAGCACGGGCTTCTTTTTGCTGCATATCAGCTGTCTCATTTTGAAAATAAAATGAAGTTCATGCACTGTGAGTCTGCTGCTGAAAAACACAAGAGAGGTCAAGCACAGTTACATGACATTGTACTGAACTCTCCTCAGGACCTGCTGTGACCACTTGCTTTCATCTAGGACACAGAGTGAGGTGACAGTTGAGAAACAGGCATTTCTCTGCAAGCTGCTTCTTCCCTCCCCCATTCTGTCATCCAAACTCTTGGATTCAAGTACTCATAGGAAAGCTACCACTTTTCTTTATGAAGTGGAATAAGGTGCCTTGTATCCATTATGCATTAGGGCTGTCTGGGTAGAAAGCTAGTTCTGGATAATTGGTGCTGTGCAAATTCACACACTCCATTACCACACCGTATATTCCCTTTGCAGTGAAATGATAAGTATGAAATCTCCATAAACATTTTTCATTACAAAGTCTACCCTCTAGATGTAATAACAGGTATTTATGTGTCCATATTGTAACTATGTAACATTTTCCTAAATTCCCCATTCCCAAGGTTTCCTTTTAAATATAATGTCTTCCAAATACTTCTAAATGTAGCTGTTATCCTTAGTCTTACATTAAGACAGGTCTGTCTGTGGTGAAAATGGCAATGTACAGTTATAAAGAGACAAAAAGATAATGCTACCTGGCATACAAAAATGTTACCTGGCAGAAAAAGCTAGGGAGATAATTATTAGATAAAAATCTCTCTTCCTCTTTTGCCGTTGTAATGCCTTAAGCACATCAATGGATTCCCTGCAACAGCAACCTGAGCTTTATTCCTAACCCACTGCAGGAAATGTGGCTGAACAATTGTTCCTTTGTATTTTCTCCATATGGGTAAATAGATGGGAAGAGCCCCATCAGATCTGCCTCACCAGTTAGGTTCAAGTAATATAAAAAATTACCGGAATCTGGGTCCACCTCTGGTGCACACAAACCTAAGTATATTTCAGCTGCACATAGTGCCAAACCAAAGCTATGTGTTTATTTGTACTTCCAATGTAATTCTTATTTTCCTAGTAGACTGTGAATGTATGGATAGTTCTATTTATCTATGAAGAACATATTTTGCAAGAATTATTTCTATGCTAGCAAAGTAACCACAGTTATTATTTAAACAATGCTATCTGGAGATTTGATCTGGATGCACCAGCCACACCATTAATTTCTGTCTCATGATTCATTGGATAAAATTCTTGGAATTATTTTTTTATTTCTGTGGTCCTTTAATTTGTCCCTTTACTATTTTTTAAAGGCTAATGTTTGAATTTGACGAGTGTCTTAAAAAATAAATTTCAGTCCTGCTCTCTTCCATGCTGGCATCCTTCAGAGTTTTCAGTGCTTTCTCCTGTGAGCTCTTGGAGAGAGACAAAATGTGTTAACACAACAGAGTGTTTTCTTTATCCTGTTCTCTGCTTGTCAACTGTACATTACCTTGAATTTTCCAAGTCTCCAAACTGTTCCTCAAGAAGATTGCATATGGAATTTAGTGCTCTCCCCTCTTTATAGTTTTCCATTTGTTATGTGGAGGATGTAACAAAACCTTCTCTCACCATGAAATTCCTCTCCTGTCAGTCATGGTCTTTAATGGTGTTACTTCTAGCCTAAAAGGGCTGTTGGTCTCCCTGAGAGGCAACAAAGTTTGTGTTTGGCTCAGCCACTCTTCCTTTTCCACACTGTCATCCCCTCAGTTCACTGCAGGTGCAGGAGGTGGACTTAGGCAGACCCCCAGTGAAAGAAGGACACCTGAGCACCTGCTCCTGGTGGTATCTTTCTAGCAGTGCGAGCCTGGCTCCTGGCTTAGCAATGCATGCCATTTTGTCTCAGCCTACCCCTTAGTCTCTGCTAATCTTCCATTACAATCCCTCACACAAACCCTTTATGATTTTCTACAACGTTTTCAAGACGAACAGTCTAGAAAAGAGACTTTTTAGGGGGATTATTTCAGAAAGAGGATCCAAAAAGGAAGGGATTATAAATTAAGCAAATTTGATTCCTGTTTGGAAAGCACATTTTGGTACAGTTTGCAGCTGTTCTTATCCAGCATTGTCATACACAGAGAGAAATCACAGGAGAAAAGGATTTGGCTGTCTCCAGTGCCTTCAGCTGACTCTTAGGAATATTAACTAAGAATATATTATATTCTTGTCCAATTTAAAGAAAATATTATAAAATACTTCTGTGGTCCATAACTGCCACCTCATTGCCATTTCATGGGCAAGTTATGTTGCAGGCAGGAGGTCCACTTTCCCGCTGCTGCCCCTGGAGGCAACGCTGGCAGCAGGAGGTTTCCATCACCTGGGGAGGTGAGAGGTTGGTGGGAAGCCCCTCTGCTGCAGGGCCCTGCACCACACTTAGCTGTGGTGAGGCCATCCCAGGTCTCTGCTATCACTGTGTCCATCAGGCCCATTGCAGCTGGAGCTCTTGCCTCTGGGGCCAAAATATGCCCCTGAGGATCCTGACGTCAGCATACAGCTGAGATGAGAAAGACAGTTTCTACTTCTCCAACCCAGAGCTTTTAGCATCAGACTTTACTTATATGAAGGCTGGGGTTATTTTCCCCCTGTTTTTATTCTCCCCCTGACTCTGATGTCCATCAGAGCTGAAACATGAGCAGAGACCCTGAGCAGTCACTGGGCTCACAGGGCTGGATCTCAGGACACAGAGCCTGCAGCCTCTCAACCCCATCATTTTGCAGAGACATCATATACTTCACAAGAGACACGCAAAGAGAGGAAACAGTCCTTATTCCTCCTCTCCACAGTGCACACACGATTCAGAGCAGCCAGACTATGGCCTTCTGTTTTTCATTATGACTAAATGTTGGAAATGTGGTGTGCATTTTCCAGAAGGGGCACATCGTATTTTTAATTTATGAAAGTAAAGAGAGGAAGAGTCTTAGTAGATTCCTTTTGGTTCAGCATATTTTATAAATGCAAGAAATAGGGTAGTATGGTGTCATGTCTTCCAATGCTTATTAGCCAAATGTCTGTGTATATGATGTGGAAAAATATATTATAAAAAAGATATGCAACAACTGTTTTGTTTGTAATGTGGTTGTGTAGGGGGTCTTATTAATATTTTTTGATAAGAGGGACATATACCTAGAGGGAAAAAACCTGTAGTGTGTGAATGCTATTTCAGTCCTGAAACCTTGATATTTTTAGCACCTTCATTTTTGGAATAACTTCTACCATAGCTGTACAAAACAGAGATAAATAATACGTGCAGAGAATGCAGAAAAAGACTATTTTACTTCAGCTATGCATATGTACTGGACTGCAAACTACAGCCTGTGTATTGAGAACTGGCTTAGAGCTAAGACTTAGCAGTACGTGGGTGTCCACAGGACAGATAAACCAGCAGTTCACGCTGACAGATCCTGATCTCTGCTACAGAGCTGTAATAAGACCTCACTTGTCAAAAACAAAACTCAGGAGAAAAGCAGGATATTGTACACCCAATTTGTTCCTACTTTGTAGAGATTTAAATTAGGAGTAATGGGGTTTTTTGATCCAGTGAGGTTAAGATCTAAATTGAAGAAATGGGCTATCTTTGTGTGCTAAGTGAAAACTTGTGTCTGTTTTGTGCAAGTTTTTTTCAGAACAAAAGTGGGAGGTATATGCTTGAGTCAGCATGAAAAGCACAGGCAGAAAATTGATAAACAAAAATCCACCTATAATTACTGACGGAAAAGAGAATGTTTCCCAGCATTTGTTCCTTTTTTTAACACAGGCAGCATCCTGAACTACACAGCAGAGTTACCTCTGGAGAAGAAGGTTTTTTCCTTAGGAAGTGCCAGAACTTTAGCATGTGAAGAGCATGTCCCCTCAGCACAACAGGGACTGAATGCACCAATCCTATGCATTCAAAAGTCCAAAGACACATCCCAAAAATCATTAAAGTGGTTTAAAAATCACAAGATAGAAAAATACCAGCTGTGCAATTCTTTCTGTTTGCTTTAGATTGTTGGAAGATTTCAATTTCTTTTCAATTTTTCTCTGCAATCCAGAGGGCAAATTAATTTTCAAATGAAACCCACAGGACTCTAGAAACCAGAATTAAAACCCAAACCAAGACAAACAAAAATGCAAACAAACAAAAAACGAAACAAAACCAAAAATCCCCAAACAGTAAACAAAAACAAAACCAACACACACCCCCCTCCCAAAAACACAACCAAAAAACCCCAAAACAAAACATCTAAAAAAACCCCACCGAACTTTCAAATGGCAGAAGTTAGAAATATCACACTCAACATAATACAAGAGTAGCTGTGAAGGACTGGCTTATTACAATTAGAATGAAGAAAGAGGACATCAAATTAATTCCAGAACTTGATACCACTGACATCATGAGGGAAAGTAAAGGACAATATAAGTTGCTAATATGACACATATGTTTGTTTGCAATGAATATATTGTAGTAATGGGAGGTTGCCAAAGACTTTAAAAAGCACACGCAAACATACAAAAGTCCTTCTATGAGAGCAGAGCTAAGCATCTCTGTGCAAATTCTGGAACTAATCATGAAGACTGTATTTCTTTCTTCCTTAATCTCGTGGTGAAATGGATTGGGTGTCTGCTTGGGAGTAAAGCCTTTCTGCCACCACAAAGCAGTCTTGCGCTTCCCTTAGTACTTTATCTCACTCTTCCCCTTTCACTGAAGGAGTCATAGATACAGACAATTTTTTTTTCTCATTCTTTCTTACATGGCTTTGTTCTTAAGATTTTACATGCACATTCAGGGATGTTGAAGGTATATTTTGTAACTAAGGGTGAAGGCCATTGAATTTTGAGGACAGAGGCTAAACAACAGCAGGGGAAATGCTGGTGGGAGTCTGTAATCTCTGTTTTGTTTCAGAGGGAGGGTCATCTGTTGTGTCCAGGTGGGCTGACCTCTAGTCTGTGTTCCCACAATTCTAATTTGCTTGTCATTTTCATGACAAAAACAATTAAATACATTCAAGTGAGAACTCTGATGTACTTTGAAACAAGGGGACCATACGCATAGAGCTGGAGGTTTCCCCTGTGCAAGCAGACACTTCAGCACATTATAGATGTACCCGCACTAGTGATGCCAGAGCCTGAGCCATGGCACAGTGAGCTGATCTACCAAGCATTGCTTACCAGGGATCCTAAGGGTATGCACAAGAAGGAAATGCTGACTTTGAGGAGTGGGTAGCCATATATTTACTCCTCCAAGAAAAAACACTGATGCTTCTCAGCCAGCAGGGCTTTGCTAGAGGTAGCTTGGGAGGGTACTGCCCCAGGCAGCCAGCAGAACCTGCAAGAGGCTGCTGCAGACACTGTTTTCCTGTTTTTCTGCAGCCTAGGGATGGCTCCACAGGATCCCAGATCTCCTTCTCAAGCAAGAGGAGCTTTAAAGAGAGCAGGAAAAACCCCCATGCTTTCATAGGAGAGAGGAAAAGAGAAAGAACAGGAGTGTGGCACTAAACAAGGAAGAAAATCTAACAGGGAAAAAGAAAAGTTGGCAGTGGGGAAAATCAAATTCAAGTACTAGCCAGTGGTTTGCACAAATTATCTGGGAAATTAGGATACTAGCTTCCAGGGTAGTTACTGTGTAAGAAATACAATAAGACTCCAGGAGACTAAACAGAGACTCAGCTACAGAAAAGAAAAACAAAATGATACACAGATGAGAGATCCCATTTTATATTGTGCAACAGACCGTGCTCTAGGATATGTGATGATTTTTTTGTATTCAGTATTTTTCTTTCCCATTGTAATCAAGACTTTTCTCTCCACCTTTTTTCTTTTTTTCTCCTTTTGGTTCTGTGCGCATAAACCATTGAGGCTGGCACTGTCTTGTTGACATCATCTGCACTAAGAAGTCTCGTGCAAAGTAGTTCATGATATAGTGGCAACATCTGAACCATATTTCACATGAATGCTCATATATCATTGTTTGTAACACTGCAAGCACAGGATTGCTGAAGACAAGTACAAATTACCCTGCTGGAAGGATAGTTGGTGAGATTTATGTTGTATTGTTGCCTGTTCTTGCAACTGGAAGGTTTTTTTACTGCTGCAAGTGTGATCCCTTCCCTGAGAAATACACTACATGGCCAGACATATGCAGTCCAGCCTTTTTGTCTTCATGGTGCAATACCAAAACATGCTACAATACCTGACCTAACTCCAACTGAACCAGCTCCAGAACTGGGAACAGTTTAGCTGCATCAGCACAGTGGTATGCCCAGACTAATTAAAATAGGGCAGAGGCTACATTAAAACAGCTATATTGTTCCTGAAACCAAGATACTATCTCGGCAAAGAGCTGCACTGTGCAATACAGATACACTCTTTTAAGACCGGTGAGAGATATATAGATATGTTCTTCAAGATTCAGAGACAAGCACCCATGTAATAGCTTTCACCTTACCTACCTGTTTTAAATATTGGCACAATCCTAAATGATTTTCATCTTTCCTCCCAGGTTTTCCCCTACATTCCAAGAGCTGCTGAAGAAAAGCAAAAACCCACAACCAAAGTGACTCAAGGAGGGAGTTCATAAAAGTTCTCAGCCTGTTCTTGTCCAAAGTTTCCCATTAATATTGGGCATTCTCCCTTGTTCATTGCTGTTGAAAATGTGGCCCTTTTTTCAAAGCTGATCATTTGTTCCAACATATGCACTGACTTAGCCCTTTTACTCCTAGTCCATTAAAAATCTCTTCTTAATGTTCTTAACTGTGCTGGTCCTAATTTTTTTTGTTCCCCTTTTCAAGTATCTACAATGCTTCATAAGATGCATTCCTGGTGCATGTTTCTATAATAAACTTCCCTTTTATTCTTGCACTTGTTATTTTTAAAATAACTCTGTGAATACTGACACTGCTAGAGTATATTCCAGCTAGCTATGCTGAACGTAACACAGTTCTTTTCCCTTCCATGATCATGTAAATGACTGAATGTCCCAGCTCATTTCTTGATGGCCAACTCTTTTCACATTAAACTGAAGCAAGTTGCTCAAGACCCCCTCAGTTTCTCCCTTGGCCTCAGGTAGTGTTGGAGCTTTCCAGGGGATCCAGGCTCAGCAAACTTGACAGAACCAATAGAATGGGCTTCAGAGAAGAAAATAGGACAGGGCAAAAACTCTGTTACTGCCCACTGTGTGACTGCATGTAGAAGCCACTTGGGAAATTTAAAGCAGATTAAAATACCTGCAGAAACTCTTCAGTTGGTGAATGGTTTGGTTCAAACATTGAACAAGACACTAGAGTGCCTATCCAAAATGCTGATATTTCTAACAAATGTAATTAGGATCAACAGGTGTAAGTCTAGGGGAGAGTTGTCATTATTGACTATCAGGAGTGTATACACAGGAAAAATCAAAAGTAAACCCCACCATTTCCCATCCATTCTAAATTTGTTTATCTTTACCAAAAATCCTTTCCCTTTATTTGGGCTCAGAACGGAAAAAACTCCAAAAAATTCTGTTTTCAGATTTGCTTTTTTCAACACACTAGCAGTGAAGATTTACCAGTGTTAAGATGTGCACTTTTCAAAGGACTGAGCTTGTTTCTAGAACCTGACCTAATCATGTTCATCTTCTTTTGAAGCTTAACCATCTCCTAGAGCCAGCAAACAGGAATGACACCTTCTGCACTGCCCCACACAACTCTATCTAGGCAGTTCCACAGGCATTGCAGCTGTGGAGTGTGAAATAAGAGACATACTGAGAATATTAATCAATAAAATACAGTTGGAAAAACTGGCATCAGGAAATGGATAGTATATAGACGAAACAAGTAGAAAGTGTTTTTAATAAGGTAGGGTTTAATTTGTTGATCTTTACCTGCAATATCTTTAGAAGAAAAAATTGTGCAAGTGTGGTTTATCACAAAAACGTGGAGAGAAGGAAGGGAAATAAAATTCTGACTCCGATGGAGAATGTATCTTATAATCATAACCTTATTTAAAGACAGCAGTCATGTAATTACCTCATTAAGGAATCCCCTCAAATATGCAGCTGTACCCTGGCAGCAGACCGGGCCCCCTGGGCCATGCTTTGCTTCCATGTGTATCTGCATGCTTTCAAATTTAAAAGTAGCACAGGAAATTGCATCTGCCTGTACTTTAACTTTCTTGATAAAGCCTACACAGTCACACCCTGCATGAGGTTAGGGGCAGAAAGGAATCCTTTTCCACCTCAGTCACAATATCAGATTCTCCCAGCACATCCTGAATGTCACCTGACCCAGGGCAGCAGGAAGAGCCAGCCTGATGCTGCCGACCTGCTCTCACAGCTTGTCAGCTGAGATGCCATGCTGTATCTCTCCTCAGATGATCCCACCAACACAAGTCTCCTGGGGTAAGCCCTCAGGAAGTAACATAAACCAGTATTACCAGGGAAAAACATGTATATATGCAGCTTCATGAGAAGGAATTTTCTGTTGCTTGTCTTGCTTTGCCTTGCCTCTACCATCAGTCCAGGCAGAAAGCCATCTTTCTACATGAAATATAGCTGAAATGGTAATTCTGCCCTTTTTATTTCCTCAATGTCCTTTACACCAGCTTTGTAGAATTACTCATGTCCTCATCATTTACTTTGTTGCACATGAAATAAAATCAGGCATTTTCATCTCTGCTCATAAGGAAGGCCCCACAGGTCTGTAAGAAATTTCATTGCCCTAGTCTGAACATTTCCCTTTTGTGTCCTTTGATAAGATTAAATATACTTCATTAACAACAGTAACACACCAGGACATAAGAGTGATATCTCCTGTCATGCATAATAGCTCTTGTGATCATTTCCAAGAGTAGTTTTCCCTTCCCTTTATTTCTTTTTTCTTTGTGTGTATGGTTTTGGTTTTGGTTTTTGTTTTTGCCTGCTTTGCCTCTTAATGTTTTTTCAAAAATTAATTGGATTTTTTTGAGGGAGGGGACACATTTTTTGGTGTCATTTTTCCAATAGAGGTCTTGATTAAGAGAAAGAAAAAAGAAAAGCCTGCCTAAGAACAGCTTTGCAGCTATCTTTAACCCACTTCGTACAATAGCCACTGCCAAAAGTAACTTCTGCTGTGCAGCTCAGTAATCACACAAATGCTGCAGCATGTTTAAATTGCTCTGCAGATGACGGGTAAAAATAAGTGAGCTAGACATAAACGCAGAGTGAGTGAAAGAACAGGCAAGGGAGAGATGTCCTCAAATAGATTGTATGGGTCAAGTCATGCAAGTGCTTTTATTACTGCTGATTAATTCTGTCAGCTGTTATGTTAATGTGCTGCATGGCATGAGCAGACACTGAGCAAAAGTACAAGGAAGCTGCGACCATTTTCTAAATAAGGATGTGGCCCAGACTGCTTGAAATTGTGTGTGTGTGTGTCTGTGCCTGGCAGAGTGATGATGGATGATAACAGGATGAGAATGAAATCTCTATTGTTGTGCTTTGGCAATACAGATACGTCTCTCCCCAGATTCAAGGAATTAGATGCAGGGTTTTGGAGGTTTTTTTATTTCCAACCCCAAGCCTTCAGAAATCTTGAGATCATCTGATAACATGTACTTTTTAAAATAATAACCATGGATTCTGAATTTGGTTGCCCTTCATTTTCTGGACTGACAGCATTTCTTACTTCCATAAGAGCTAAAACTGTACTTAATAAAGCAGAATGCAAAAACCTTGCTGCATGCCAAGAGCTAGGATCTTGGAAAAATTACAAACTACATGAGCTTCTGATAACATTATGCATTATGTAACCTACCTGTAAAGTCAGACCTCAGGATAGGAAGCCCAGTGAGAAGGATGCATGCAAGCTGGGACAGGCTTCATTTGGAGAGATTCAGCATGCAGGAAAAGACCACCTGAAAGGCTTTGGGAGGTGCTTGCAACATGAGCCAAGTATTTCAGACAAGAAGGTATTTAAAAGCAGGTGAGGATTGTCAAAGGCATAGGCAGTGTAGCACATGGGCTGCTGGAGGCTGCTGCCAGCTCCTCAACAAGAAAATTTCCCACAGACAGTGGTGTGAGAATTTGCCAGAGTGGCTTTTTCTGCAGCATGCTGGGTAAGCAGCAGCTTTGCTCACTGTGAGCTGCATCCTTCCTTGGAAGACTGCTGGAAGTGGGGCTGGGTCCTTCTGGCGCTGTGGCACCCACGCCAGGCTGTCTGTCACCCTTGGCTGTCCTCACACATGTTCTCCACTCCTCTCCTCAAAAACAAGCTGTGAGCACTGCTGCAATGATAGGAGCTATTCCACTGCTATAAACGGTTGGGATTTTACCCTTAAGGAAGCACTTTTCCCCACCACAGCTCTAGCAGCAGTAAGGCAGCACAGCCCACCTGGCTTTTCTGTGATGCATGATTCCCCTGCAGCTGTTCACAAATATTTCCCACATCAGGTGTGTGATGGGGACTTGAAGTGCTGCCTGCACAGCTCTGAAGAGCTGAACCTAAGGATAGGAGTGGCATGCTCATGAGAGAACACTCCCTTAGGGCTAGGGTAGGATGACAGGTGGGTTTCCCTGGGAGCAGGAGGAGGGTGGTGCTCTCTCTGCCTCTGGTTTGAGGGGCTGTGAGTGGGAGGCACACAGGAATGTCCCTGCTTTTTACTTGTGCTGGACTACTGTCCCCTCAGAGCCCTGGAGGAAGACCGGCAGGTAACAGCAAGGGAATGCCACAGGACATGACTTTCCTGTGAGCTCCTGAGCCAGGGAACCCCCTTGTCATGCCAGCATCACCCCTTTCCTGTCCCTTTGGATGCTCCTCTTCTTCTGCAGCCTACAAGTGCCTCACTGCTATGGCAAGGCCACAGCCCCAGCAGTCCATGGCTGGGGACATTTGCGTGGCAGTCGCCCAGCTGGGAGCCTGCCCTAAGCAACACACTGTGCTGGAGACCTCCCTCACAGCCACTGACCCTCTCACCATCAGCATGCGTCCTAATGTGGACTGCTAGCATGATAATAATCTTTAAAACATATCTAGAGCCAGAAAGTTGGTGTCTTTTTATACCAAAACTTTCACCAATGGTTTCCTCAGGACTTAGGTCCTCTTACACTTCTCCTGTGGTTCCTGCACCTGCAGATACCGTGGCTACATGACACAAATAACATTTGTAGTGTAAACTCAATCTAGCGTAACAAAATCCAGTGAGAGGGTGACTTGTTCAATGATCATCTCAACTTTCGTAAACAACAAAAAATCCTCATTGAGGAGTAGAATTGGGGAAAGAATGGACTGAAAGTGGTTTCAGATAGTGCCTTGAAAAAGAGTTTGTGTTCCTCAAAGCTTGTTCATCTCTTCCAAGTACACCAACTAGTTTAACAAAATAATGTCTACCCCTAGAAGCCTTGCCTTGCTTACAGCCATAGCAGTAACCATCTGCTATTGAGAGACACTACTGCAATGAATAATGTAGCATTATTTGGGTGTTTGTTACTAAGAGCGCCTTGTTGTTGCAGGAGAGTTCTCTCTTGCTCTTAGTAGTAATTTGCATGGGCTCATTGGTTTGTGAGGGAAACTCAGAGCTGACTAATGCCTTGGTAGCTTCTCAATTGCCATTTGCTCTGTAAAAGCTGTCCCATGCCCAGTATGCTGCAATTCAGCCCCAAGCAAATATGTCTGGCCAAGTGGTGCAGGATGGGAATCTTGACAGCCTCCACTGTAATTGGTACAACTGTGCACTGCTGTAATGAGCAACAGACAATGCAAATGTCAAGTCACTGGAATCTGTTTTCACCAACACTGATGCTGTTTAATGGGCAATCTTTTTTTTAATTTCCCTGTGTCAATTTGGAAATTTTTTGCTTTTTTTTTTTAATGCTACAGTATGGGTATGGTTGTAGATTGAAGAAGAATGACACTATTTTATGTATATAAACATATATATATTATATTTTTATACATTATTTCAATACAAATATAAAGAAGTAATTTTTATATACAGATTTCCCTGCAGGAAAAATAGGAAAGAATGAATATACTGCTGGAAATGCAGCTGTTTCAAAAAGCACCCTTCCTTCTGAATTTCTCTGAGATAGTATACATTGCTGCTCAGTGTGCAAATAAAAACATGTCTTGGATGTGGGTAGTTTTGGTAGATAAGTTTATTCTTTGTAAATTTGTGAATGCATATTATAATAGGTGTTTTTTTTTTTCTTTTTCTTTCACAGGAAGGGGGCTGGGGAGACTGGATTTGAGTGGCAAGAAATGAAAAGCAGGCTGGAGGGGAGAAGGATAGAGACTGAGCAGCTGAGAATATGACCAGAAGGCTGAATGCTGACAAAAATGGGAAGTAACCCTGTGCACTGGCAGATGTTTGAAGAATTAATTTAGCAGCTTTCAGTGTAGCTAAAAGTGGTGTTAGTTTTTCTGAGGGAGCTGGAGTTGTTCAACAGGCTGTGGGGGAAGGTGACTTCAAATTGCTGGAGCAGGAGCATGTAGCTCTGATGGGAGGCAGCCCAAAAGAGCAGGAATGAAGAATTACAGGGTGAGAGATTACATAAGGGAGGTGCTGTGCTGGGCGTTATCAGGAGACTGAGTCAATGAACTGCTCAGAGGGTGGTCTTCTCCTCCACCTCCTCTCCTCTGTGTGTCTGTGATGTTGCTCTAAACTCAGCTTTGCAAACTTTCAGCCTTTTCATGCCCAGTGAAGGCACAGTGAGTAGGCTGAGGGAGAAGCATGTCTGCCCAGAAGGGGGGGGGAAAGATAAGCTGCACCAGTGAGTCTGTGCTGTCTTGTACCTTGGTCCTCTCATCCCTTCCAGAAGATGGGTAGCCATGAACCCGGCAGCCAACACCAAGGGTCTCAGTACTGCCAAAACCTAAAACAGTAGCAAGTTGTCTTTCTGACTTTTCTTGGTTTTGCCAGGAGACAGTCAGAGATACCTGAAAGTTAAAAGAAGTTGAAAGAGATTTTACTTGAGACAACAAAAAACATCTCATTGTCGATCATTTTTGGAACGCAAAATGAGGTATGATAGTATGAAAACTCTTTAATAGATACCAGGCTCTTTCTGGGTACTTGACCTCTTTCTTCTGGCAGACTACTTCAGTTTTTCTTATGCCCCCTTTGTAGACCCCTTTTTAAGGGAACAAGGCTTAGCTAGTCTCAGATGTCACACGTGTAGGAGAAAAGCCTTGAAATCTGATCCACTGGAAGAAAAAATACCATAACTAAAAATTCATTTCAGAATATGGTGTTTGGGGCCTGGCAGTGAAAGAGTAACAGAAGAAGAAGGGAAAATGAATGTTTTAAACTGACAGCTTGTATATTTTATTCTTAATGCAAACAGACAAATTGCTACATGAGTGAGCATGCACCAGAATGTGATTAAATCTCAATCTAGTGCACTCACCTTCTCCACAGCAGGGGCTTGCACAGAGCTCAGTTCTGAGTGTTTCTGTCTGTTAGTGGGAAAAATAGTTGGTATCTTGTCAGAAAGCCAGGCCAGAGAAAGCCAGGCCAGGCAACATATACACAGCCTTTTACCTCCCTATCTATTTGTTTAAATCTTCTGGAATATAAGATTTGAATTTGTAATGAAATAGGCACAAAATCATGCCGAAAATATTTGGGACCACACTCGGCAAAAAAAGAACCTTCTTTTTTCACACACCTGCAGAAACAGCGAGTGTAGGACCACTGTGCAGCTTGACTAGCTTGTAAGAATGGCCATTAGCAGAATGATCCCATAAAACTTAAATGAATATCATTTCAGTGGAAAATCATAGGTTGTTTTGTACAGTACTGCAGAGCACCACCAGACAACTTGCAGGAAAAATTTTCCCTGAAAACTGCAGTATCTTAGCTGAGTAAAAACTGAAGTCTAAAGCAAAGAGAGAAAGTCCAGTAAGCAGATCCCTTTGCTCATTCTGTGTGATAATGCTTTTCTTGCTTGATCTCTTACCCGTAAATTGGTGAGGTTCTGTGTGAATATTTGAATAGGAGTTTTCAGGGAAAATCCCAGGTGCTGCAAGAAGTAGGTGGCATGTTTCCTCCTGAGTCATCCCTCAGTCATATCCCCAGAAAGTCTGGAGGTATTGCTGATGACCCCATCTTTGAATGAGTGTTGACCCAAAGCCTGTTCACCTCTGACCAGAGTGAACAGGATTTGGGTCACCAATAATGCTGATGGACACCCTTTTCTGTGACTGTGCCCCCAGTGCCAGTGAGGGGGTGAGGCTCTGGCTCACAGCCAGGCTAAGACATTTCCCTGTATGAATAGTTGTGCTAATGCTGGTATTCTGGCAAAAGCTCTGATTCACCCGCTGTGGTTTTGTTTCTGAAAAGTTTCAGACTAAGATGTAAATTACAGTTCAGTGATCATTGTATTTGTCTTTAGTGCCTTCAGCTGCCCTTTCAAGAGTAAGACTGTGCCTTCTTCACCTACCACAGATTATGGATGAACTGGCTTTTAAAAATACAATTGCCAGGCAAGAATTTCCATCTACTATTTTGCTGCATCCTTCAAGTTTCCTTGGTATTAGCAGAAGCAAAGGTTTTGACCAAAACCGAAAGAAGTGATGTGAGATTCAGTTACCATTAAGTTTTGGTATCTTTAACAAATTCCTTTCCTTTTACATCTGTGCTTGCATATGTTTCAGACAAAGAATTGGAGAAATCATCTATTGATCCAAACCAAGAATCTAAATATTTCACAACTGTGATTGTAATTCTGCTCTTCTACAGTTATAATGCTTTGGAGAATAGATCTTTACCAAGATTTAAACAGTAAGATAAGATGTGTTTGGATAAAATAGAACTAGCAGAAAGGGATGTGCTTTCTCCATGTCTGGCACAAACAGATGGGCTGGCAAGCAGCTTATGGGCTACTTAGTCTTGATAAAAATTAAAGCAATAAGTCAGAAATATCAGCTGGGTCTTATTTCAGATGTTAAGACCTGAGATGAAGTCAACCCATGTTTTTCACTTAATATCCTAACATTTGAAAAATTTTGTATGTGTATATATAGATGTATACATATATTCTTTTTCATGGAACCAACTTCTCATGTTTATCTATGTTTAATCTACCTCTGTTACATAAGACATAACAAGGGCACAGTTTGTAGAGAAGGAAAAATAAACAAAAGATATTTAGTAGATGTTCAGTGCACACAAGGCCAGAGTTTATATTTCTTCCTGTAACAGCAGCAAGACTAATAAAATGTGCTGTTTCTGGTTACAGACGGTGCTTCAACTGCTGAATAATTGCTGCTCTCTAAGTATCATGTTCTGGGCTCTGTTTGCGTCATGGCCATTTGAGGCTGTAATAATTAAAAATGGAGCTAAACTGCCTCAAAAGTAGGAAAAATACATGTAATCTTCAGATCACACAGTTTTTCTCAGACTGGTCTTGGCATATATATGTGTTTTTGAAGTTCTTAATGCCAGACAGAATACAGATAAATCTGAATTTTGTCAAGGTGCCATGGAAGAATCAGGAAGGCAAGATGCTGAAATCAATACCACCCAGGAAGAGGCAGTTTCCCATCTCACAGATGCCTAGTGAGGCACATTGAGTTCTCCACCCTGCACATCTCTGCATTGCCACACAAGTCACCTCCTGCCAAGGACAATGAACACAAGTAATAATCCTGGAGGAGAAAAATGAAATTCTGGTTAGTCTGCAAGTGCTGCAGAAGATCATGGGGTTTGGTGGTCTGATGCTTATAAGTAAATTGTGCTCCAGTCTACCCATTTATGTTTCATTATTAGCCTGGATCAGGTGTCATGTAAACTTTGGCTTTAGAGGGCATTCCACCTTCTTCAATCTCTTAGATAAGCCCGGTGCTCATCTGGCAGCTCAGCTCCACCCTTACTGCTGCTGGGCCACTGCCCGCCCAAGGTGTTTCTCTGCCTCCCTGAGAGGGAAAGCACTGACCTGGGACAGAAACCAAGGCTTGGACATAGACGTACTCAGTGTCAGTGTGGTTTTCCAACCTGGTCATGCCTGTGTAAGCTGGATTCAGAGTGCTGCAGTGGGACCAGGGCCATGTGTGCTGGGCCTCACTGGTGAGGGAATCCCTAGGGAAAAAAGTTGTGATGGGAACTCAGAGTGCCCTGCAGCAGGGAAAGAGGTTTCTGAAGAGGTCAGCAGCTGGGCAATAGCTCTCTAGTGCCTTGGGTAGGATGACAGAGGGGTGGTGGTGGCAGAAAGGCAACTTCTATTTTTTAATAAAAGGAAATGCTAAGGAAAGTGTAAGTTGGCTGACAAGGCCTGCAGAAAAGGCCTTGAAAGTGTATTTAAGAGCTGTGGCAGAATATGGTCAGACATACAGCGTTCTGATCAATGTACTGCTTTGAAGTAGAAACTGAAGGAGGAGGAGATGGTGTTGGCTCCTAAGCTGTTTTCCTTGCAGTGGAAAAGAGGTGAAGTACACAGCTGACTATATGGGAGCATAAGAAAATTGTGGTGTGATAAGGGAGGGACCCTGATCGAGGTAAAATTGCCCACATAAGTGTCAGCATTTCATTGCCTTCCAGGCTGGAAGGCCCCCAGTTGCGTCCCTGAAGACCATTAGGGCAACCCATAGAAAAATCCATATGTAAGGCAAGATGTTTCACCTTAAACTGTGTTCTCAGACTCTTTGAAAGGGAAATTCAGAACACATCAACCCCATGGGATATATTTTCAGAGAGGGAAAGCTGAAGCAGCAGCCAGACATTTAGCAAAGGTCAATTGTATCCATGCCACCATGGGTGCGTTCACTAAAACCAATCAGCCTCTTTACATATAATTTCCAAAACACCCACTGAGCTGTTTAATGTACTCCATACATAAGGGACAGCAATGGATCTGTACTTGACGCAGTACATGTACACATCTATACCCTATCATTACTAAGCAAATTGATGAGCCAGTTGTTTGACTGAATGAAAAGCTTGGCTGTTGAATGAGAGAGAGTTGCAGTGCCGCTAGGTTGGTAAGCCAGTCTGAAAACTGGCTTTATGTTATGGGGATTGTTCTGGACCACTGCTTGGATAATTGTGGAAGATGACGACTGCTGATGCCCACCGTCCCTTTTCTTGAGGACTCAAAAGCTATCCCTCTATCTTGGCATAGAGGAAATCCACTTGATACTGGCCATAACTGTGGCTACAAATCTGCTTCATAAATACTTGTCACTAGACAGGGTTTTTTAAAAAAGTAGCAGTAATCTATTTGCTGAGTGTTTAAGCTTGAGAGATTTTTGTGGTCAATGTGTTCTTAGGGAACTGAGGTTTCCAGGATGTTGTTACTGGAATACTGTAGCTGTGCTTTTAACTCTTAGTGGACTGGAAGCTCTTTATTTTCATGTTCCTCACCAAGTAGCTTTCACGTGGAATTTCATAAACAAGGTGCTGCAGAGCCCTCTGGCTTAAAGATCCAGCAGAGCTCTTAAGCTCAGTGCTGAAGTGCATTGTTGGATTAAGATAATGTCTAATAACCCCTTGGAGAATCATATCTTAGCTGCCCAAAGTTTCTCAGATGATAAACAGCAATTCAAGAAAGTGAAGATTTCCACTCAACATCTGTATTTTAACAAGACTTTGCAAGGTTGCTATGCACCAGTGTATTTATGCTTCCTGCAAATATCACAGGCTGGGGGTACAGACCATAAGCAACTGTACCATAAATGCACTATTCACTTTGTTTTATCAGTTTATTTATTTTTCTCCTATAGGCTGTAGTCATCCAACAGACATCGGGATCTCTCTGAGTTGCAGCTCCCTGAACCAAAAGCGCTGGTGTTTCTTTGTGTAAAAATGAACACAGTATTTTCTGTCCATCGTGATACCTGGGCCAGTAACTGATGACAAACAGGTTCCACTTGAAACACTTTTCTCAAAGGGAATGTGCTTGGTCTTGCATTTGATAAATTTCAACTCATTACAGATATACAGAAACTGAATGATTCCTTACCAAACCAAGAGACATTCTTATCACTTAATTACATCTTGAACTCTTCCATAGAAACCTGGAGCAGTAATAGAAATATTATATTAAAAGACAGAGAGAGTCTTGTAATTTAAAACAAAGCCAAGCACTCCCTTGTACCAGTTCCTTTGACAGCTCCTTCCCCTTAAGCAATACCAGTGTTCAAGAATTATTTTTCCCATTTTCAAGTTAGCTAAAAAGACAACCTTGTTTGGAGGGCTATTTATTTAGGGCTTGTCAACTAATCATATATAGAAAGTGAGCTTGAATTTAATTAAAGTACTGAATTCCTAAGTGAATTAATTAAATTGAATTAAATTGTCTTGTGGATACTATTAAACACACCTCTGTGGTTGCCAGTGCTTAATCCCTTTGGAAGAGTAAAAACACCTTTAATTTAGTTTAACCAATCCACTTTAAAGAAACATGAGAATTAACTTTACTGAGTGTCCTTATTCACACAAGAACACATCCCTCTCAGAGGTTAGCCTGAATTTAATTAGTGTTAGGGCATTTCTCCTGTAGTGACTGTTGGCCTTAATTGGGCTGATTCTCTGTTTCTCTCTGAGATGTTTCCCAACCCCCCTTCAAATAGAGGGAAGAAGGGACAGATTCAAACCAGGTTTGATTGGGGCATATGGTGTACCAGCTGGCAGGTGATGCTTGTGGGTGCAGTCACTGTACAGGCACCCTACCAGCTGCCTCAAAGGAGGAGGTCAGACCAGGCGAAGAAGTGTAGGAGGAGATAGTCCTGTGAGAAGTTCTTCTACCTCTTTCTGAAGAACCTTCTACCATGGCTTGGCTGTTATTCCCCTTTCTTTTTTAAAGCCCCCGTTATCCTCCCTTGAAGTCTTTCTGGCCTTCCTCTAATACTTACTTTGCTTGTCTCTTCAGATAATCCTTGTTCTAAGCACAGGGGGAAATAAGGCAAATTTAAGGGTTCAAGGGTAGAAAAGCAGCAGAAGTTCTTACTGGTGAAGGATTTTCTGCAGAAGTTTACTTCAGGGGGGAATTTGACAGGAGTAAGGAAGAAAGGGAGCAGATTTTAACCCTTGTATACAGAAAGACTCATTGAAACAGATTTATGTTTTCCTTCCTTGTTTACTGTCCTCACTTGAAGAACACTCCCCTCTTGTAGGACAGTTCCTCCATTGTTCAGATCCAGCCCCCTCCAACATGGAGAAGGGCTGTTCTGTAGTTACATATAAGCATTGCAAAATGTAAACATTGCCGGGACTTCTTTTTGTATGTGCAAAGCTCAGCATTGAAAACCATTCTACTTGCTTGTGGTAGAGTTTAGTATAGGAAGAAGTGGCGAATTCCCTGAGCAGCCACTGCAAAATGGAGGTTAAGCTCTAAAGGCCACTACAACCTTCCAAAAATGAGTTTCAATAATCCGTGAGACATCACGGAGGAATGAAAGGAAGTTTCAAAATAGCCTTACTTTAAATAAGAACATACTTTGGCAACACTACATGAAATGAAAACTGACATACTTGACCATCATACTGATATGTTCATCAAACCACTCAACAGACTTCAAATATCCATGCAGACTCAGTGCCAAAAGCTGGAGCAGACAACCAGATGTGGAGCAGACTGTGGCTGAGCCTATCTGCTCACCCAGCAGGAATGGAGAGAACCTCATTCACTGGGGCTACAATCCATCAGTTCCTCTCTGGACATTCCCAGCAACAGAGACACCAGCATCTGTTCTCTTTGTGAGATATTTTGGGGGAGATGTTTTCTACTGTTGGCTGATGGAAAACCCACTAGGGAGACTGTTATGGCAGGAGCACAAGGAATTCTAGGATGGGGAGTGGGGGTACAAAATATCAGTCCTCTGCAAGTATTCAATATCATACAAACATGTGAGGCTGAGCATATGTGAGTGCTCCAGCACATTCCTTGTTCAGATGCCTATACCTCAGGGAACTGGACTTCTACTGAGATTTTGTACTATACCAATTCAAAATAAACTTCTGTAAGAGCCACTTCAGTCTTGTATTAATTAATGACTATTTGTGCCCATAAATTTGCTTGCTAAGATATTTTCAGAAAGCAATATTTAGTCCAGTCCTAAGAAGTCTAAAAATCTGCTATGTATATATATTTATACAATGTCTGCATGCAGGTGCCAAGTCATAGTTTAAGGCTCACAAGTTCCAGAATAACAGACATGATTACTGTAAACACATTGCAAGCAAACATACTTAAAAACCTCAGAGCAACATGACAAAGGCCCCATTCTTCACAGTGTTTTCTGAGCATAATGGATGTTGGGAAATAAGCACCTTGATGCAGATCACCAGGTATCCAAGATCCACGTTAGTCATTGGCTGCACTTGTTCAGCTCTAAGTAATGATGAAGTGCTGCAAGAATTATTTAAACCACTCAGTTACAGTAAAATAGAGGGTAATGTCACAACAAAGGGACTGATTGAGAAGTAATAATTTCTTGAGAACTTAGTAATATAGCCGGCTTAATTTTGGGGCAGTTAATGATGTGTAACAATGTCACGTAGCTCTGCTAACAGTGAATGGCACAAGCCAGAGCTCTGGTGAAGTTGCACCTTCAGGCAAGTAGCCAGACCCCCCTACCTACCCTCTTCCTTAGAACCCACAAAACCGTCAATCATGTTTGTATAACAGTTGAACTGTGGAAGGTCACTGACTTACTTTATAAATTACCTGAGAAAAAATAGGATGCATTTGGAAAGTAAAGGGAATGCAAACAAGCTGAGGAAGAAGGAACAAAAGAACTCAGAATGCTGGTTCTGGGGGGAAAAGCAACCATTCTGAGTAATAACAATTTTGTGATTGTTAAGAGAAGTTTAACTAGTGTTCTATAAATATTAGTAGGCATTGAAATAAGGCTCCAGTGTTGAAGAACAGAGTCATATGAACATATTGTGTTTAAAGAATCAAAAATACCTATCTTACCACACATTTAAGGAGGGAGAAGTTTGACCCAAACAGTAAAATCTAATTTGAAAAATTGTGATTTGTGAATTGAAAACTCACTCCTGAGCCACTGGAAAGCAGCACAGGAGACTGTGATACACGGTTTTATAGAGAGGGAAATGGAGTGACATTCAAGTTCATCTTCAGAAAGCTGTACCGCTCCCACCAGCTCCCTGCTGAATGATGAATGTACTCTCTTTCATCTCACTGTCTCACCCTTCTTGTCTGCTTACACTGAAAACTCCTCTGTGTGTATCTTTCCATGTAGTTTACATTAACCTTTTCCTTAACATCATTCAGCTGCTGCTTGGAGTCATTTGGTTTTGATTACTCTTAAAATTGCATAATATCAGAAAATATCCCAATGGAAACAAAAGGAGAGCATTTGGGGGCCAGAGCTGTTCTGCTTTTACCCTTTTTGAAGCACAGTAGTGCTTTGCCTTGTCTCAGACCAAAAGCCACCTTGTGCACAGTAACTGCACACTCCCAACATAAAATGGGATTTGTCCCATAGGCAGCAAGCTGAATCAAGAGTCACCACAGCAACAACGGTGCTAATACATTTAATTGTGAACATAACACTGTTCTGTGATGGGTCTCCATGCTGACAGCCTGGGCAGGAGCTGACCCAGAGTGCAGGAAGCTCCCACACATGCTATGAGTGACCCATCCCTGCTTCTCTGAGACCAAGGAGGTGGTGTCCACTCTTTGGAGGAGATGGGTTTTACAGATCAGCCACTCCCAGAACCACCTTGCCACCCCCAGGAAGTGCTGTTGTGGGTAAGTGAATCCCCACCAGACTTTGAAGCCTGATTCTTGGTAGTTCATGGAAGAACATGAGGTTGCCACAACTCTGCAGACAGCATGGGGCTGAGGTCCACATGCAGGTAGCAAAAAACAGTCTTTCCAAAAACTACAGGCTCTCTTCTTGCCCATGAAATCACAGGCTCAGACCAGCTCTGAAGGAACCCAACACAATGGATATATTTTATTCCTCTGGATTATAAAGGAATCTGTTAAATCTGCTGAGGGTGCAGATTTAACAGAGAAAAGTGATGTTCTGCTGTACTGTGGAGTTACAGGACAGACAACACACTTTTCCCGTCTGCACCCAAACTATCTTAACTACATTGTTTGTATTTTAAAAAATCTGACCCTGGGCTCTAATGTGATATTTAGACTTACTTTGAAAAATAGAAAAAGAGCACACAGAGTTATTTCTGCCTTTCACAAAGCAATTCTAATATTTCTTAGTTTGAATCTTCAGACATGTTTTCTTCTTCCCCGCTCCCTCCCTCTGCACAGGGTCACATCATTAACTCTGTGGTTTGCAACTGCATTTTTTTTTTCTTTCAGATTATTCCTATCCATTGTACAAAAAAAATCTCTTTAACTGCTCTCCAGTCTTTCAGGCTCATCTCAGCAGGCATATTTGCATAAATGTCACTGCGGCGGTGCAGGAATCCTTTCAAGGGAATTTGACTGCAGAGGGCAGATGATTTATATAAGATTTTGGATTTCCTTGAAAATATGGCAACTATATCATTCACAAAGCAGCTTTTTCAATACAGAAACAGATAAGTGAAAGAAAATCAGTTTTTAGAATTATTTTCCACTCTTTGGAAATCCCAGGTATTCTATATTAAAAATGAAAATACAGAGGAATGTACATTTGCATATGTATGTTTGTATGGCCTGCTCTAAGGTTCTTTCATGTGAGTGTAATACCAGCTTTCAAAAAATTGCAATGAAAATGCAAAACATCAAGTACTTACCATAAAAAGTTTATAGAACATGATAATAAGCATATCAGGAAAAATAAAAAAAAATTAAGACAACCCAGGCCTATAAATTTGTAAGAAATACAGCATTTCTACATTGCAAAATGAAAAATGTATTCTCATCTTCTTCAGTTTTATATCCTACCGTTCCTTCCATAAATTTTAAGTGGTAAAAGGTACTGTCTGCAATGTCCATAAATCATTATATCATCATATACTGTCCAATGGGGAATACTCTAACACCTTCTTTGGTCATCTTTTTCTGATCACAGCATAATAGAGACCATGAGATGAGCTGTTTTCATTGTAGATTAATGTCAGGCTTGCAGGTAGAAGAGGTCAGAACACCCGTCCCGTTTTTTTGCTGAAATGTCCTTGGGGACATCTCTTTCAAAAATACTCAAGGAAAAGCAAAATTAAATTCTTTATAGCACTTCTTAAACAGAAATTCTTGTTATAAAGTCTGTTCACACGTCCATTTAAAAAAATGCAAAACCAAAATGAAACATCTATTTTGACTTAGTGCCACTGAATTTTGGCATTTGGAAATTTAAAGATTTTGACTTTTGAATTCCCATGCTTTTTACAAAAGCAGGCCCCTCTTTTTCCTCCCTCTACTCTGAAATTTCAAATCTGGAAAACATTTAGACCTGCATGTAAATACTCTCTTTTCCCCCTGCTTCCCTAAAACTTCACTTTCCTGCTGTTTTCTAACAATTTCCAGTTGTAGGGAAGATGTGCTTGTTAAACAGAATGGAAAAAAAAAAATCATTATATAGAATAAACTCCAAAGAATATACAGGTGTTTGCACTTGTGTGTCTGTGAGAAAGATCTTCGCTAATCTTCATATGTCCTCTAGAAAAACATTTTTTAAAAAATGCTTCAAGCCATGTGTTCGTCTCCCTTGTACATTTTGGTCCAAAGGCATCACTGGACTGACTTTCTTTATAGCTAGAGCTGCACTGAGGAAGCATTACTGCTGTCTGAGAGGAACCTGTGGTATGGTGACTACATCTGTGAAATAGGAACCATCCACTTTAAATAGCAATAGCAATATTTCCCTTATTTTCTAAAAAACTTTAAGATTCATGGAGGAAACAGAGCCCATAGAATAAGATTGCATGGCTTGTTTGCTTTGCAATTACTGATACTCACAGTACAGAGTTTCAGCATTCATAATAAGGTGCAAAGAAAGAATGAATGGAAAAGATATTTTTTCCTAAGCAGGGCTGTTTCTTAAGAATTGTCATCACTGCTCTTCATATGTCCCTTGTTAACCTCTTGCCTTTTATCTGAGGATGAGATGACTCCATTTGAAACTATGTGTTGTTTTGGGATGACCTGAAGTCCCCAGTCACCAGCAGTGGTCATCTGAAAAGTAATTAAGGCTTGAAAGGTTCTTCTTTTTCTCTCCTGGCTTGAGCATTTTCACCTGAATATTTTTGGCTTTCCTTAAAAAGAAACACTCCTGGTTGTTGTAACAGACACTGAGGTGCGTGCAGGTAGAAAGGTGTCAGTAGCCTTTGGATGTTTCTGACACCACTGAATTACCATGCAGAGTGCATGGGGCAAGTAGGAGCCAGAGCTGCTCTTCATGTGATGTCTACTTCTGAAATGGTCTGACAGGACTTAATAAAATAGGAGTTTGGTCAAAATGCATGACCAAAGTACAGCAAAAGGTAACATCTTCCATGATCATCTCATTCAATAAGCGACTCAATACAGATTTATGAGCAATTGCTTGCAATTTTTCTTTGTCCTCTGGTTATCTTCTTACTCTCTCCAAACCAGGAATCCTCTTGCCGGTTGCCTGTGCTGGTATGAGAGCTCAGAAGACGTGCTTTGTGCTGGATCTGGACAGGCACTCACTCCCTGTACTCCCTAGAGAAGTCTGTTTTGAGTAACACTACATCTTGGAGGAATGGTTAGGTCAATGGGGGCCACTATGCCTTCTGTAGTATTGGAAGGAAATTTCTGCCGTGCATCTTTTGGCCAAAGAAACTGACAGTGCCTTCCAGGAGAGACCTCACTCTTGTTGGCAGCAAAACAATAAATGTAAAAGTGTTGCAGTGCAAAGAGGTGGAAAAGTTAGTTTCTTAGCTTCCCATTAGCATGGGGTTCTTCATACTATGTATAAATCATTTCAGAACAGCAGAATCCTGTGCCCACCTTGGAGGCACATTTTAGCAGTAATACTCCTGGTGTCTTTGATAATCTTGAACTATTGGTGGGTATATTCATCACATATTTTGCTTCAAATACAAAATTATTCTTCTGCATTGCATGTTCTATTTTCTTGATTAAGGTGGGAGGGCCAAGGAAGGATGAGCAGTGATAATGCAGACTGTAGTTTTCTCTCCTCCAGTGGGATAGACCTTTTTGTTTTGCTATAGCTGAGAAAATCCAGACTTCTGTTCCAGTCCGTGCTAGCAACCAACAGTCACAGAAGAACAATCTGGTGCCTAGAGACTTACTAAACTGTAGAGAAGAATTAATCATGTTTTGTTTCTTTTTCATGGGTCCACAAGGCTGATAGAGAGTAGAATATGTGACATGGCTTACTGTGATATCCTAAGCTTCTCTCCAGTAGGTTGTCTTTGTTTTGCTTTACCACTATGTAGACTTCATGGTTAGTTTTAGCTGAAGGGGTGTTTGGAAGTTAAATGGGTTTTATTCCAAGTAATTTTATGTGCCATGACAGTCATTCCTAAACGGTCTAAGGTGGATTGATGTATTAATGGATGTCCTATTCCAGGGAAGTTTGTGTTTTACAGCTCAATTCAATGAGTCAAGCTTCAATCCAGTAATGCATGAGTTTCCGTAATAGTACAAACACAAAAGGAAAACAGCCACCTCATCTACTGGCAGCTGAATACATAATACTGTGGAAATGGCCAGTTTTTTCTGCAAGTTAGTGGCAGGGAGTAGTGACTTTCACTGGCTGCAACTTTCCTTTGAAAGTTAAAATGCTGCCTGTCAAAAGTGTCAATCTACGTTGCCATTTAATATTCTGAAATATAATCATTTTCCCCCGAAAAAACAAATAAATCCAAATTGTCTTTTGACCCCTGTCCACTGGAGTCAATAACATTCCAGAGAGAGCAACTGAGACTGGGATTTTGCCCGAAGTCATGATCTACCTGGAAATGTCACTTGCTGCTCCTGGTGAGCGTCTGTAAAGGCTGTCATTGAACTAGCTCTATATTTAATAAGACTTGCTACAACAGACAAGGACAAATTATTCCAGGAAGAGTGGTTAAAACATGCTCCTGGGGGTTTTATGGTAGCATGGTGTAATCTAGCCCTTGGCAAATCTGTTGCCCTACCTATTTTTCCAGTTGGCTGTTCTTAAGTAGATTTGTTCCAGCTTTGAACAAAGGTGAACTAAGACTGGAAATAGTATATTGCACATGTATCTCTAAATCTGAAAAGCTAATTCTACTGCATTAATAGCCTCATGTAGAAAAAGGTACAGTGTTTTTTCTGTAATGTTCTAGCTGATGGTGAATGTGGTACAACTGCTCTGTAGAAACCGAATTTTTTAAGGCCTATTATTATGGACAGAAATTGAAAAAAAAATTGTTTCTAATTTTAGATTGCAAAATATGGAATCACATATTTAACACGTCCAGAATTATGCTTCAGACAGATACATCTGTGGAAGTGCACAGACAGGTGCATGGCATACATGCCATGGTATATGTGTTCAATTAACCAACAATTGTGTGCCAGTCTTCACAGCATCAGAGCATTGGCTTTGCTAAAGTCAGAAGCAAGTACTGAGGATGTGGACAGCCTGTGTTTTCTATTCATGAGGCTTTTTAAGGTTGAGTGCTTGGAAATCTTGAAAAGCCGAGGCTTGGAATCTCAAGTATGCTTTTTGTGCCTCTGGTGAGTTTGAAAATACTAGATCCCAGGCTGTGCAAGCAGTTGGGGTTCTTTTTTAGATTTCCTAATTACATTTTAAACTTTGTGTCTGTATGAAACTTCATGAACTGACTAATCAATTATTCACTCTATTTTTTTTGAAAAATAAAAATAAAACCCTATGGTGTGATTCTAGATACTATAAAAAAGTTTATAAAGCTTGTAGCAAGTAGCTGCTGAATCACTATTGCAATGAAGAGACTAAAACTTGAATTGTCATTAAAATAAAGTTAACGTAATCAACAAGTTTAAATAAACTGTTGAATACTTCTGTTTCAATATACCAGTTTTTCAGATATGAAGTACTAATTTAGCATACATGCATAACAGTCTGCTTTATTCTCATTATTCTCTATGTGTCAGTGACCAAATGGAACTGCTCCTTGGGGTAAAGTTAAGCAGTCCTAGAGGGGCTTGCAGGAGCCTGTAGGATCAATGTCTTAGACTTGAGGTATTTTATTTTGTTTAAGTGACAGTTAAATGAATAAACTATATAAAAAAAAAGGTAATTTGCTTGGCTTGTAAGCAAGAGCCTAGATATTTCACAGTTCTTTATTGCTTATACTTACTATAAATTTTTAGGGAGATAAATGGTCTAAAAAGAAGCCTGAAGATCTGGTGGTGAGACCTTGGGACAGAAACAGCAGTAACCACAACCACACTAGAAATGTGTTTAGGAATATCTAGGTGTATCTTAATATTTCATAAATTCCTGATATTGGAGTGTATCTGTTGTGTAATAACACTGATCTTGAATCTGTATTTCAGTGATCACTGGTTAACTACATGCTATTACTAACTCTACAAACGACTTCAATATTCATTTGATTTAAACTGTGTGAGCTGACTAGTTGTTCAAGGTGATGTGATGCACTTGTTCCTGATGAGCAAATGGCCTGCATTGCACCTGATTGAAAAAGCAGGATTTTTGATCCTTTATCCTGTGTAGTACTTCTCATGTACATGTTAACTTAATTATATGCAGTAATTCTTAAATTTGTGATTAAATCCTGATCACTCTCAAAGAGTAGAAAAAAGTAGAAGACACCAAAACTAATTTTCTCCATGTATTGCTTCATTTTGCATCCCCCACAGGCACAAAGTGCTCAGTAGTGAGCGGTGCAGCAGATAACAAAAATGAGAAACAAAACAACCGTGATAGATTTTCTCAGCAATTTAAAAAAAAACCTCACAGACTCCTAGTCACATTTCACAAGTGTACACTGACTTAAAATATCTCTGCCCTTACTTTTTCAACCCCTGGTAAGCTCATTATTGGTGCTTTCATGAATATACAGCATACCAGAGAATAAAATCTCTTTTGAAAGCAATTTGTGGAGTTTCATCAATGTCAGTAATGAAGATCTTTGCTGATCTTGTGTTCATCTGAAAACTTTTACATCAGCAACGCTTGAATAGAAGCAAAACAGGAAATTAATAAAACCCCATGAAAATCTTTTCAGGGTACATTACTTAAGATGTGAATCAGATGAGGAACTTGTCCAAACAGATTAATTTCAACAGTACATATCTTGCACAAAGTCATTATGGTGTACACATACCTTACCACAGCCAAAGCACTTTTGTTCTTTGAAAGGCTCTATTAGAGGTAAAAGTCTGTAGAGACAAGTTTGTGAGCAGCCCCTTAGCCTCTGGGGTATTGCAAATGCCTTTTGGGTGCCACACATGGCCATGCCGGCCAGTGAAAGACAGAACATCCCATCTAAAAGGAGAAAGTGCTTGCTTGCTGGATTTTTTTCTTTTTTTTTTCTTTTGATGGAGATTTCGATGATTCAAACTCCAGACATTTGAAGAAAATAAAAATGTTTGCATGCCTTATGAATGAGTCACAATGCAATTTTGGATCTGTCTGTTGGCATGACAAAGTATCCATTGTAGAGAAAGGATTTCCTGATCTTGTAAATGCTACTGAATCACTGGCTTATAGGAGCAAACCTTTTTGCAAAATCTCTGCCATTAAAAAAAATGTTTTTATGCTTTCCATTCAAGACACAGCTTGTTTTTCTGTCAAGCACTCTCAGGAGTATTTATTCTGCATTTTCATTGTTGTAAGTTCCTACTGTCAGACTGCTTGGAAAGAAGAAAAAAACAACAAAAACACAGGCAGAAAGATTTGGAATTTGCTACCTGGAGACCATTACTTTAACTTTCTTGAGTTTCTAACTTAAAGCAGCATGTATTTCTTTTCCAAAAATCTTACTTTTTTTGAGATCTTGCCTAGATTTAAAAAAAAAAAAAAAAAAAAAAGAAAAAATGTAGAATGCTTACCTATTAACAAATTACATAAGAATGTAGTAAAAGGAAACAAAAGTAATAAAAGTAAAGAGAGCACAAATTCATGAAATCTTGTTCAAATATTTTAGAATAAATGGAAAAAAATCAGAGATCTTGATGTCCCTTCCAAAATTGCCTAGAGGCTGCGCAGGGTGTCATGCATTAATTTTGCACTCTATTTTTATGCTTAAGAACATCTATGTATGTATGCATGCATTCCTTTTATTGGAGCAATCAGAAGTTTGGTATGTGCAAAACATTGGCACTGAATAGTTTTAACTATGTTATTCTTGTTGCTTGTTGTTCATTCTCAAGATAGAATACGGGAAAAACGATAAAGTAATTCTACCATGCTGGGAAACACTTTTTCAATATTTTTACTTAGTAACAGGCTTGCTATTCCTCTCCTGAGATACTTGAGATAGGCTTTCTGGGTTTTATTTATACTTTCATGTTACCTAATCACATTTAAAAACCCAAAAAACTCTAACCCTGGTTTTATACATTTCACATCAAATAATGACTTGACTTACTTCTGACATAGGAAATCAGTCTTGTGTAGTCAAGACTTGGACTTCAGGGAAATCTGAGTTGCAAGTGCATTCACAGTTGTCAACAGAAATTTGCTACCTCACTGCAAGATCTGAGAGGGCTGAACATTGCTTCTTGTGCAAGAAAATATTGAGCAGTATGTGAACCTTAACAGGTCATTACAGAGCTGTGCTTACTACCTGTATACGTGCTGCATCTAAGTGTTTCCAAGTTCTAGACTATGGGAAAATTAGTTTTGAGAGATCCATGGATCATTGCATATATTTGGTTCAGTGAGTATCTTCTAGCACTACCTTTTCAAATATGTGGGAAACAGCAATCAAGTGAAGATTTCTTTATTTTAACTCACACATTTAGTTATAGAAAAGACTGTGCTGCAAGCACAGGAATTCTAATAAGGCAAATGTTGTCATTTCATTGCAAAATTAATTGGTGGAGCAAGAAGAAAGGGGAGAAATGTTTGTTCCTGACACAAATACAGTATATATTACATTCATCTATGAAGAAAAAAAAAATATCATGTTACTTTTCTTTCCTACATCAAAGAAAGAATATTCAAGGCAAAGTCATGATACATAAAATTTTCTTTAAATCAATGAAAACATGATATAAAAGCATTTCATATTTTCTCCCCCAAATAATTATGAGTGTCTTAAGGGTATGGAGGAGTCACAGCAAAGAATGTGAGTTTTATCTAGGCTCAGCGATATTCCAAACCTAAAACAATCTTGCATTTACCTAATTTTGTCGCAATAGTGCTGGTAGGCATGGACTGGCTCATGGGCATTGCTGGATAGACTGTTGGCATTGAGCATATCCCAGCCTCAGGAAGGTTTGCTTGAGGACCATCTCAACTTGGGTCTTCTTTGGCTACAAAAATATGATCTCACTCATACATCAAGGTGAGGGCAAATAAACTCAGGCCAGCAACAAATAAATCCAGCTCCAGGAAGAACAGGTATGTGGTATGCCAGGCATATGTTGTGGACCCTATGCAGAAACTATGAGTCACAGGAACCATTTGCTCTCCATCCTGACTCCTCACCAAGGGACCTAAGTCACCAACCAAAAAGATCTTGACAGAGCCAGAAAAACCTTCAGAGAGGTGATATGGTCTCTTCTCCTGAGTGACAAGCAAACTGGACAAGAGGAAGTTGCACAAGGGGAGGTTTAGGTTGGATATTAGGAAAATTTTCTTCACCAAAAGGCTGATCAGGCATCGGAACAAGCTGCCCAGGGAAGAGGTTGAGTAACTATCCATGGAGTTATTTAAACAACATGTAGATGTGGCACTTAGGGACAAGGTTTATTGGTGGACTGGGCAGTGTTGTGTTAACAGTTGGACTCGATCTTAAAGGTCTTTTCCAACCTGAAGAGTTCCATGATTCTGTGTTCAGTGCCAGCAGATGCTGGTAGCTCTGCCCCAGTGGGCAGGTTTTCCATATAGTCCACCACCTTTGGCAACCCTGTCACTTCTAACTGACCTGAGAAAGATAAATTCCTCACATTTACCAAGGGTGGTTATAATCTGATATTTTATGATAAACCATTGAAAACAGTGGGGAAGCTTGATCAAATACAGTTTGTTTTAGACAGATATGAATGGATGGATGCTGGGGAATCAAGACACACAGCTAGTGCAGATGTGAGCACAGATCCTGGCTGTTCAGTGTGCAGCTATGATTATTTTTAGCTGTGGAGGGACACTGGTGTAGAGTATGATGCCATGTGGTTTTTCTGCATTTCAGAGACGGAATGCCAAATTTGAAAGACACCCTATTTGAACAGCTTAATGTGGAGCAACGAGGGAGCCAGTGGGTTTGCAGCCACTGCCCTGCAGGGTACCATGGAGGAGCCAACAGCTTGTGAATCTCTGTCTTTGCTGAGCTACCCTCACACACACAAAGACTACCCCAGCAGCATTTAGGTTACTGCCCACTGTTCAGGCATAGCATTAACCAACAACATGTATGCTGTTTTGTGCCTGTAGAAGACAGAACAACAGAATTAACCACAGGGCAAAGGCGACGCACAGCTTGTGCTTCTTGGCAGTATTTATGTTGGCAATGTCTTTTGGAAGCCAGCGTGTTTCAGCCAGTAAACATAAAAGCACATAAAAGAAGTAGACACTAGATTTGTTTTCAATGAAGGTGGAATATGAAATTTCATGCTCTCTTTTTTAAACATTTTTCTTGTTTATTTTTTCTTTCCCATTTGTTTTACCCATATCCCTTTACTGCATTTATTCTGAATTTTTTCCCATATTCTTTTCAACTGCATGCTTTGACTAATGCTTCACTTACTTTTGAGAATTTTAGTTTGCCATCCTTACCTTGGTCATAGTATTTTGCTATTGTCAATCTTTATAATTTTTTGAGAAAATAAGCTGTGACTTTTGTTCACACAATGACGGCATATAGTTTATTTTTTATTTAATTGTATATAATTAGATAAATGTGGGCTTGAAGAGAGGAATATTGGAAATAAGAGTGAATTATTATAATGTGAAATTAATGTATTTGTTGTAATTTCTTTTTCTTACTATTTCTCAGTTATTTGTTATTCTAAACAACAAACTGTGGTCATAATTTCTTAAGCTGATTGATAATTGCTGAAGGAGCAGTAAAAAGATACTGGAGCTGTTGTCAGTCAGTAGTTAAAATTCATAACTGCAGTGAAAACACTTCCCCCATTTTAATTTTTTTTATTCTTTTATTGATGAACAAAAGGTAACCAAGTTACACAGGTCTTTTCTCCATTCAGGGTACTTGAAATTCCTGGTTTTGTGGTGCCATGTTGCCAAACTTGAAGCTGGCATTAAAGTTTTTTATAGTGCTCCAAGCATCTCTCTCCTGCCACCACTGTGGGGCTTCGTTCTGTCTCTGAGTCCTTCCCCACAGGGCAGGGCTGTGCAGACACATGGGTCTGCCCAAAGGCTGAGAGGCAGTGAGGCCTGATGATGGTTCTTTTCTCTTTCTGCAGCTGCCATTCACTGAAGGAGCTGTGGATGGGCACACTAGAGGGGTAAGCTGGAGGGATGCTCCAGGAGCAGCCAGACAGGGAAAAACAGCTCCTCAGCTGGGGAGAGGTGCCCTGCAGCTACAGGCAGCTGAGAGGCGACTTGAGGCTCATGAGGCTCAGACTTGAGGCTCTGGCTGTCCCTTCCCTCTGCCCAGGACAAAGGGGGACCTTTTAAGGTCATCAGACCTGTTTTGACAGGAAGCCTCCCCCCTGACAGGGTGGCCCAGTGAGCTACTGTTTGGAAATGGTATGCACAAATTGAACACTATTGCACCGTTTTTCAGGTAACAGAAGGAGATACCAAAAACCTTCCTTTACAAGATGAGGTAACCTTAAGTAGACCCCCACCTACCTTCCGTGATTCAGGTTGTACCCCCATATTCAGAGCAATTTCAGAACGTGTGGTTTACTGATGCCTCAGCTAAGCAAGAAAAGTAAAGTGTGAAAATATCATGCTGTAGCTTTGCAGGTACATACAGGAGACAAACAGTAACAGAAGGAGAAGGCAATGCACAGGTGGAAGAATAGGACATTCTCTCCTTCTTGGTTCTCTGGTATCAACACAATGGGGTTACCATGAATGTGACAGGTTTATTCTTCCTCACCAGCCCAGCAATGAAGAGGCTGTTGAGATGGAAGCAAGGGGATAAAGAAGAAAAATGGGCAGAGAAAGTTGTTGATGTATTAGTGAAAAAAACTGAAGAAGAAAAAAGGTGCTATGAGGAGCTGGAAAAAGCATTAAGCTGTCCTGGTCAGCCCAGCAACTTTGTCACAATTCCTTGTTCCTTGGACAGCAGGCTCCCAGTTTCTCATTGGGAAGGGTTTCCACATGTCATTTATTGTAGAGTGTGGCACTGGCCGGACCTACAGAGCCATCATGATCTGAAACCTCTGGAATGCTGCAAATTTTCCTTTGGTGCAAAACAGAAGGAGATTTGCATCAATCCCTACCACTACGAGCAGGTAGAGTCCTGTCCTTCCTCCAGTGAAGGCACAAGTACAACCCCCAGCACAGCCTTTTGGCACAATCTTGCAACCTGGGACAAAACAAGCCCCACATGCCACACAGTACTACTTTCCCAGACTCCTTTCAGCAATCCAATAGCCACCCATTCCCTCACTTGCCCAACACCAGCTATCTAAACTTGCCTGGAAGCAGCAGTAGCACTATCCACATTCTCCAGCCAGCTTAGACGTGGGAATTCCTTTCCAGATGCCAGCTGATACTCCCCCGACATATACAGAGGAGATGTTCAGGCAGTTGTTTACAAAGAATCAAAGCACTGGTGATCCATTGTCTAATATGAGATGAATAACCACATTGGGGAGGCATTCCATTCTTCATCCATCAGTATCCTGGTGGATGGCTTCACTGATCCTTCCAACAAGAACTGGTTTTGCCTGGGGCTGCTCTCTAAGGTTAACCACAATGCCACCATTGAGAACACCAGGCAGCATATTGGCAAAGGTGTTCATCTCTGTTATGTTGGTGGGGAAGTGTACACTGAATGTCTTAGTAACAGCAGTATTTTTGTGGAAAGTCAGAATTGCAACTACCATCATGGGTTCCATCCCACCACGGTCTGCAAAATCCCCAGTGGCTGCAGTTTGGTAAGATTTTCAATAACCAAGAGTTTCCTCAACTTTTGCCTCAGTCTGTGAACTATGACTTTGAGACACTGTATGGGGTTATGAAGCTGTGCATTCTCCGGATGAGTTTTGTATAGGGTTGGGGACCTGAGTATCATTGCCAGGATTTCTGTCCATGCTGGATAGAAATACATCTTTCTGGTCCTCTTCAGTGGCTAGATAAAGTACTTAATCAGATGGGCTCTCCCCACAATCCTACTTCTTCAGTGTCTTAAAAGGTCCCAAGCTCCTGCATTTTAGAAACAGTTGAGCCTTGAATGTATTTCAAAGACAAATGAGTCAGACATACACACTTTTTTTTTTCCCCTGAGTTGATGGTTGCTGTTGTCTTCAAAAGTAAAAAAAACAACCAAACAAACAAAAAAACCAAAACCCAACAATGAGAAAAAAACAAACTACCCCCCAAACAAAAAAACAAAAACAAAAACAAAAAAACAACGTAAGGGCTTAATGTCAATCACCCGGTACTACCTGTGAAATTGTGTCCTGACCATAATGCTGTGAGAATGTCAGGCATGTTTTTTGTGAAGTGTATGTATGGTGTATTTGAAAGTTTAGAAATTAATTAGATTTAGACTATAAAGGAATTAGGAATATTTGAAAGGTGGGAGTGGGAGGGGAAAATGACAATTGAAATGTAGAATAAACATAGTGTGTTAGTTTAAATTGAGGTCTGAATTTTGCTGTGCATTTTGTTTTTATAGTGGCTTCATCTTGGTAATTCTGACTATTTTTGCCTCTTCCTTCCCCCCAAAACTATTGCAAAGCCTCAAAAAGTTCTTTGCCCCCTATGTTACCCTGAAGAGACATCAATTTATACTAGAAGACATCACTACTTGGCAATTAAGTATATTAAGTAATTCAACATGACATGCCTTTGGAAGAGCTAAACACTCAGGTCCAGCAAACTACTTGAATGACTTTACGAAATAAGTTAGCCTTGGATATGCTATTGCTAGAAGAACAAGGAGTGTGTGGAATGTTAAATCCGTCAGAAACTGAATGTTGTATAACAATACATAATGCCTCAACCTCTACTGAAGAGGCGTGAACTAGAATGAAAGAAATAAGTGAACGCACTCGAAACTTGTTTCACACAATGCAGCTGCAGGAACTCTTTGATGGTTCATGGATTAACTCCATCCTGCAGTCCCTAGGGCTCAAGGGTTGGGGAAAATGGTTAGCACAAATTGGGGTAATGACCATTGTTGGATTATTGTTTTTAATTATTGGCATTGGCCTAGTTAAATGTTTGTTAAAACACTTGCTCACCTCACTTTTCCCCTCTGTACACTATGTTCACATCACCACCAGCTTCTGGGTACCATCTAAAGAACCACATTGCTCTCCGCCTCCAAGCAGATTGTGACAGTGGTCACAGCACCAAGCCTGACAGAATTTAAGAAGCATTTGTATGATGCTCTCTGACACATGGTGTGAGTCTTGGAGATGGTACTGTGCAGGGCCAGGAAGTGGACTTGATGATCCTTGTGTGTCCCTTCCAACTCAGCATTTTGTGATTTAGGTTTATCTGAGTATTTCCCCTTGGATAAGACTAAAATATTTGGTTTCAACTCAGTCATATAGAGGGCAGAAATTAATATTTTGATGACACATTTCACACAGAAAAAATGTGGAAATATTAATACATCCCTGTGAAATATTTCCTGTAATCCTCTCAGCCATGTGGATAAATGGATCATTTAACAATTTTGATTGCACCTCACTGTCACAACAGAAATATAAATGTTAAAATAGTCACCACCACCCCCCCCCCCCCCCCCCCCCCCCCCCAAATTAAGTTCTTTTTTAAAAAAGAAAAACTACTATATAGGGGACTTGATTTCTTTGACCTACAAATTTCTCTGATGAACTAAATGAATCTTAGCCATCTGTTTTCAGTTATCTGGCACAGGTATATATTTCTTGTAGCTTAATCTTTGATTAAACTGAGAAGGGAAATGAATAATTTAATTGAATTGCATTTCTGTTTGCAAGATTTATTCCCAGGATTAGAAGCTGTTTACTCTCCCAGGTCACAAGAGCAGATGAACCCTGTGTCCTTAAGTCTACTCCTCTGTAGATGTTTCCCTGCATCATGAAGGATGTACATAATCTGATGCCACTGATGGCATTACATCAGAAGAAGGATCAGGGCTGGAAAAGCTTAGAGAGCAAAATGTACTCAGAGCTGCGTGGGATACTCAAAGATAACTTGCTTGCTTGTACTTCAGTCTGGCTCTAACCAAGCATGATTAGTTCTGCTTTTCAAGCTCACTACATTTTTTTCTAAGTTTAAGAAAAAAAATTCCACTTTTCTTCCCCTTGTAACCTTTCTAAAGCTGCCGGAAGAGTGCAGAGTTGTCTTGAATAACCAAGTACTCATGAGAAATTTTGGGCATGCCAAAATCCATCTACTAAAGGAAATTATTTGAGATTTCTCTAGAGATAACACTGAAAATTTAAAGTGTGGTTGGATTTACTCACTGTTGCTGCAAGATAATTAATAATGGCCTATAGTCCATGGATAAACCTTTGGGCAATACAACTTTTTCTTCCTCATAGCACACAGTGGAAGAATTTATCTGGAATTATTCCAGATCACTCAAAGACATGTCATTTCCTCAGCTTCTAGGGCAAGAACAGCATAAAGTTGTTTTAATCTTTCCAGGTAACATAGTTATGCAACTTCAGGTTTTATGAACCTTCATTCCTTCCAAATAAAAGTACAATTCAATTAAACATAGAAGAAGGCTGATAACATTAATCAAAGGTACATGAAAATTACTCATTAGTCTCTGTTTCTTCAGCAATAACTTAGATGAACAGATGAAGAATGCCACCTACAGTTAAGGTCAGGAATCTTGGTCTCTCCCAGGGTACCTGTTTCAGGTTTCTACCCTGTGACCAAAACACAAAACATTTGCTACAAGCAAGGTAATTAGTTGCTGAAGTTGGGTGATATTGCCATAAATAAACTAAAAAATTTTAGAAAATGTTTGCCCTGTAAACATGGGCATTCACTCATTTCTTTCTTTAAGAGCATATGCAACATCCTGCATGAGCATATATTATATTTTTAAAAGCACAGTAGACAGTGTGCTGGCATCCAGGCTGTCTACATGAAAATTTACAGCAAGGATGGTGAGAAGTTGAAATGGCAGAGGTGCTTTACAGCCTTTTCCACCATTATGCTACAACACAAAGATAGAGTTGAAAGGAATGTAATTTAAGCTGAATGCAGTATGCTAGAAATAGAGGTTTATTGTTTTTCCTAGCTGAAGAATTAACAGACTATGCAAAATACCTTAATTAAGAGCATTCACTACTTTGTGATACCTTGCAATAGTGACAATAACTGAAGGCAAGGTTTTGAGTGTTGGAATAAGAAATGCTAGAGCCAAAACTAATCTAAAATTAAGCATTTTATTAATCTCTCTTGCCTTTTATGAAGAGTTCCCAGTAGGACAGCAGCTCCACTGGCTGTTTCAATTTAATTACCCCAGAACAGTGCATGGGATTCAGATGTTCAGATACTGACTTCTTGCCCTTCTGATACTGTCCAGCTCTCAGCCCTCTGTGACTCTGCTTTGCTTTCCAGGCAGAATGATTCATATGCTGCTTCAAAAAGATGGGTCACACAAAGACTATCCAAGACTGTGCTCTGGGCAAATGAACACAGTGTCTGAGGTTTCAGGCTGTAGGATGTTTTCCAACTCCTGACAGCAAAATACTTCTGAGCATAGTTTGCACAAACAACAGTCCCTTAAATTCTAAAGCTGGCCAAGCTATGAATTCTTTGGGCATTATTAAGGTGATTAAACTTGTGTTATGCACCAGCATCAAGTTGATGTAGTTTTTCGCAAACAGAGGAGAATAATGAAATTGCAGTTTTATTCTCTGTTTTGGCTCTAACTTTGACTTTAGTTTAACTGTTGATAACCTAAAACCCTTCTGCATATTGCATAGAGAATTATACCTTTCCAGCAGCCTTGGACTGAAGCTCAACATGCTGCCATGCCACAATGGACTCCTCCTTGACTCCGACCATCCCTGCCTAGGGTTTAACAACATGCTGAAGTCCAGGGTCCTAATCACAGCTCAGACATCAACTCCTGGCCTTGACTGTAGTGACCTGATTTACCTTTCTCTCTACAACAGAGATAAAGACTGCTTTGAAAATACCATAAAGTTTCAGGTTTATAAAAGGATATGCGTAAGAACTAGGAAGTGCAGTGTAATGATTTAATAGGCTTCCCAAAGCCCATAAAAATATTTGCAAGTAAATTAGTTCCAAATAATAAAAACAAGACACAATGTTAAAAGAATAACAAAAACGTAGTAGGGGTGGTTTGGGGTCATCGATACTTTTTTGTGAGAAGGCCTTCACTGACTGGGTGCTGAACAGCACTTCACCAATGGTTGCATTGCCATGAGTCAGGTAGCTGGCACAGAGATCTGGCTTCCTGTTCTGCTTTGAGAGGTTGGCTTCTTGTAATCTGTGGGTCCCTAAACCAAATCTTTTCTTTTGTGAGTCTTTACAAGATAATTCATCAAAGACTACAAGGCTATTCCATGATATGCAGTGTTCTCAGGGCTCTCAAGAGTATTGTGAAAGTTGTGACATTTTTGTTTCTAGTTTAAGGCTCCATTTTCTGGAACCCTGGCATTAAGTCTCTTTAAAGCTGAAAACAAGACCCAACAGTTTCAAGATCAAGGGCAAACAGGGGCCAGGATGTAATTTATATTTTGACAAAATGCTCCTGAGCAGAGCCTGGACAAACCACAAATTTATAATGCTGATTTGACTATTGATTCCACAGAGACACTGGGAAAATCTTGCATTTGCAATTGCTTCCTTCAGAGTAGAAGGGAAGCGGGTGGTTCGAGTTAGGAGGTTGCCAGTATACAAACAGCCAAGGAAATAAGTTTATGTTGGAGGCTGTGGGCACCTCTTGCTGGCTGGTATGAGGTAGCAGGTGTGTGTACTTGTTGCCTGACAAGCTGGAGTTGGATGGACAGCTCTGTCTGTCAGCTCTGTCTGTTCTTCCATTACTTTGTTTTCCTCACAGTATTATACACTGGCTACATACAAGGTCAAGCCCCTTGTGTTTATAATTTCATTTATGTTGCCAGCAGCTGTGTCACAGGCTTGAACTCAAAGAATTATTTCATTGCCAGTCAAGATATTCCTCTAAATTTGACTTCTATTTCCTTTAGTGCAAGATTCAAGCGGCTAGAAGGTAACATCAGCTGAGGACTCTGTAGTTCCTCTGCAAAACTGCAGCTGCCAGTTTGTCTGTGACTGTGCCCCCTCTCAGGCAAGGTCATTTCCTTCCTCAAAAGGCCAACCACACCAATGCCTGCGTGCACCAGACGGGTTTCTGGAAGAAGCTGTTTGCTGTGGTAGGCAGAGCTCTGTGATGTGGCTGGGTTAGGCTCTGCTCAGAAGCTCGAAGTGCCAAATGTTTCCAACCATGCTGTCAGCATGGCCATACCTGCATTATCTTGATAAGAATGGAGTTATTTTTCAATGGGCAATTACATCATTTCTCTTTTTCCTACTTCTTTTAACAGCTTTTTAGTAGATGCAAATTCATGTTTTGATTTGAGCAAGGCAAAAATTCTGGGGAGAGGTAACAGCATCTCAGGAACTTTTTTGTCTCATTGCAAGTCACCAGCAAAACACCCACATTCTGAAAGTCAGTCTGAGAGTAGGCACTAAAGGGTGCTCTGTCATTCTCAAGAATGGGAGAGAGATAAAAACTGTAAATAAGGGGGAAAACCAATGCTACCTTCTGGCAAAAATTGAGGCTGTCATCATAGAGGTGTGTTTCTGATTGAAGTGTTTTGGAGATGGTGAAAAAAGAGTATAAATTTATCTACATCAACACGGGAAATGCAGGTTGACATTTCTTATACTGACTTTTACCCTATGCTCATTTTCATTTAGCCAGGGTTGTTCTCTAACAGGTATTAGAAGGTACCTTCAAGGGACACCTCTGAAAGTGAAATTATTTTTTCATTTGGGAGTTTTTGATTTGTGTCTTTGGAGGTTTTTTAGAAGCAATGTTTATTATTCCAAACTCTTCACACTGGTGAAAAAATACATTCAGCTTGGATGGTCATAACCTTCCTGTGAAAAACAGGGAGCTTATACAGAGAAAAATGAGAGCTAAATGTGGAAGTGATTAGTATAAGACCATGAGGAGCACTCATGTCTTCAGGAAACCATGTGGCCATTTGCATTTACATCCTCTCTAATACATTCATTGTTGAAGCCTAGAATCTGTCAACAGCATAAATCAATCCCCTGCACATATCACTAAGTTCAAGTTTATTATACCATCAAGGTGGAGCTCAGCTATTCCTGCTGTCATGCTGCTTTAAATAAGCAAATAGATGAAGCTAATTTAAATATCATCTGGCTTTGGAGAGGTCTGTGCTCTCTGCTTATATTGCAAAGAATTTGTGTTGGATTGGATTGGAAATAACAGATCTGAGTGGGGAATTTTTTAAGTAAGGCAGAACTGAAGGAGAGTGGAAACTCATACTGATTTTTTATATAATGCATCAAAGCTTTGGCGTGGTTATTTGCTTTATGAGTGTGTAACTCTATCTCCCAATGTGAATTAGTTTCACACACGTGACAGAGTAGTGAGCATTGTGCTGAAGAGCATTATCTTTTGGACCCTGATGCAATGGGACCAAAGTGGTATGACAGACATATCCTAACTGTCAGATTTGCTTATTCCCTACAGGAGAGAATAGGCCAGGCATTTATCTAATGGTGAGACTATATAAAAAGAATTAAACAATTCAAGTAGGGATAAAACTAATGACATTTTATGAAGACAGTTTTAGTACAGTTCATACTTCCCTCCATGACTGCTAGAAACTTCTATAATTATTTCCTACATTTCATAAGAGTTCTCCTGAAATGTCAGGTGGATGTGGATGTTTCACCCAGAAGTTGCTGCACTTCTGAACTCAGGAATAGTTTTCATTTTTTCCATTTTTTGCAGATCAGTTTCTCAAAATTCCTGCTAGGCAGATAGAAAATTTTCTATTTCTTTTTAGAGAAACCATGAAACAATAGAACTATGAAAAAGCTAAATTTCTACTTTACCAATTAAATATTAATTGACATGGCATACCTGTTTTTAAATGATCCAAATAAAACTCTGTGATTACAGTTAAGTGTAGTTCTCAGGAGGTTTTTTTTCTATTAAATATTAGAAAAAGCTTTAATCACCTTAATTCCATTGTTCTTGGGCTATGATGAAAAATTCTGCCCCTCTCAGATGCTCATGGTAGGGTCTGATGGTAGATCCTGAATGGTAAACAGTAAACTATTTACCTTGAAGGGCAATGATTCCAAAGCCCCATGTTCCAGGACATTCAGCATGAAGATCTCAATCCCTGCCCACTCTCTGATTTGTATCTTAAAAATGTCTACAAACAGAAAAGAATCATTCATCAGAGAGTCTAACAGTGGCTAACCACAGATTGGATGACAAGAGGGAAAAGCATTTCTCTCTTAAATAAGATGTAGAAGTTCAATGTCCTGTTCTTAAAGAGCTGGTGGGAGAGAGATTTTAGCTGAGATCTCCCACAATTGAGCTAACGGCTGTAGTCACTCAAGAGCTTGTGGCTGGAAACTGAGGAACGGGGAGAACACTCCTTCTCTCCCTGTGTTCACTGACTATTCTCAGAACACGTGCAGCAGGGAAAAGTCCTAATTGCCCTGGTGTGAAATCTGCAAAGCATTTGGATGTGCAACAGGGTTTCAACAAGTTAAGGACTCAGGTCTTAGGTACTTATGTTGGATGCTGCAGCCAGAAACTGATGCTGAGTGAATACGGATATTTGTAGAGTTTGGGAATTGGGAGAATCATCAATGTGGCACTTTGGCACCTGAACTCAAAGATACATGGGTATCTGAGTGCTTTTAACAGACATGGCCCATAGTGACAAATGCAGCTATTCTGTGACAATTACACATTCCTCATGATCAACAACACCGGGTGTGCTGTGCTCAGTGTCCAGTGCCCAATCATTTCTCAAACTCTGTAACAAAAAAAAACTCACCACGAGCACTAATTAAAAAAATGACAGCCTGGAAGGTAGCTGAGTGGAAGCATGTCCCCTAGTTCAGCAGGTGGGATCAGTTTATCACTGTGTGGGGGTGACCAAAGCTATGTATTCTACACCCTCTATTCATTTCCCAAGAACTGCTAACAATGGATCATTTGCAGCAGCTGCTCAAGGCACATCTGACTCCTCTGTGTGTGAGCTGGGTGTGAAAGACACCTGTGAGATAAGATCTGTGATAACTCCCTTCCAGCAAGTCGTTAGCACCTCCACACCCAGCCTGAGGTGTCATGTCTGCTAATGGGCCAGCAACAATTCCAAAATACCCCATGACTCACTGAGTCAGAGGACCCATTGTGTAACTCTCTGCCCTGGGGGAGGTATTGGGTGCTCCCACTTGTACCTCAGGGGACATAATCTGAGGGTTTGAAGACCTCAGGGGACCACTCATCGGATCCAGAGGAGGACCAGAACCTTGACAGAAGGAGACCACCACTCTTTGCCAGACTGCAACCATCATCTACACTAACAGGTTCTTCACTTCCTTTTTGCTTTGGACTTGGGGGAACTATATGGGTTTCAGTACAGAGGCCAACAAACAGCATTGTGTTTGTGCTCCAGGGTGCTGGGTTGTATGTTTGGGTTTTGTGGGTTAAAACCAATTTCTCTTTGTGCCATTGTAATATTTATTGTAATATTGTTATTAAATTGTAACTCTGACTTATAATTTCTTTTGTGTTGGGTTCATTTCACCTGACAGCTTACCTTGAAAGCAGCACAGCATGCACTACGGTGCAAGCTTCATTTTTGCTTTCATTGCACACCTTTAGCCCTGGCCCCTGTCAGTAGTAACAGAAAGTTACCGCTTTCGGCATGTGTGGATTTGCTGCTGCAGACCTGTATGTTCATCAGAGCTCCCCATCAGGAGAGGCATTAAATAGCGCTTTGGCAGCTCCACAGAGCACACCAGTGCTGAGCGAGCAGTCAGAGGCACCAGCAGCTGTGCACCATGGGGCTATCCCATGGCTTGTGTGGGGAGAAACTTTCCTGACAGGCAGGGTTTTAAGTGAGCACACACAAAGCTGTCTGACTGTCAGCCTTGAGCTGTTGGAGTTCAGCGGGGGATGTGGGATGGGGTCCAGCTGCACCTACAGATGGACACAGAGAAGCAATGGTCCATTGGTGACTGCCTGCCTACGTTATTAATCACTTGCTAATGGGGTGTGTTTTCCTAAATTAGTACCAAAAAATAAAGATGAAACAATGACTGATTGAAAAAGGATTTTCTTTGTCCCTAATGAGCCACTTGGAAGAAAATCTCCTTTATAATTTATCAGTTGGCTAATGACTGAATATACCTTTGATAATGCTGATGAAGTGGTGCTAAATTCATCCCTGATAGAATCTATGGAATTGCACAAGGGAGCAATTTGGCCCAGTCAAACTATTTTAAACATTTTAACTGTTTCAGTATCAAAGGGGCAGTGAGTAGGTAGCAGGAATAGAGGAATCTGAAGGGTCCTTCAGGCTACTTAAAATTAGTGGGGTTTTTGTTTTGCTCCTTCCTGATGTTAGATCTACAAACAATACCAGAAAAACTAAAGAAGACACTCATTTAGAAAAGATTGTATGCAGCCCTTTATTCAGCATAACTGTAGTCAGAGAGAATAAACAACAAATCTAAAAAAAAGTTTACACATGATGTTGAAGCATAGATCTTCTCTGGTGAATTGATATATCTTCTGAAAATAATTATTTGTTGTTATTTCCCTTTCAACCATAAGAAATGTAGCTTGTCATCTTCAGAAACTATTCATTAAAAGGAATTATTTTGTTGATTATAATACTGCCAGAAATGATAATAACCTTTAGTGATATAATACAAGAAAATGAACTAAGAAGCAAAATCTCTTCTTGATCCTTATTCCCTCAAGATCTGGGTCCCGAGTTTATGGGGTTCTGTGGGCTTTTTTGGGGGGTTGATTTGGTTTGGGGGTGGGGTATTTGTTTGTTTCTTTGGAGAGTGAAGAAAAAGACATATTTGAAGTAAATAAGGGACTCTAAGATAAAAGACTTGAGTCAATACTCCTGCTGCCTCTTATCAATGTAGGAAATAGAGCCAGGTGGGATTTGGGAGAAAGGTGTGGATATGACTGCACAAGAAAAGTTGCAATGGCAACAAGAGTTCTTTTTCCCTAACTGGGAACAGCGAGGAGTCCTAATGATTAGGCTTTGCTGCAATAGGTATTGAGTACACAGTAATTTTAAACTTAAAATTTATTTCCTGGTAGTTTATTCTTAATAAACAAAAAAAGTCACAGCATATGGAAAAAAGAGAGAAATAGGCCAAACTTCATTTTCTGAGTAATTAGGGTGTTTCCATCCCTACTGTGTCATGCCACTTGTGTCTTGAAATGCTGCCATATATCAAGTACAAATTCTGGAAGTCATCTCAGTGCTGTGGAAGATGATGGATGTTTCAGCTACAAACTCGCATAGCCACAGTATGTCTGCCATAATTACCAGCGTGTGGTAAACATAAAGCCCAAATTTAACACTATACCAATATAGCGCCTTTTCTGAGTTCAGAGCATGCGAAGCGAAACCATTGTCACGTTGCAGAGTTTTGCAGGCACTTTGGAACTGGCATTTATGGGATCAGGAATGACGCTTAGCACATAAATCAGCTTGACACAGACAGCAGGTCTGGCTCGCCGCACACTTGTTTTACGAAAGCTCCAAATCCTCCAAGTTTACAAGGACAGTAAATTCCTGAAACGTACTAGTTACTAAGCTGAGCAATTAGACATTTAGAACTTCTGTTTCCCCATGGTTATTCCCTGGGAACATAAATCCGGGCGTGCGCCACGGCTGCTCTCCCCGCGGGGACCTTTCCTCGCCTCCGTCTGCAGAGCAACAGCAACGGCGCTCGCACCTGGTGTCGCTTCAAATCGCCACAGGCGGGGGTTAATCGGAGACACCTCCTTGACTATGGCTTCCTCACTCGTCCCGGTTTGGGTGAGGAGTCCCGGATTTGGGCTTCCCGGCTGGATCAGCGGGGCCGGTCCCTGCCCTGCCCGGCTCAGCCCGGCCCGCGCGGCGCTGCCCCCTGGCGGCCACGGCGCTCCCGCCGCTCCCGGCCCGGGGATGCTGGGGCGGAATGGGGCGCCTTTCACACACCCGCAAAGGGAATCCCCGAGCCAGTGAGCTCAGCACCGCCTCTGCCCAGTGTTCGCCCCATGGCCCGTGTCCCGCCCTGAGGTCGGTTTGGAGGAGTCACCTGTGTGCTTATCACAGTCTCCATCCAGTGAGCCCCTTGGTGAGGTGGACTGGGAGCCGCGGACCCTCACAGGCTGTGCTGGGTGTGGGCAGGGGGCAGAGTGGCTGGCACCTGTGCTGCGTGTGGGCAGGGGGCAGAGCTGGAATGACTGACACCTGTGCTGGCTGTGGGCAGGGGGGCTGCAGGCAGAGCTGGGGTGGCTGACACCTGTGCTGGGCGCAGGGAGTGAGTGATGGGCTGGAGATTCTGGCACCTCTGTGCAACACTGAGGCTCTTGGCAGCAGGCACTGGAATTCCTCTCCCGTCTGTGCACAGAGCGACTGGAGTTGAGCAAAGGCATTCATAAATCCACAGACAGATTTTGTGGCCAAAAGGGACCATTAGGCCACCCAGCCTCATCTGTTGTATAACACAGGCAGCAGAGCCTCACTCAGATCTGGACTGAGCTTCTAATTTGTTTACTGAAATCATCTTCCCCAGAATAGCATCCACCCTTGATATGACAAATAGCAAGAGGTAGGGAATTCACCACATCCTTTGTAGTTTTGCCACATTAGTCAATCACTGTCGCAATTAAAATGTGCTCTTACAATATAATTTGATTTTTTTGTCTGGCTGTTTTGGTTCTATGTAGGTCTCAATTATTCTGTCCTTTAAAGTGAGGAGCCCTTGAATCCCTGTTTTTCGTCTTTTCCAAAAGTTTATATGTGCCAATCAGCTGGTCTTTCACTTTTTTGATAACCTGCATAGATTGCACTTTCTGGCTCTCAATGTATTGTGCTTTCCCCAGCACTCAAATCAGATTTGCAGCTCCTCCAATTTATCAACATGCTTTTGAAATTGCCTCTGCTAAACAGTGAGTATACAGACAGGAATGTGTGGTGCCACTGGTGTTATCAAATACCCTTAAGAAGCTGGAATTTGTTTACCAGATGCTGCATTTCATAGTAGCATCAGCTACACTAGGCTGGTAGTAGTTTTTTGGCCTTGAATTATAACACTTGCATGTTTAAAAGCCAATATGCAGGATGAAAGCTTCCTGTCCAGGCTTGGACTGCCTATGTCAGAAAGCTCAGCAGGTGCCTGATCAAGAGACTTGCAGACAAAAAGTTGTTCCTAAGGGACCACAGACTTTGGACTACGATTCAGACTTACTACTTGTGCCTGCAATAGCTCAAAGCAGATGTTTGATATGCTTTTTAGCAGGTGTTTGATAGGCTTTTTAGGGCTGAACAGAACCAGCAAACTGTGGTCTCAGAGTCAAGAGGGCTCTACTGCTGTCTGATCTAGGGGAGCTGCTCTGTTTGGTTTTGTGGGATGGTGTTTAAAATTTGCTTCAAGTGCCAGCAGCTTACAGGGACAAGATTTGTGTTACAGTTCATAGGAGTACAAGACCATAATTTACTTTAAAAATGTTAAAGATTTAATTTGCTTGCTTTACCCCAGTCCTGCTGACCAACATTTTCCTACAGATTTGCTCAGCCCTTCCTGGGGTTAGGTTTTGTCTTGACAGAGGTTTTCTGGGAGCATATTGGCCACCTCTTGTCCCAGTTTAGTTTCCTTCTGTGTTTTACACTTTCTGTTCTTTGCCCCCCCCCTACTCACCCATGTGTGTTCCTCAAGTTTCACACATTGTTCAGATTATGTTGTTCTTTCTCCTTCTTTCCCCTTACTGACCTATTTTCTATTTAGTTATGGCACGTATTGGACTGAGCCTGAGAAGTCTGTCCAAGCCTATTCATCCTTGTTTCAGGGTCATGTACTTAGCTTGCTCTTACTTGAAAATTCACTTCTCCCATTGAGACAGAAGCTCCAGATATATTCCCTAGCTCCAAGACATTAACCAAACAGGGAGACATTCAGGCATCTGGATGCCAATAGCAGAATTGATACCCATAGGTCATCAGGAATAGAAAAGTATGTATGCAAATGTTTTGGCAGTTGAATTGTTGCAGGACTTTGCTGGAAATCTAAAGAGGATGGGTAGCAATTTCAAAACATATTTTTCAAGCACTCTATTGTTGAAAATTCCTACTTGAACTCCTCTCTGTAATCAGATCAATGAAAGCAGAACTCAGGGATATTTGATTGACTAGATTTAAGCGATTTGCCTCCAAGCTGTTTTGTTTTGAGTCCGTAAGTTAAGGGTGAAGCATCTGTGAATCTGCTCATTTCTGCATCTTATTCAGTCATATCCAAAGATTTGGAATGAAAAGCAATCAACTTCCTCCCTTACACAGTATAAAAATCAGATGATAATGTGATTCCAGTTAAAATACCTGCCTAGATAACTGGCTGATAACACCTTAGTGGATGGTGGTTTCAGCCAGAGCTGACTTGTTGGTTTCAGCAGTGTTTTCTGAGGTGATGCTATTTGTGCCTAATTACATATCAGCTGGTGGCTGGAGTCCAAGCTCTCCCACCATCCTCGTTTCCTGTTATTGGCTCATGTTTTGGCTTGGCCTCAGGCAAATCAACTGTGTTTTCTCAGGCAGGAAAAATCAAGCCCCACATGAGGACTGGCTTGACCTTGAACCATGCCCTGCCAAGCACTGGGATCTCAAGGCAGTATGGGCTGATGGCTTGAGACCACACTTGGTCATGGCTAATGAAGACAGCCTGGGATACAGCTTGTGCAACTTCAGTGTATAGCCACTCCTAGCTAACTAATCTCCTGAGTTGTTTCTTGTCTATTTACCAGTGTCATCTCTTTCCGCAGGATTTTACAGTTTAGATGCTCCCTTCTACACTGGAAAAATGCAGTAGAGCAACAGAGAAAAGTTGTACTTTCATAGCCTTTTTATGTTTTTGTAACCTGCTACTTTATGTACCATTTCAGAATAGTCTCTCATAGATCATCAAATTAAATAACACCACATTCTAGGTAAATAACCTAAGGCATAATTTTTCTGATTTGTAAGGTCAGTAGCTACCTGATATTTGTAACATGCATGTGATTAACATCAATACTTTGAATATCCAGATAGCCTATACTCTAATACATATGATCCATAGATTGCTTTTATGTCTGCTGACTTGAAGTACTCTACACCTACCAGTCATTAATATCTCATCAGTCTCTGCATAAAAATAAATATAACAGGTGTAATTTCAGCCCCAGCTTCTTATTATGAGAAAAGCATAGACAAAATCTAAAGATCTTGTGTATGTGGGCTTTCCTGTGGCACACAGGCAAAAGATATTATAGAGGGTTTCTCTGTAGCAGTCACACAGAGATGGGTAGGAGAAGGTCTTGTGTCTTCTGGTTACACAGCAACTACGTCCCAGTGCTGGGGATCAGATATTGAACAAGACAGAATCCTTCTTTTGCCCTGCTTTGTCACTAAGGAGATGGGTATTGTGATGGAAGTATGCCAGCATTACAAATGAGGTGTGCCACAGCTAGAGGCACAGACTCAGTTAAAAATTAATGGTAAACTTTTTTACTAGGATTCTCCACAATTTAAGGGCAGCATCAAGTCCCCTGGGCTTACAGGACTGATGTGGGTATGGAGCAGTGACAGGAGTCTGGAGATGGAGGCTGAAGACAAAGAGGCTGAAGTGAAAATCAGAAGAGAGAGAATTTACAGAGACAGTAATCAGGCATTGGAATGGCCTGCCCAGAGAGGTGGTGGATTCATCATCCCTGGAGGTTTTTAAACTGAGATTGGACGTGGCACTGAGTGCCATCATCTGGTAAATGGACTGGAGTTGGGCCAAGGGTTGGACTTGATCTCAGAGGTGTTTTCCAACCCAATCGATTCTGTGATTCTATGACTCTAAGTGCAGATCCAGCCTCCTGGCTGCCAGCTGAGTCTGCACCTCTGTACCAGTAAAATCATTTCTGTACCTGTAAGAGGAACAGTAAGATGAAGATTTCCTTAGTGTGATCAAAAATTGGATGTCAAATGGGATGAGTGTCCAAAAGCTTTGCGCTTTTTTACTGTACCTGTAGTAGATCATTAGCTTTTATCTCTCTACCCTCTCAGCTCACTCATGCAATGACTAAAGTTTTTGGAGTGAGCACCTGTTTGTGCTGAATACTGTGAATCCTGGTCTGTGCTTCAGGCTGATATGTCATTGGCATTAGAAGGTTGTTGATATTTTTGGTAACTTAGTTATGATTGAATCCAGAATAAATGAGCCAGATAAATGTATGCAAAATATTACTTGACTTTTCAGAACACAAGAAAATTTTTCAATAAGGTCAAGCAATCCAAAACCATATTCCCAGCTAAATGTAGAATCAGTGATGCCTTGAACAAAAACAATACTTTCAAAAGGAGACTGATAGTAGTGCCAGATTGCTCAACACCCAACAACAACATGAAAAAGGACTATTACAAAACCCAAAAAAGATCTGGCCGAGAGAGCTGGGGCCCAAGGCAAGCAGCAATTGTTTCGCACTTTCTGGAGATAGAAATACCTTTGTCTCAGAGGAAATAGAGCAGACATCCTTTGTAACTGATTTCCTTCTGACTTCCTCTGTGCTTAAAATGCCTGTTTTCCTAGAGCTTTTGGAGAAACTAAATCTTCCTTCTGTGATTTCACACTTCAGCAGCTTAAGTCCAGCTAGTCTTCAATTATATCAAATTTTGCTTATGTTAACAAAAATACCCAACCCTACCTAGACTTCACTTTACTTTCCCTACCAGACCATTTCACCCACTTCAGAATATTCATGTGCTCCAGCTTGTGCTTTCTCTTATGATCAACCTGAATACTTAAGTTTCTGGTGGCAAAGTTCATGTTTGCATTGTTTTCTCCACTGTTTAGTCTGGCATATGTTTCAATATCACTGCTTTGTGTTAGAATTAGCAGGGGAAAAAAAGAGGCGTATTTATGCAGTACAATAGGTTTTCCTAATAATTTCCAGATGGCAGATCCCATCCTTCCTTTTCTTACTATTCACTGAAACTCAAAACACTGTGTAGAGTGTTCTGCAGGTAAGAAAATAGGAATGAAAATCACCTCAGGGAAAGGTTGGTATGACTTGCTTTTCATGAAAAATCTGTCAAAGAAAGTTTAAAAAGTAGTGTGAATTGGTAATCGCTCAGGGAAAAGTTTATTAATCACATTGAGTGCAGAAAATGGACAAGTAAATGGTATGATGATAAAGTCATAATCACAGTATCTCATGAAAATGGACCCATTTCACAGTCTTTTCTTCAGTCTTTGCCTAAGTGAACCATTTAAAAAACAAATGTGTTAACATGCTTGTCCAATGTAATTTTGTTTCTCTGTTAAGATAAATACAGATTTTCTTGAGCTCACAGCAGAAGATTTACCAAGGCTGAGTTAGCCAGCTCAGGCAGCAGCAGCTCCTGCTGTAAGAACCAGGGAGATGGGCTCTGTTTCCATGCGTGAGGACTCATCCATGGAGGGCTGTTGCTGCTTGGGTAACATCTTCTCACCACACTCAAATTTACTTCACTGAGGAGTCAGTAAAAATCCCTCCCAGGCAGGAGAGATACTGAAATTCCCAGATCTCTGCCCTCTCTTTTGCCCCATAGACTGCATGCCAATGTTTGTGTTTAATCCTGCCTGTTCTCTGGCTCTTTTAAGGGGTAGATGGCTGCCTCTTGCCTTTCTGAGAGAGGGAACATGTGAGTCCTTCATGCGCAGGAAGAAGGTGATTAGAAAGTGTCCTAGTTTAGCAGATGGAACCAGTTGGCACTGTGTGGGGGTGATCAAGGCTGTGTATTCTACCCCCTCTATTCATTTCCCACAAACAATGGACCA
>JAWWEV010000115.1:23969790-23995777 GCA_035583235.1 Hafferia zeledoni | reverse complement strand
TAAATTGTAGCTCTGATTTATAATCTCTCTCGTGTTGAGTTCATTTCTCTTGCTGGTTTACCTTGAAACCAGCACAGAAAGCTATATCATACTAGAGGCATTCAGCAGAGTGGAGTGTCTGGATGGGAAGAGGGACTCAAGTCCCTGTTCACAATTCTGTTTGATAAAAGCTATTTAAGAAAAAATGTGTAGTTCCTTACCTCCAGAAGGTAAAGAAATACTCCCTCTTTGCTGTTTTTGTAGCTCTTGGCCTCTGACTTTCGAGAATGGATACCCTAAGCTGAGTTGTATTGGCTAGTATAGTGGCAAGAAATCAAGCTGAAAGAGACTTAGTGGCAAAGTAGATTTGTTTTTCCAATTAAAGTCATCTCTATCAGCTTGAGATGATAAAATGACACACAGTTGCCATCCTACTTTTCAGAGTTTGGCAAGGGCTCTGTTCCTGATGTTATTAAGAGGGAAAATGTATTTATTTCTACATGTGAGATTTATTTATTCCCTTTCACTTCCATCTCCCTTTCATTTATCAGTCCAGGGAAGGAGTATGTCAGTTTAAAACAAACAAAATACTTGATATGTGAGTGGCTCCAGATTCACTGCAGATCCCTACAGAAGCTTTCATTGTGAAATACGCTTGTTTGGATGTGGTGAAAGCTGAGAGTTTTGTGCATTCCTGTTCCCCTCCATTTGGATGACAGTGCTGTACTCTCTAATTGAACAGCATGATTCAGTATGTTTTGATTTCTGTCTTGTTTCTTTTTGTGCCTCTCATATCCTCAGTAATGCTATCCTCTTCAAATCTAAAAGTACCTCCCATTTAGCCTACAGATGTATTTAACTTTACTGTTAGTGGGATATCCAGGGAATTTAAAGGCTTCAGCATTTAACCCTTTCACAATCTCACTTCTGTACAAGGCACATAATAAAGAGCTTCACATGCATTAGGATAGTCTGCTTGATGGACAGTATTAAAGAAAAATAAACTCAGCAAAGCCTGATTTTCAGACTTTGTGGCTGCTTGTGAACTGGCCATTTGCAGGTAACAACCAGAACTACCAGTTTGGAAGGAATGGAAAAATAAAAAGAAATGCAAATTCTTTTTCGTATGTTGTCATGGAAGACGTTATTTGCAGCATAGACACAGTTGTCACCCAAGAAACACTCATTGTTTCTAACTTCTTGAAAGATACTTAATTGATAAATTTGTGGTCTGTGTGTGGGCTCTTTTCTTCTTTTCCTGGCATAGATCCTGTAAAACACACAAGAGGGTCAAATAATTCTCTAGGTCTTCCTTCATGGAGGCAGCTGGAGAGCTTTAGTGTAACAAAGCATGTTTTCCCTTCTGCCATTCACCTCTGTGTGAACTGACAGCAGGCACTTGAGACCTGCTGTGTTCTCACTGATTGCAAACTATATTTCTCTCCATCAACACAGTGCCAAATGGAGGCTTTTCTGAGCAAGTGAAGAAGATATATTATTGAACATGTCTGTCTTTGCCATAGTAGAATTATTTCCATGTCTGTGATACAAGGGGCTGCTGTGTTTCAATGTTATTTCAGGTTGGGCTACTTTGAGGTATTTCAAGTTGATGAGTTAGTAGAGTAATTTAGTGAAAGGAAGCATTTCCTGAACATAGATGGGGAAAAGACATCCAGTAGTTAGCAATTCTTGGATGTTTTGGAGTATATGCATAGATATTAGAAAGCAAAGGGAAAAACCAGGAGAGAAGAGGGAAACACTTTTGCAAGAGACTGAATCAACTGTGAACATGCTCCTGAATGGTGTGCAGGGATCTACTGTTACTGAAATCTACCCAAGTGTAATTTGAGGATATAGCTGCTATTTATTGATATTTAATGTATGATAATTGCTGCAAGAAGTGTATTTTTGTGAGTATACACTCTGCTACCAATTGTGAATTTGCCATCAAAATGAGGACAAGGAGGAATTTAAGCAGGATGGTTAAAAAAAAATATTCACAGATACTGAGACTTCTGTTGTATGTTCTTGTCTTGCATGAACATGCATTTTTTATTTCAGACATCTAGGTTGAAGATTTATTTTGTAAAGAATGGCTGGCCATTGATAGTTTTCCAGTTTTTCAGTATCTATCTTTCAAATTTAAAATGACATCAGGAACTAAAGAAGTATCTCTAGAATGTATTTGTTGCAGCTAGCACTGCTTTCAATAGCTTTCACGAGGAAATGGGATCATCTCTTAACATCTATAGACACATCCAAAACGCAGTTGTACAGGCACTTTTGCTCCTTGGGGCATGCCCAGGGTGAAATGTGTTGAGACAGGAGAATCTGGGATCTTTTGCTGCAGTAGTTTGTTGTTACTTTTTGTAGCTGAAAATCTCTGAATACCAGATTGAAAACTTTAGTGATGGAAGGCAGGAGAAATATAAATATTCTCTATTAAATAAAGAATTCCCTGAAGCCTACTGTGAATAACAATTGTGTCGGAAGACACTATCAAAGCATGAGAGGGAAAAGCGCTTCTGAGGAGACCAGAAGGCTTTACAGTCTGAGACTGCTTGAACAATAAATATGCAATCAGTTCAAATTATATGGCAAACTCTTAAATAGCGTCAGTGTATTTTGGCATGGTGGTTGAGTTTAAATGCATTAAGTTTTTCAGTGAGTAGTAATAATATGGCATTAGAGCATTAAGAACAGGATGAGCTTTGCCAAATCTTTGCTTTAGCTCTTTGCCTAAAGGCATGTTTAAAAGGTAATTTCAGTGTGGTTTTAACTGGCTGCAGTACTAACCCAGGAAGGGCGAGGAAAATCTGGCAAGGACTGTTGAAGTTTTGAGGTCTTAGATTTTTGGATTACTGTCATAGTGGGATGCAGCTGGATTATTATGTGAGCAGAGCTCTGTTGCAGCTTGCATGGCTGTGAAGTGAAAGGAGTTTCACAAACAAAGGGAAAGCAACAAAATCAAATGTAAAGTACTGGTGTGTATATGTATGGTCTAGAACGTTTTATAGCAGACAGACGGCCCTTGTGCTTCAGTAATTACTTATGCTCCAGACTGTGACTCTGACACATGAGGCCCTCTTCATTTTTAGAAAATACCCTTTTAGTCATTAGCTGTAGGCAGGATCCAAACAGCCTCTGGATCTGATAGTGTGATAAAAGCTATGATTCATCAGATGGTTAAACATATATATTCCTTAGTGAATAGATTCAGAAAGAGACAGAAAAGGGGGACATGGGGGAAAGAGGTCTGGCCTTCATGGCACTGTGTCTAGTCAGTGTTATAGAGAAGCAGTTTCCAAGACATTTTGTAGCTGGAGCCTTACAGAGCCTTAGGCTGAGGTTGTGGTTCTTAATGGCTGGCACTAGCCTTGGGAATACTGCTTTGGAAAATTCTTAAATTGGAAAACCAAACCTCCAACTGAGAACAGGTTTTGACTTTTTTTTTTTTTTTATTTCCCCCAAGTATTCGTATTTTGAGAGCACAGCAAAACAGGCTTTCGATCAGATTCTGCCGGCAAAAGTAATCTAAGGGTGATCACCTCTGCTGTTGTGCAAAATTTTAACTTGATGTTGTATATTTTAAAATTTAATCAGGTTCAGGTTGTGCTTTGGTTGATTTGCAGAGTGAACTGTCTCATGACCAACGTAATTTTTGACTGCTTTTTCATCATGATACTTGTGGTTGCAGTACTGCTGTCATTCAAAGTAATTTTCATTGTCTACTCATCACAAAACTGTGCTCATAACAACAGCTTCTACAAGAAACATTTTCATAAGCTCAAAGTAAATCTTTAATTTTTTTCTGGATTAATGAAAATGTTGTAAACTTCTTAAATGTTGTAAACAAGTTAATGATCCCATACAGAATCTCTGTGCTCAGCATTGGCAACTGCTTGTAGCACAACATGAACTATGTGAACTGATTTGGGTAATTAATTTGGCAACTTATTTGGGTATCATTATTTTTTAATTGACCTGAATAAACTAGTCTATCAGGGCTTGGAAATATTGGAGAGAAACCTAAGAGACACCTTCACAGTATCAAATCAGTCTTCCAGCCTGTACACTCCATAAAGGGAGTGCCAACACCTCCAGGTTCTAGCTTTATAAATCAATTTTATTTAGTTTATTTTAAAAGAAGACATTATGTTGTCAGCATTAGGGGTTTATTTTGTGTTGCCCAAATTTCCATATGGGCTACTGTATTCTGAGTGTGATATTCTTCCTAGTTTTTCAACAAAACATGATATTCTTTGATTATCTTGAGGAGTTTTCCTCTGTGTGTCACCACACAATATAGCAGGCTTCACCTGGGGTTCCTTTAGACTTGCAGCCATATGAAATGCTAAATAACATTGGCAGAAGAGTCTGCAGGACAAAGAGTCTGGAATGCCTCATGATTACTAAAATTATTCTGGACTCTTCCAGGATGTAAAATCTGATCCCGTCAGATCTCGAAAGCTAAGCAGGGTCAGCCCCGATTAGTACTTGGGAGACCTCCTGGGAATACTGGGGGCTGTAGGTTCTAGTCTTGAGGACTTCACTGTCACTGTCCAAGCTCGCTTGGCCGTGGCAGATGGACCTTGGGACTTAAATGGTGGGGCCAGTTCTGCGCACGCTGTGCCTCACCTAAAAAATCCACTGCGCAGGCTGGAAGGGCACACCCACGTGGGGAGAGCCCTGCCCAAATCTGCGTTTGCCAATTCTGGCCATACATACATAGGCCACTTAGGAATTGCTGAGGCCATGTTGTATATTTAACTCATTTTCAGATATCTTGGACTTTTTAGAAAATTTTCCATTATCTGAAGGCAAATTAATGTGGAATTCCTGCATTAAATACTTGATGGATACTTTTATAAAGTCTAAAGTAGTGCCAAATATGCTTTTTTAAGCAAGCTGTTTTACCTGTGTGCCCTCAAGCTTTGGCCAATGCCTATGCAATCTACAACATATTCCCTTTGAATTCTAATCAAGAGAATAAAATGTCTATGACTTCTGCAGCATTCACTTACAGTGGCATCTTGAATTACTGCTTCTGTAGTAAGGAGTGTGTTGAAACATGTTGTACCGTCCCAGAGCACAAGAGAATAAAATAAGATAATAATTAAAAACATAGATTAAATGATGTTGCTCTCTAAGCCTTAGCTTTTAATTTCTCAGCTTTGAGGTTGGTGTTTTAACATTGCTTATTAGTGATGCCTATAATGATCATGTCTGTCTGTCTATCTATCTTTCAATAACAATTGATAAAACAAATATGTAAACATTATATCTTGAAAGATACTATTTAGATATTTCATGACCCATTCAGTATAGTCATAAGGACATTTTGTATGAGAACCTATTGTTCAAAGCTGTGAAAGGAATAGCATATATCACAAAATTACAGAATAAGGGCATTACTGCTGAATACAGTATAACTGTACATTTAGAACAACATGCCAGAGATGATTTACTGATACCAGAACACTGCTATAATAGATTTATTTTTTTGCCTGATGATCACCTTATAGAATTTTCTTCCACCAAATCTGGATTACATTTTTTTTTTTTTAACACAGAATTTCAGTATAAAATTTTGTTAGAAATGGAATGTTTTTTGAGAAAAAATGCTTATTTTTATAGGAAAAATATCTGAGATCTTATGTTACAAGGAGACCAGTAGCTATAATTATTTTGTGACTGCCAGCTTGCTGGGGCGAGGTCTCTTATCTCATTCAATATTTGATATCCCTTACACAGTGAGGCTTTTTTCATCATTGGTCATCTGGTCTTGTGTATACACTGAGCCTTTTAATAAAATATGGAGTCTCTTTCTTTGGTGTGCTGTGTGACAGAGCTGAGACAGCCTTTTGGAAAAGAAAGGTGCAAAATGAACTCCCTCTTGGGGCTTTTGACATTTGGCATTTTTCACATGGTTCGATTTTTATCTAATATAAGTCATTTGAAATGAAAGCACATGGTGGTTCTTTGTGTGTGAAGAAATTGGCAACTTTCTGGATTTTAACTTCAGTGAACAGAAATTTTTGCACCCTTTTTGTCTTGCAGATGAAGCCAAAGCAATGGTCATATAATTCTAAGAACACATGGCAGAGCACTCGCACCTTACCCCTTAATGACTTTGAAACTATTAAACAGGTGAAAGAACCCATTTGAGAAGTCTGAGTGTTTCATCATAATGATGGCTAAAACAGAAATGCTTATGTTTCACAGGTATATGGCCTACCTGTGAAAAAACATAGAAAGTTCACAGTTTTTCATGATGCTTTTGTCTTTATGGTCAAGTCATAAAAAAAATTATCGTTAAATCAATTCTTCTCTGGTTTTGTCCTTAGCTGTCCATCAGTAATTATGTTCCACTTTTCCCCAGTTAACCTGAACTCATTGAAGGCAGTTCATTTGAGGCTCTCTGAATCTGTATACTTTCCTTAGGAAGAGAAGCCTCTTTTCACAACTTGCCACTCAAATTTTGGCAAAAGTTGAAATTGCAGCTATGAAAGATTTTTGGCCATTTGTTCCCCAATTTTGTTCAAGCTATATGCATTCTGCTGGAGGACACTTGCAGAAGCTACTGAACAGCAAATGGTGCATCAGCTAATTCAAACCTGCTGATAAAATAAGCAAGGCAAGAGTTTTTGCAAACAGGATTTTTGGGCAGTGCTCTGTGATGTGTAACAGATATGAAATCAAAACAGACATTAAGGAGGTTTCATCAACACTTGGATTCAGCCAGGTGGAACAGTGACTGCAGCAAGCAGCCAAGTTCAAGGCAAGGGAGAAAAATAAAAAGGGATCAGGTAGTGATGGATGAACTTTGGTGGTTAGTGTGATACCTATTTACAATCACCTGCTATTACAGAGATCAGAATAAGGAAAAAACCTCTGAAAGCAGAGACCTCTATGAGGTGTTGAAACACTCCAGTCAAATGCCCCAGTTCTCTTTCTGGAGCTGACCCCACTGTAGCTGGTGACAACAATGCCAAAAGGGCAGAAGAGCAAAAAGCTTTGACTTCTGTACAACGTTGCTCTGCTCTGCTTTATCCTTATGCCACTTCCAATACTAGTGAGGAGTGAGGCCATTTGCCCTTTTGAACATGTTGGCAGAAATTTTTTCCCACCCATTTCTTACAATATGAATCTTCTCTGAAGACAAAAGGAGTAACTTCTGGAGGAGGGAAAAGAAAGAGAAATGGAAATGCACATTTGGTAAATCCTTCACAATTTTCACAAAGTCATTCTTAGAGAAAGGACAAAGTGATGATAGACAAAAGGGTATGAAGCTGGTGTGTATTTGAAATGAGCAGCACTCAGATCCATTCCTGGGAGGAATTTCCAGATGGATGTTGAAGTACGGCATGGTATAAAGGATATCTGCAAGTGATTTGATATCTAGTGTGCAGAATCATGCTTTAATCCGCTCAGTGATGTATTGGTAAGGACACCTGGAAAAACTTAAAGCAGGAGGGTCTCCAGTGCATTCTTTCAGATACTTTTTGCCTACTACTAATTCCTCAGAAATTGTTTCCTGTGTGTGCTTCGTTTTCAAATACATAGAAATAACAACTCACTTTCCAGATCTCCATTTTGGCAGTTCAGTGAGAGGAAAAAGATGCACAAGAGTAGATTAATAAGAGTCAATTTTGAATCTGCCCTTCAGAGCTTCTTGAGTGCCAAGCAAAGCACAATGACATGAACTGATAAGAGGGCATGAGTCATTAGGAATGTTGGCAGTCACAAAATCAGGCTGACTGTCTTACTAAGATTAGATGAAGTTGTCTTAACTGAGGGTATCTGTGTCCTACTTATTGCAAAATGACAAAGAGATGAAGAGTATGGAGACTCCCTTCTATAGCAATATAGTAACATTCCTTTACAAGAAACATAAAACAGCTTTGGAAGGCCATTGTGTATGCAGTTGGTGCAGGTTTTTTTGATGATGCTAGGTTTTCTGATGCACTTAATGCAATATAACCCTGCGGAGAGCCAAAAGGAAGTAAATCTCTCCAGGTGTTACTCAGGAAAGCTTGTTTCTGACAACATAGCTGCCTCTGATCCAGGAGATGCTATGGCAATAGAAATGCAGGATGGTGAATATCTACTAGAAAAGATACAGTTTGTCCAGAGAAAAAGTCTTCTTTAGCATTGAGATTTGCAAGGTGTGAGGCTTGTCCATTCTTCAGTTGATCATCTGGGCACAGGACATGTAGAGCACTTTGTCCAAAAAGCCCACATGAGACACAGAGATGGCTTTTCTGTTAGTTCCAACTTTGTTATACCCAAGTAGTATTTGGGGTTTATGAGTAACAAGTCTGGCATTAGGACAAGAAATTTTCTTAAAACAATTGCTTAGTCTCTGAAGCAATTGTTTTGTAATTGCCTGGCAAGGACGTCTCTATCCCAGAACTTTCCACTTGAAGGCAGAAAGAGTTCTGATGTGAGTAATAAATACCCTACTGTAAAAGATTTGCCTTTTGCTCAAATTTCAGGGATCCTGTACTTTTAAAGTAAGGCAATCTGTCTTTAATAATGTTATGACACACAGAAATACTGGGAACAAAACAACCTTTATTTTCTGGCCATAGAAACGTGACATGGGCTGAGGTTACACCCAGTTACACCTTGTCCAGTGGCTCTCATGCTTGTTGTTATAAAGTTTTATCCTTTTTATCATCAGGATGGTCTCAAATTAATTTTTTCCTATTCTCACAGTGTTGCAGCCAACAAAGCCCATATCCTTCTGTCAGACACTGGACTTATATTGTGTGGTTTAAAGCAGATTCTGTGAGAATCTTTAGCTCATATGGAAAATTTTCTGATTGCTTAGACTTATTCCAGTCTAAACCAATACCAGTATTTTAAAAACCCAAGAGAGTGTACAAAGCTGTGTGTTTGCAAACTGAGCACAATATGCATGTTTACAGAGTGTAAAAAAAAAATAAATCCCATCCATTTTACTAAGGCTATACATACAAGCCACCAGGCACTTTCTTCTTTCCTGAGAGTTTGGAAATAGTCTTCAAATGATCCTTAGCTTTTCAAGGCATGAAAATAAATTTGGAGCTAATACAGGAAGATTTCTGGCAGGGTTTTTCTTCACTTTGCCCTATGCAACTGTGAATGCAAACCAGGGCCAATGTTTTTGGCTGCGAAAAAGAAAGCTTATAAAAACAGTACCACAATGTTTTGTGCAGGGTGCGTGGCCACAGTCATGTTAAAATAATAGCACAAGTATTATTATGATAAGCTGTCTATACGAAGAATTTGCTGAAGTAAAATGTCCACTTTTTAAGAGTTAACATTTACAATAGGACTGGCCCATATGCTCAAGAATAATTACTGCACTAGATGAGAAAATGAACGATCAACCACTGTTAAGGATTTCTGAAATGTTACAGTCCAATTTCCTTCTCTGTTTGTGTGTGAACTTGTCTTGACAGATAAGAGCAAGACATGATCTGTCCTTGTGCAGTCCAATGTAACAGCAGAGCAATTTTCTGGAGATCACGGCATTGTCCAGCCTGCAGATGTCTGAACCTCTGTGCATCAGGATCCAGCAAGCACATCCTTGCAGCCACATGTCATAATAGTCCTCCTCTTCCTCAAGGGTCCTCTGCAATAAGGTGGTGCAAAGCAATGCCCAGGTTGCACCATTTATGAAAATAGTGAGCAAAGATCTAAGAAAGGAAAGGTTCCATATTGTTCCAGACGAATAACAACAGCTCGTTTGTCTCCAGGGCTTTCTTTGAATGTTGGCATTTTAAGCAAAGAGCTTGATTTTTCCAGAATTAATCCAATCCTATAAACAAACAATATCAAAATCTGGTGGATAACTCTTACTTTATAACATTAAGTATAATTCAGGGGAAAAAGAGAAATTGGTTAAAAAGATTAGACATAATAGTGCTGTTCAGGGAGAATGAATAATTGAAATATGGCACAACAAATCCTACATTCATTAGTTGTGAAAAACAGATTTATTTTTTCCTAGCACAGCGATATCCTACACCAAGAAATAGTGTCTTCAGATGTGGTGATCAGTTACAGTGGCGCAAAAGTTTCAGATACATTTGAAGAGTTCTTTCAGTTGTTTGCACTGAATTATTTTCTAGGCTGAATAAAAAAATAACATGCTACTTCTCATCCTTCCAAACACTTCTTGTCCTGTTTGAAACTGTATTTTCATTCTTCTTGGACACATCTAAATTTCATGCAATATGAATTCTTTGCTATTCACGATAAGACCTTCTGGCACTAGAAATTTATTTTACAGAAAGATTTATAATGTTGAATGTTACAGTTCTTCCACATAGCAAAAGGCAATACTCAAACTGGCTTCGAGGTGCACAGGATCTTATAGTGAATAATTTCTGCACAGTCTCTGTTGGCTGCTGCTAGACTAGCCAGAAATCAGGGTAACGTCAAACACTTTTCACCTTCCTGCCTGAGGACAAACACACCAATGCTTTCCTAGAACCGATGACATTTGGATATCTGACAGATATCAATGTTTAGAAGACATGTGGCAAACTGCCCATCAAACAGGCAGCAGCAAAGTTTTACTGATATCAGTCTTTTAGCCCCCCCGGACTTTTGCAGCAGCCCCAAAACACACCAGTTGCAGAAACACAGCAAGAAGCACCTCTGAGAGCAAGGATGGGAAGCAACAGCTCTCCTGGGCACTTGGAGGCAGGGAGGAAATGAGGGAACAGCAGGCAGCTGGAGGTCTGGGCATGCTGGCTTGAGCTGTTGTGCAGCCCAGAGAGATCTTCTCTTTACTAGGACTGTCCCCAGCTTCCTTTGGCAAAGGCAGCTTACAGAAGGATTCTGAACAAAAGCCATTCTTGGATCAAATTAACTTTTCTCCTTGCTACCTGTGGCAATAAAGCTGTAGGAAGAACTGGGGAAAAAATCCTCAAGGATTGTACCAAATATGTCTTTATCGGTGGCACAGCCATGGGGATCCTGGTAGGATTAATGATAGTTTGTTGGCTACATGCTTGATTATAGGAGAAAAATAAATTAAAAATTTGTTACTTTTGTTCTTTGAAACAAAGACAAAACTCTTTGAAAAACATCTTTCAAAAGTCAAAATAGGTTTTTCTACCTTTCTATTCTCTCATTTGAAGGCAGTTTAAGTCAGTTTAACTGCAATTGGTACTTGTGTGGATGGGAGCCAGCTGCCAAGAGGCTGTAAAGATTGACAGCAACTGGAGAGAAAACTGGGAGAAGAAAAAGAGGACTGTTTCTTCAACATTTTTAATGAGGTGCAGCAAATTTAAAATGGTAAATACATGTAGAGATTTGTTATACATTGACTAGCTAATGGGAAAATCATGATTTATTTAGAAGTAAGATTGGGCTCAATTATGGTTCAAAATCCACTTGTACATTGTACTTTCTGAATCCATTTCTTTCTGCAGTAAGAATTAGGTATAATCAGAAAATTATGTCACATGATTTTTTGAGTCCCAGTTCATTAGAAAAACTCAAAATGTTTTTGGGATCTGCAGGTGTTCTCAGCATGGAAGAATCCTTGCCTGGTTCGTCCCTACCATTCCCCTCCTACCAGATGCCTTTTATCAAAACAACGGTATCCTTGAGGGAGTCACATGGACCAGTCAATGAATGCACCAAGGTAAGCACATGTGAATTGAATAGTGTGGTGTCTGCTTCAAAGTAATCACAGTGCTGTGAGCAATATCCTGAGGTGTATATTAACCAAATATTGTCCTGCAAAAAGATCAGCGTGGCACCCTTTGCACAGTTATACAGATCAACAGCAGTTGCAGTGGCTGCTAAAAATACATGTTTTGCTTTACAATCAGCTCTTCTGGACAGAAAAGTGCATTTTTCCCCTCTCTCAATGGTGTTGGTTCTGCAGATTTTAATCACAGAAGAGTTTTCCTGGAACAGGTTGTCAGTCTCATATCGGTTGCAGAGGTGATAAGGGAGTTGTGTTCATTGCCTTGTGTTCATTGTCGTGGTGAAGGCATCCCTTTGTGTGGTCCCTGATGCTTGGCTAGAAAAGGACTGCACCACATCTATGGCTTCTCATACATTCTTGTGTAAAAGTGTTACAACATGCAAAGAGGAAAAAAGCAATGTGTCCAAAATAACCTCTAGAATTGTCAAGTTGAGCAACTGTCACTCAGTCAAAAAATGGTTTATTTGTATGTCTATATTGATTTGCACTTTGGCAGCTTGAGTCCACTTCCAAAGGAAGCAGAGAGATGCATCCATTTATAGATACTTCAGTGCAGTGGGAGTAACTGGGAATATAAAAAAAAAAAAAAAAAAGGGGAAGTGGGAAGGAATGTAAACCCAGGAAAATATTATATCAAACTGTTCACTCACATCACTCACCTCTACCTGGACTCTGTGTAACCACAGTCTGAAAAAAGCCCACATTCACAAATGGAAGCAATGAAGTTATTCTATTGACATTCATACCATATTAAAAGAACTTTTTCTGCCTTTTCATGAGGGTTTGTTTTTTCAAAGGAAATACTAATGAAATGTATTGCAAACATAAGGCTTGCTTCTACTTGAACTTCTTCTGTGAGCATGGATCTGTTCCAATGCTGTTAAAGTAAATGGGAGGAGTATCACAGTGACAGGACTGGTCTGGGCCCACAGAAAATACAACAAGTACTGGCAAACTGACAGGGGAACTGTGCTTAGTAAGGTCATTTGTAACCTCTTCATGATGTGGACAGCTGTGTAGTAGCTCTGTTGCAGAACCAGATCTATAAACCAGACATTCTAAATACAGTACATTGCTAGGCCATAGCTGGGAGAAGATTTTTTTGAACTTTTTGGATTTGATAATTTGTAAAATTAAAATGATTGCTCTTTATTTTCCAAAGAGAAATTCTCCAAACTCTAAAATTGTAAATTATATTATTTTAGAGTCATTATCATATTTCTTGCGGTTCTTATTATGGTATGCTATCATAGCCATGATACAAAGGAGCATTAAGAAGATGTACTTTAGTGCCTGCCTTTCCAGAGTGCTATTTAAACTTACTTTACAATGCGGTGTGGTTTTTTTCTTTTCTAATTTGAGATGCAGATACAAATTAGGGCATATGGGCTGTGTTCAATGCTATTCATTTCAAGTGTGAGACTGACTTCAGGGGATTTTAAATCAGTCGCTTTGGCCAAACACTGAGATTTCAATGTTTTCTTGTGAAGTGTTGAAATGCTGGAATCAGTCTCAGATCAGATCCAGCTCTCTTGACTGTTTTTTCATCCTTGGCTAAGCCTTTGAATAGCTTCTGTTGAAAATAAAAGGTTTGTTACTGTCTCCAATAGGAACAGAGTTGGTTCATTTCTGAGTAGTCATAGTACAAACCATCTAGAAAATGAAACTCAGGAGTGAACATTCTTTTTGTTTTGACAGTCTGCTTACAAAAACATAGCCTTGTGTGAAGAAGTGGTGACCATAAAAAAAAAAAAAAGCACATGCACTATGAACTGCGGTTGGCAACATTTAATAAATGCTGAGGTCTAGGCAAGGAACACATGTTTTGTGTGAGTGATTTTCCTGTAGCCCTAAACTAAATGATGATATTTCTTATGAACTTTCAATAAGAAATCCCTGAAGGGTCAAAACTTTTGATTTATTGCTATCTTCCCCACCCCACTCTTGCCTATCCATTTTTCTTGCAGAATGAGCTTCAGAGTGAGCAATTCTCACTCCTAGACAAATTAAGAAAGGAAAAAATGCCCTTTTTGTACTTGATATTTTATAGCCCAACAAGTATTCACACAATAGAACTATTGGCAGAGAACTGGGAAATTTGACCAAAATATCTACTAAGAAGTTAGCAATAGTAATCAACTAGCACATTATCTGAAGAAGTAAATTATGTATCCAGCCAGACTAACTATGCTAAAATGAGTGGCAGTAGAAGATGTCAAGATTTTTTTCTTTATGACCTACATTGGTATGTGTTGATTTATTTTGGCACTGTCCCAGGTCCCAAGTGTATCCAGCTGAACAAGGGGAAAAGGCAGCAGATTTTATTGATTTATAATATGGCTTGCTGTAATGTTCTGAGGGAAAACAAAAGGCTTATGTTAACTATAAGGTACTGTAATATATATTTAACAGGTATAAATTATAAGGTTGTCTCTCCTTAAGAGTATAATATATAAGGTTGTCTCTCCTTAAGAGTATAATATATAAGGTTGTTTCAGAGAGAGTCTGAAGTGAAAAATGATCAAAGCACTGTTCAAAGTAGACAAATTCATCAAACAAACTCAGTTATTAAAAGAACACAAACTTATGTATGAATTATTTGCCCCTGCTTGGTTTTAACAACGGGTGCTAACCATTCCCAGTCTGAGATGAAGTGTAATTTTGTGCTGAAGACAAGCACCATGGCACGTGATGTATTGCAGAATGGATCAGGTTAATTTCACTTAGTTTTTCTCCTCAATGCTGTTTCAAGCCAAACTTCCTAAGGCTGAGAAGCATCATTTTCTATGAAAGTTGGGTTCCCTTTGACTTAATGTGCTGTGGGATTTTTTTATAGATCCAGATAACTTCCAGAGATACCTGACTATCTCTCTCTTTGCTGTCCTGAAACATATCCATTAATGTCCTTGTGTGCCAGCAGAGCTCGATGCAGCAGACACACTGAACTATCACAGCGCATGACAAGGTTTGTGTGTGCACCAGTCACTGTGGGAGGACTATCTTTGGTATTGTTCAAAACAAAAAATCTTTGTCAGAGAGAAGCTACAGCATCACTTCTGGGTTTAGGTGAGTCTTTTTAGTTCCTTCAGAAGGAGAGGCAGCAAAAGCTGAACACTGGGGAATAGGGTGCTGTGTAGCATACAGGGTCTGGATGTTACAGGGAACTGCTATGTGGCGACAATCAGTAGGTTGCTCTGGGACAGGCATAGGGCAACTGACTACATGGGACAAAACAGAAGCCCTTGTTTATGTAAAATTCATGATGAACATGGGCTACCAACATCTTAAGCTGTTTGGAAACATCCTAAAACCTCTGTTACCTCTTCTAAGCAACAAGAAGATAGTAATTCTTAGGAAAAACTGTAATTTGTCACATGCACTAATAATTTTTAGGGTGGAATTGATTTGTGACCAAAGTAAAAGGGCTCCAAACCTAGTCAATTGAATTTAAATCCTGGTTATACATATGGCATGAAGTGCTGTTGAATTTGCCAAACTAGCTATCTAAAATGTAGCTAAAAAGAGTTATGAATACCTAGGGTAAAATTTTGGCTCACTGAAAAGAGTTGGAATTCTGCCACTGATCTCAACATGACTAAAATTTCTCTCTCCTTAGACTGCCTCCCCTTTTCACTTTATTAGCCATTCCACTTGCTGATTGCATGCATTTTTGTTTTACATGGAGAGATTGTATTAAGTCAGAATATAATATTTCACAATTGGCAAGACACCCTCCATCGTGCAACTGCAGTTGTAGTTGCCTGTAGGGAAGCAGTGAGTGGCTAAAGGCCAACAAACTGCAGATTGAGGAGGGGTTACAAGGGAAGCAGAGCAGCGATGGAGCAGAGAAGGAAAGGGGCCCCTGCCTTGAATTCTTCTGTGTGGGAGACAGGAAGAAGCTGCAGCCATCTGTGCTCTTAGCTTCTTCCTTTATGTAATCTGCAATGGCAAAACTGGCTGCTGCTGTGGTCATTCAGGTTTTTCCCCCCAATCATTATCCAGCGTGAGCTGCCACAGTTTGAATTTTCCTCCAACTCCCTCATTGCATGTGTTGACTGTGGAGAATCTGCCCCTAAAGCTGAGAGTTGGGTGATCTGTGCTCCTTCTGCTGACATCTTTTACAAAGGTGTTTCATGAACAGTGTATGACACTTTGCTGGTGACTGGAGAAATGCAGTTAATAACTGCCCACAAAGCACTAGTAGCTGCACACAAAATACTAACTCTGGACTAAATCCAGCTTTCTGACTTATTGGAGCAAGGTCCCATCTCTTCCTTTGGCAAATCTTCAAGCCCTATTCTTATTTCTTTACAGAGAAAAATGTTGCCTTTAGTAAAAGAAGAAATTCTGTTAAAAATACATTTGGTATATTCACCACTCATGTTTCCCTGATAGCTTTTATTAACCACTTCAAGGGAGATTTCTCTGAGCACAGAAGGCTTTCAGGAGCCAGGTCCACCCTCCAAAGCCGCTGGCTAGAATTCTTTGAGCACCCCTTTGCTCACACTTGTGGTCCCAAGAAAGCTGCAATTCTCAGTGGCATTGCACTGTATCATGTTATATTTGCAGTCCTTCTGGAATGTTTTTTTTTCATTTACTTTATCCAAATTTTGGTCATATATTATCTGCCTGACAATTCAACACCTATAAAAATTTATGAATTTGTATTAAAACCAATACTTGATTATGTCAGTGTTTATGAGGCTTCCCATGAGCCCTATATTCTTCAGTTGAGTCTAGCTATAGCCCCTCATAATAATAATAAAACAGGCCATATTTCACCTTTTCTCTGTTAACATGACTCACTGCTAGTAATTACAGTAGCTACCAGCTCACACTTTCGTTGATTTTAAGGATTTGCTGCCTTGTAAGGGTCTTTGCTGATCTAAATGCACATAGACATTTATTCAGTGGGCCTCCTTAACTGGGCTAGAAACAGTTGTGGGTACATTTTTCAGTTTTCAGAGAACAACGTCTACCTATAGTGGTTCATGCAGAAGTGTGCAGTGACTCATAGTGAATGTGTAATTGTGGCTTTATGTACTGATAAGAAAAAATTGACACCATTAGGTCCTTTGTGTTTGCAAATGCTCTGGACAGGGAGACTAACTGAAAACTATAAAGAAAAAAAGCAAATCCACTTCTTTCTGCTGCAATAAGACTCTTCTTATTTCCGTCCCTTACTTATCTGGCTCAGCCTTAAGTACTTCATTCTGGGGCTTGGTAGAGAATTTTCATGAAGTGTCAATTGCAGCCCATACACTTAAGCAGTTGTCTTCTGGCTTTTGCAAGGGAGAGTGTCTCACCTGAAGTTAATATTTTACAGTCTGTTTTTTTTGTATTGTGCAATTCTTCTACCTTCATTATCCAGTTTTTAAAGTCAAACCAAGGTATAAAGTAAGACCATAAAGGACAAGTAATACTCTAGCATTTTAAATTACACAGTGAATCTGGAGGATTTCTAAGGTTTGATACTAGTAATGGTAACATACAACTGCTGAAAGGGTGTAAGTCTGTACAATATGCTTGCAATGTAAAGATTCTTACATCCTAACAAAGATAAAGTTGTTTTGAAAGTGAATCAGGGAAATAACTTTTATAGAGATAAATATATGCACATAATATAAACCACACATCCACATTTTCCTAATTCTGAATAACCTAATTACTACATAGGAAGAACTTGGAGGTACACAAACATTACGTAAAACACAGAAGCAAATGTATTTTAATTTCCATTTCTTTACTTCCCATAACATAGCTATAACATTTCTGTAATATGAAAACTCCACAGGGGTAATTTTTGGCAGTTGGAAGGATGAGCTTGATAGAAGTTGGGTCCAGAAGTTATAGATATACATAAATTTACAGCTCTTAGCAATGGATATGTAACATATACACATCTCTTAGCCAACAGTTATGTAGCATTGTAACATATTTTATGGAGACACAGAACTGTTATGATTCTTGAACTAGATTCTAGTTCCTTCTGTATTACATTGTATCTCTAGGAAAAGAACAGATGACATAACTAAGTTCAAGTGATTTTGAAGTTTTAAATTTAAAAGATGTAGATAACACTAGTACTAGTCTTCAAAGATTTTTTTCATGTCTCAAAATACCTTGAATGACTTAATTTTCTCAAGACAGTGGTGTAGAAACCATTCAGGGTTATAGGTCACACTATTTCCAAGTCACATTAACTTCCACTCTTATAGAAAGTATTTACAAACCTTGAGATTGCTGGCAACAGTAGTACGTTGCATTTTGGAAAGTCCTGCAGGTCATATGCCCACAGCTTATACAAAAAGCAGGAATTTAGAAAATGGAGCAAAAGGGGAAAGTAATTGGTAGAGTATTATATGGGTATAGAAAACCCTTTCATTCCTAGAAACTCTACTGGTTCTAGAGCAATCTTACAAACTGCTTCTAAAATTTGAACTGCTAAAAACTGGGCAATGAAAGATCAGTGTTTTTGAAAATGATTCTATCAATCATTTAAAAGTTGGAATCTAGATGCATAAGAATAATTAAAATCATGAAGGTCAGGAGAAGATTGCACATGTTCCAGTAGGATAATTAAATAATCTTCCTCTTTTATTCAAATAAAAATTTGGAATTTGTAGATTTTGTTTTGTAGGAATGTTTCCTAAGCAGTCAGATTGTCAGGATGTTGTAGTCAAATTTCTACTTCTAAGTTCTCAGGAAAGGGACTGAATGCACATTTTCCTTTCCTACAGAGTGTTCTGACTACTGGGTAGAGATTATTTCTTTCTCTTCCTTACCCTTGCAAATGTCATCGATTGTGAAACTTGCCTTTGACTTCTTTCAGGTTTCCTGCGCTTGACGCAATTCTCACCCACTGTTCCTGTGGTGTGGATATTGCAAGAGTTGGAGGCCTTCATTTGTACAGATGTATACAGCAGAGCTAAAATGGAATGCACTCCAGCTTGTGTTCTCCCTCTGCTGCTCTCCCTCCTGCACTGAAAGATAGATTCTGCATGGCCATGTGAAGGTCTTAAGGGATACTGGATGACTGTGCAAAGCTGACTTGAAGTCTAGCTACGTAATTATAAAATACACAATTTATTTCTTGAACATAAATCATGTTCCTTTATGGAAAGAAACAATCAAATTAGTGCCACTAAATATTCTAAAATATAAGGAAGTCATTTCAAGGTCAAGATATAAATGTCCTTCTTTTTAATTATTCTGCTATTATAGACTTCCTTTGCTTTTATTGCACTATAATTGTTGACTGGAGACAGTTTTAATTTAAAATACGATCCTATTTCCCTTCACGAAACCCAGAAAAATCAGTATTAACCAGTATGCTTCACATTTGCTAGTAAGAGCTTGTAACATCTCCACCTTGTGGTTGTTTCTCTAAGTAATGAGCCTAGACTGCTGCATCTCAAATCATAGTTACTTTGGCTCTGAGATTCCAGGTTCTCTGAACATACATATCATGCATTGAGGACTTTTAGCTAAATGATTCTTGTATAAAAATGTATAGATTTATATAATGTAGATTAAAACCAGTTCTTATTTCATGCTTTTTATCAGACATTATTAAAATTTTGTATTTTAAACATCAATAGTAAAATCAGGGATAAATGACTACAGAGGCAATAAACATATGGGACACCTGAAACTGTTCAACTTGAAAAGAAATATTACTTATATGAAAAATCCCATCAAATCAAATAATAAGATAACTCAAGGACTGGATCAAGAAGAGCAATTATTTTTTACTCATCAAAATATTTGCCAGTATCCTCATATTTGATGAAAAGAATGCACATTGCACACAATAATGCTCACTATGTTGAGTGGGAAAATGTTATTGTCCCTGTTTCACAAGGGGAAGGCTGACTGGAGAGAGAACGTGCCCTTTCACAAGGTCACAGAGAGAGACAACGATGGAAAAGAAGAGTAACCCAGACTTTCTGTTTTACAGTCCATGGTGTTTTACTGTTAGATCTGTCATCTCTCATCTTGATTTGCTATATTAATAATATCAGGAAATTGTCTACTCAACTCTAAGAAACCTCAGATCACAGGTATTAACTCAGCCCTAGTTACGGAAGTTGAGCTTCTTTTTTTCTTTCTTCTTTTTACTTCATTACTTGAAAATGTAAGAAAAAGGTCCCATGATATTTCTGGTATTTCCTTGATCACAGTCAGCCAGAAAAATTAGGACGTTTGTGGTATTTTGTCACTTCCTGCACACACTAGAATTTTAAAATGTCAGGATAGGCAAATAAATAAGTATAATTTTGTTATCTAGGCTATTTTAAATGTATGAAGTACTTTGGCTTGATATTCCAAATGAAGGTGCCCAAACTTCTTATTTATGAGTTCCAGTTCTCACTGTAAGCATGATTTTATTTTCTCTGTATTTATTATTTATGGCTACTTCACCTTCATCTGTAGAAATCTTTCCTGGTTTTGTTGTAGCCATTGTAACTTTCTCTATAGCATATCATTTGTATCATTTGTGAAAAGCTACTCAGCAACCTTCTGTAATGCATCATATGAAGGGAATGTGAAAAGTCATTTGACACAATGGCACAAATATAAGCAGCATCATTCCCTCTTTCTGCATTTTGAGAGGTACATTATAGCCAGAAAAGCTCTATTAGCTCTGGTCACGGACCTTCTATTTTTGTTTTGTGGTGGGGAATCAGTTATCCTCCTCAGCCCGCTAAGAGCAGTACCTTTCTCTAAACAAAAAGTAACTGCTGTGGTAGGAACTGAGGGCCAGGATGCCCTGTCACACTCCACTGATATTTCCTTTCATCTTTGTGACTCATCCTGAGACAGACAGTGATACCCAAAGTGCCCTTTCTGTTCCCCATTCCTACTGAGTCATGTCCATTCCCTGAACTGAGAGGAACTGAATGAAAATAAGTACTTGTCTATTAGCAGAAAGAATGAGGATTCTTTTATTTTTTTTCTGTCAGAGCTCTTTTTTTCCTGTCTTCAGTGTCCTCTTGCATATTTATCCAGAGAATATCTAAACTAGGAGGGCTCAAAGGCTCAAATAAATGTTTTCAAGCTCCAGGCACCACAGGTAGCAACAAAACTACCTCTAGCTGTAAGACTAGAAATAAGACTTTTTTTCCTATCTGGATAGCCTTCCACAGGCACCAAAACTTACGTGGAGCAGTTCTTGGTGGCAGCTGTGCAAAAGCATCAGTTTGGGTACAATTGTGGTTAAATACTCTAAGAACTGATAACAAAACCCCCTCCAAATAGAAGTGACTTGTTCCAGTGAGTGTGTAAGATTTTCAATAGCTGAAAATCCTCAGTCATGACAGTCCAAACTAGTCCAAAGTGTTATGTGAAAAGGCAATCCATGACGAAAAGACTGATGGAAGATGAAGTCTTTGAAAGCTTTTGGAAATTCAGAGATCACCTGAGATATAAATCTGACAGAGGTGGAAAGGAAGAGGTTTTGGCAACAGCAAGGGGTATAACATGCATTTGTAATCTGTGCTTCCTAAGGAGGAGGCAGAGTTTTGAGCTGGAGAGAAAACTGTAAGGAGGAGCTGCGAAGATGGTGGATGATAAGGAAAAGTGGTGAATGTGGCCAAATGGAACAGATTAATCTAGTTAAATATAGTTGTCTTCACTGTAGGTGTCAATATCTGAGCTAGTCCTCCCAGCCTCCTTAATGAGGCATTCTCAGTAGATTACTCAGGAAGGACATATTCCTCACTCATAGCTTTACACAACTGTGTTCAATTTCTTTTTCTATTCTATTCTAAGAGAAATATTCTATTTTTAAAAGAAAATGCTTCTTTACAGACAATACAGAGGAAGAGGCACTCTGAGGTCATGGTTAGTACCCCCATGAAGTAGTTATGTAAAGTAACCCATAGACAAATCATGTTAAACTTTCTCTTTGTTCTATTGATTACAAAGAGAATGTAGATTGATATCTCAGAAACATTATCTGAATAGAGGATCCAAATTACAGTCTCTTTTCAACAGTGAAAAAGACCTAGAACTTGCTGAAGAACTTCAGCTCCAGAGCCGCTGCTCCACTTGCCCTGTCTGCCCTTGCCCACACAGCACGTGTGTAGCATGATGTAACCCCAACTCTGGTGTTTAGAATAGTCCAGACCATTCCACAGTCTTCTTAAACTTTAGGTACTGGTGCCAGGAGACTGAGCACCATGACTCAGCTGGATTTCTGAAACAGAATAGCCCAAACAGAAAATGAGGTTCTGATGTGTGTTCCTTTCTGCTTATTATGGTTTTGATCACCATGTGGTGACTAATCCATACTGTCCTGCTTCGCTGGCATGATTTCAGAACACTAGTGTATTAAATAACCATGGAGCTTTGAAGAGCTGTTGAGGGATGGGTGGGAAAACTTTAAAAACCTACAAAATTTGCTCAAATAACATATTCAAATCCTTACTGGGAAATAATTGATCTAGAAATTAACCCTCAGTGCTTTCTTGTCTCAGATGTTTGCAATGCTGAAGGAAAACCATACCTTTTAAATGTCTGCTCTGCCAGATTTCAGTGAGGCTCCAAAGAGTTTTTGAAGTGTTAAATTTTCAGCATTTTTAATAAGACAGAAAAAATCACCCTGATCTGTGTGAAGTCTGCCTGAGACTACTTAAAAGCAGCATGTAGCACACATTGACACAGTGCTCTAGTAGCCGAGCCCCCTCGTGGTCCTGAAGGCCAAATGCATTTGGCCCCTGTGGGCGCTGGCAGGCAAGGGACAGTGGCTGCAGTCCCATGAACCAGGACACTCCAACAGCCCTGACTCCGGCCATGCCACCAGCTAAGCCAGCTGAAGCCCTGTCTCGGTGAGGGCTGCAGGGTTTGGCCCGCAGGGTTTTGCTGCAGCCCAGGAAATGCTTTGCACAACATGCTGTGTGGCCCCCAGGTCCACGTGATGTTCCAGGTGTGGGGATACTGTGTTAATCTGCTGCCACAGGGTAGAATAAAGTTGACATTAGTACCAAATGTGCTTACTTAGATAAACCCTGCTCAAGTTTCACTCATCCTGTAGACTGAGAAATGCTTAGAATGGTCAAAATCTAAAAAACCACCTATAATGTTTATTTTTAATCAGTGAAAGCATCTTTGCTTTTATTTTAGGTTTTAGAGGCTTGTGAACTGGGTGTACATACACAGAAAATTCTAGTACCTAGAGCATGAGTCAAGGAAATAAGAAAAGTCAACTTTGTGGTGTTCAATATTATTTGATTGAGACCATAAAGGGATATAGCTTGTTCTCTGACTCCATTCACCGACCTGTAAAGTAGAAACAACAGCATTTCACTCCCAAGCTGCTCTAAGGTTTAGCTGGTCACCTTCTATAGCACAGCTTGCAGTACTTATGGGCTGCAATATTAACTGGGGTAGAGCAATATTGTGACAAAAATTTGAAAACATGCTTTTTCTTTGGAGTTGAAAGGAAAACCATTGCTAGCATGACATGCAACCATACTGATTATGGGGATTTAGATCTATTATCTCAGGTTTTGACTGAAAGCCACTTCCTGCAGCAAAGAAAACACAAATTCTGTTTTTTTGTGTTTATTATAAATTCATACTACTTCTCTAGAACACATATCTGGAAGTATTTAAATGAACACTTAAAGTATAGAATTTGAAATTTAATGAAACAAGATTTTTATACTGATGATGCAAAGGAATCTAGAAGAAAACAGTATTCCTTTGGTAATTAAGCAGAGCAGCTATTTATACTGTCAGCTGCATTCCAGTACAAAGTGCACTCATGGCATCAATTTAAAGGGCATATGTTGGAGGCAAACACACAAAAGTGGTTTGGAAAGAGGTATGGAGTAAAAGTTTCTGAAATGCCTAAGTCTCTTCAAGGAGTGAGGCTTCAAGGACACTCATTTGATTTTGAAAGTTTTACTCAGGCTCACCAGAAACGGAATGCAACTTTAAATTGGCCATGATCCTCTGTAGCTGCAGAAAATTCCACACTTTTGGGATAGGTTTTATTCTAGAGTATATCCAGGAGTTATTCCAGATATACTTGCCCTATTCCTATGTTAGAAGGAGGTCCAATTTGGTTTAAATTACTTACCTTGACTTCAGCCACAACAGGATTAAGTCTTGAGTCTTTTGTCAGTAGAAGACTCAGAAATTACTTTAGCCCCTTTTAAAATGAATATTTTTCTTTCTTCTTGAAACTTTTACCTTCCATACTTACTTCTCTCTAGCCATGTAAGGTGCATTACTAAAAAAGTCTGTCTTGAGGAGAGCAAATCACTTTTCTCTAACATTTCCAGTTTCTACCAGCCTAAAGAGGAAAAAGCCTAAGTGTGTATATTTTACTGCATAGCTGAAACCAAATTCTGCATGGAAACATTTTATCCAGTACCTTAGTTTTCTACACATTCCTGAAGGACCTGCAAAGGAGGACCTTGTCAGCTAAATTGAAAACATACTAATAAAGTTAAAAAGTTAATGGGAGACATTTGCAATTTCCCCATAATTTTCCTAGTGACTTAAACTCGAAATAACTGTGTATGCTTCTGCTACTGTTTTCCTTACATCTTTGTATCAAATGACATGCAGAAGAATTAGTGCCGGATATCTACCATTTGTCGCACACCTATCAAATTATAGTTTTCCTAGGCAAACTTACAGTTCAGGTGGCCAGAGCTCTGTTTGTCTGGAAGGCTATTTTCAATTACTTCTAAGTAATAATGTGTGTTTTATAACTCAAACCACTTGTATAAATAGAGCTTAAAACCTTGTGACTGAGGCAATAAAATAGAAGCAAAGGTTTAGCTGTTGTAACCTGCTGTGCAGTCCATTTAAGGGCAGTGGCTGAAATATAATTCCAGACTCTGGGCCATTTTTATGCTAAATAGAAAATATAAAAATTCTTTTTATATATAACTAGGATTATTGCTACCTTAGTAAAGCAGCTCTAACGATTGCTGCTTCTTTCAGTGAGCCTTGGCTAGTTATTGTGAAGCAAGACACTTCCACATGCCCTGATGAAGGGTATGGGCCACAGCGTTTCCTTTGCCGTATATCTCCAGGCTTGCAAAAGGGTGCCATTTAAATATAATATATTCATTTAAGGGTATGCAGGATAAATTTTTAGGGCTTGGTTAATTCTGTCTTATATTCTTTTGTGCTTTCTTTCCACTTCACTATTCACTATGACTAGATTATCATATCTGAATATCACATGGCCAGTCATGTATTTATTCCAGCTAATGCTGCATGTCACTGGCATCCTGACTAAAAGGTCAAGAGAGAAATAGCTTTGATGGACTGACTAGCATTTCAAAGGACATCTTTTGTTTTTCATTCCCTTCTGAATAAAAATTTATGTTCAGGCACCTATTTTATAAAATTTGTATATTTGATAGATCTTTTTGACATCAGGAAAGAAAAATATAAAGTGATACCTTACCCCTTTCTTTTATCTGCCTTAAGCCTCCAAGAACATTCCTCTGCATTCTTGCCTCTACTGATAACATCTTTTCTAGCTGCTAAAGAGCTGACAGCATATTACAGGGGTTGTGTGGTGCTGAACCCTTCTCATTTAGATTTGGCCTGAATGCCAAAAATGTTGACCTTTTCTGTATTTAATATGGCTTAGAGGAGGCATCTTTCCAACTCTTAATATAATCTGCTGCTGAACCTTCTTATCCTCCTCCACTTGCCCTCCCCTTCAATCTTTTAGCTCTCCTAGTTCAATGTATGGGCTATGGGTACCCTGCATTGTCTGGCATATACTTTTACATATATCCAGGGAATTCAGGAATTCTTTTGAATTTCTTGAGGGCTGTTATATTTGGCAGATTCTCTTATCAGTTTCTGATATCAGTCTTTGTTTGTCTTTAAGGTTTTAATCATCTGTTAGTGTGAGCGACTCATTTCTTTCCCACACAACTAATTTTTTACACGTCAGCAAAGAATAGAAACAGGAACATAAAATATCATTTAAATTTTTGGCCTCTCTCTGTTATGAATGAGTATATCTAATAATATCCCAGGGCAGCTATCTTAGTTCTGCTTTGTCTATACAAATATTTTTCATAGAAGAGTGATAAAACAGGCAATATTTTAATTAAGTTTTATTATCTGGCCTGTTTCTGAAACATGGAGATCCATGAAAAGGCAAAGACTTTGAACAGTTGCCTTTAGATTTGCTCCTATTTTACAGTTGTACTAGTGATCATTGTCAGTTCCTTCCAACTGAAATATTCTATTCTATTCTATTCTATTCTATTCTATTCTATTCTATTCTATTCTATTCTATTCTAT
>JAWWEV010000115.1:23943123-23969690 GCA_035583235.1 Hafferia zeledoni | reverse complement strand
TTCTATTCTATTCTATTCTATTCTATTCTATTCTATTCTATTCTATTCTATTCTATTCTATTCTATTCTACTTTGTTTTACTTTGTTCTGTTTTATTCTAGGTATGACTAGAATTGACATTTTGGGCAGTATACAGGGTGAATCATACACTAATTGCCTTGCTAAGCCTTTTTTCCAAGATATGAAATTGAATTATAATAAAGTCATACAGCAGTTTTGAAGAGTGGCATGTACCATTGCAACTTTTATAAGTAGTCTCTATTTATCATTCAACACATGACTTTGATTGTCTTCACAGTTGCTGTCTATTCACAATGATGTTTGCTTCTCACTCGAATGCTAAATTGACATCTGTTTTGAAAGCAAAATCTGATTTTGAGCTTAAAGAACAGTTGCTACAATATTCCTTTATAAAATTATAGCTCACAGTGGATGAAATGTAGAATTTTTACAGCTTTTATCCCAGTGTCTTCTACCTGATTTGCCACCCATCCTGGGTGCTGATGAAAGTAGCTTTGAGAGCAAACAAAACAGCTTACTTTCAACAGCTGTCCCCTGTGAAAAAAAATCCTAGGATAATGCCTCCAGATATACTTTTCCAAACTTAAACATGCAGTTCTCAAAAGACAGCCCCATTAAAACTTATTCTTTTGAGCCAAGCACAAACTGTGGCATTGCTGGACATGTACTTTAAAGCAACATGCACCAAATCCATCCTTATTCTCCACAGGATTGTGGAAAACTCCCCCATAAGGCAATAACACAGCCCATGGGAAAACTATGCCAAGCAGATGTTCAGATATAATTTTTGATCAGAAGTCCTATGGTCCCCAGAGATCATTTCCTTATTCACTGAACAGATTCAACTCTACTGGTGGAACAAGCAAATACAGTACAATGGAAGGGTCTGCCCTTCTCTTTGTACTCGGTGCAAGGTTGCCCTACTAAATCCTTAAAAAGAAACTCCTATTCAAGCACAAAGACATTCAAGAGGAAAGACATCCCTTATTCTAAATTACTATGTTATAAGTTAAAACTGCAGAGATTTGGCAAATATCAAACTAGTTGAAAGTGGGGAATGCAACATGTCAAAGATTCACTCTTTCAAATTTTCTTTTCATTGTTACATTCACATATGCTTATCTCTTCCTTGTCCTCCTTTTCTTAGTCCACCTATTTACCCTCTCCTAGTACTGATAAAAAAATCTTTCTATCTCAGATGGAGTTATATCCCATGCCAGACTTCTGCCAGTGTTGCACCAGTAAAGTTTAAAACAGAACAGGATAAACTTCCCAAAGAAAATTCTGTTTTCAATCTGTAAGCCTCACAAAATTAATTTAGCAGATGGAGAATCCAGCCCTGTGTGTTCCATTGTGACCTACTTTCAGGTCAGAAGTTTCTTTTAGAGTAACAGACAAGAAATACGTATATTGGTGGAGGAGGCCACATGTGGTGACTCAGAATTCATATTAGGTATTATCAACATATCTTAGGTGTATTTCTCTATCAGCTAACATCAAGGCCTGTTCTTTATAAACACAGAGAGCAGGAAGCAGGGAGAAAAAACTCAATTCTGGCTGTAAATTATACCTTTCTGATCCCACTGACCCATTCTGGGCCGATACATTTCTTTTGAATTGTGTTCATCGTATGATTAAAACCTATGGAAGGACTGTTACAATCCCAAAGAAAATGAAAAAAAAAAAAGACAGTAGAAATTTTGAGTGTCTTTACACCAAAACCAAGGCCTTTTACTAGTTTAACTCTGATGCAACATTCGGATATAATTACAGTGGGCCAAATTCTGCCCTCAGCTACACCAGTCAGCTTGGGTAAGACTTGGCATGGAGGGGACATTTTCAAATCTAATACCATGGTTTTTTTATAATGCCATGCTAGATAGGGCATAATGTATTTTTAGAAACTTTCTAATTTTAATAATCAAATACTCTTCAAGATGATTCATATTAAAAGAAACAATCATTTTGGCTTGCAGGACATATTTGTAATTATGTGTAGACACTTACTTGGATGCAATTCAGCATCAAATAAATTCAAAATGTGGATGTGTGCCAGTGCAGGGATGAAAAAATTTCGAAGAAGTGAGCCCATTACTCAATACCTTTTGCAGTTTCCTTTGCCTGCTACATCAGGGCTCCCTATAGCTTCACAGAGATGAAGAACTGGAAGGGACCTCTAGGGGTCATCTAGTCTACACTTCTGCAAAAGGATAAATGCAAACTGACAAGGGCAGAGATCTGTCAGTGAGGGTTTAATATCTATTGAAAACATTTTAAAATGGGATATTCCATGCCCTCTCATATTAGTCAGTACTTTTGCAAATAGATAAGCTTTTCCTAATAGCTAATTTGAATAAATTTTCGTACAAATTAAGATTTCTACTTTTCTTTTTCCACTGTACCAGTAGAAACAGCTGAGAACATTCTCTCCCTCACTGGAATATTATCAGTTTATGGCTTTTCAATTTCCTGTTTTAGTATAGACATTGTAGAGAGCCTTCACTTTTCCATCTCACATTAAACCCTTCCTATACTTGCTGCTCCTCTTGGGGTCCTTACCCAGTTATTTCCATCTCTTTCAATTGGAGTGCCAAAAGCAGCAGCTCAGATCGGACCAGCAGTGAGGAGACTACAACAATCATGGCCCATGCATTGCATATATCTTTTCTCAGTTTTCAATAGCCTCACATTGCTGACTCACATTGGACCTCATGTGCATCTACACATATTAATTGTTGTCTTCAACTTGTCAAGAGCACTTGAATTCTAATTTAGTCCTTCAAAAAGGTTTGTGACACCTTTCAGAATATAGTACTCCAGTCCTTTAGCCAAAACAATAACTTTCAAGGAAAACTAGGCCTGGGTAGAAGCTGGAACATTTCCATATTTTTAAGAGTGAATAATGATTAATTGCTATATAAAAGTAACGTTTCATTCATCTATTCAATATGAAAACTTTGCTATAATTTATTTTAATTTATTTAACACAGCATCAAAAGCTTTTCTAAAGACAGATTTATTCTGTGAATTTTTTCTTAAACAGCTAAAAATCAATTTATTTCTTTCCTTGGGTAGATGTATCATTTTCAAGGCAAAATTTTAAAAGCTTTGTAGGTAAGGTTCATGCTCCTAAGAAATAACATTATTAAATCAAAGCTATTACTGCTCATACTTTGTTAACTTGAATACAGGCAGTCTATTTATTAACATGGATGAAAAATTATTACAGTTATTAACCTGCAAATCACTCGGGTAATATGTTATTCCAGTCATTCTCTGGGAGGGTATGGGAATGGGAACAATATTTTGAAACTTATCTGTAATGCAACTTGCCATCCTTCTGTCAAAGTCAAAAAGAGTCTCTCAGAACAACAATTCTGAGTTATCCCTTTTTATCCCTTCTACACTACCCTGAAAGCAGGGAGCACTCACTACACTCTAGGCAGAAAAAGTTGTTCTGCCTCAGGCTGTGCTATCTTTCCCTCTCCCATTCTGCTTTCTCACATGATTGAGAACAAAAGAAGCATTTTAAAGCTATGTTTTAAGGAAAGCTGTTACAATATTTTCCTGTGGAGAACATGGTTTGATGTAGCCCAGAAGGTCACAGAGCTACCAGATCTACAAATGGTCTCTGTTTGATCCTACAAATCTTCTGTCTGAACTTGTCTGACTTCTCCTTACCCCCTCCACTTAATACAATAAGCTTAAAAGATTTGATGAAGGTTTGCACCTTTTAGCTTTTTGTTCATCAAAACCAATTAATATTTTAATTCAACAAGTCCTGAAATGAGACAATATTAAGTGTCTCTAGTGTGTTAGACAATGTAATAAGACTTTTTTGATGCATTCATACATATCTAGAATATGTTGTTGTTCTGTTAGGGGGTTTTTATGATGATCCACTATCTTCTTCTTGAAAAAGCCTCTGGACAAGTAATAGCACAAAGCTGTATCTTCAATAATTTCTGGAGACAATAATTTGTTACACATAAGCCTCAGAGAATAAAAGTCAGAAATCTATTAAAGAGTAACTTTTTTTTGCAGTCTAAACTTTAGAGGATGGATCCTATCTGTTGGTAAGCCTTTCATGTCTGCAAGCCTTCCCTAGCATGCCACAGATGAACAGACCATGTTAAGTTGTTGTGTTTAATTAGGTATGTGTAAATATATATGTGTGTGTGTATATGTATATACACACACACGATGTTTGTGGGTGCGTGTGCATGTACGTGAATGAGGGGCATGGATAAAAGGTAGTGTTGCTCAGACCACATGCATCAACTTTCTTAAGATTTCATTTTGATATAGACACAGAGCAGCACTTTGGACACCAGTCAGCTACACTTCTTTCAGTCAAAAAACAAGACCTGGTTTTTGTGTGTATTCAACATGAGAGACATGGCTGGAAATACACAAAACCTTTCTGGACAGGGTAGACAGGCTCATTTCAACAGGGGAGAAACCATCTTTGTGAACTGCAAAGTGGAGATAAATTTGGGACTTCCCCTACCAGTCCATTTTTCCAGTGCACAGGCAAGTAGAGAAATTTAGAAAAAAAAAAAAAAATATATATATATATATATATTTTGTTGTTGTTGTTGTTCAAGGCGCTCTAGGTTTAGGGTAAACAGAACTGGAGTTTTCTATTTGATGTAAATCTCCTTAATGGTGTATTAAATTCGCTTTAATATCCCATATATCTTCCTGGGAAAGTACAATTGAAGTTGCCCAGGTATTTTGCCTTGACACTCTCTCGGGCTAGGTAGGGAGGCATGCATGGGGAAAAGAGGAACACAAAGAGAAGGTAAGAACCTAGTTCCCTGACCTGCCTGTCTATACCTTTATGTCTAATTTGCACATTAAGGATTCATAGCTAAAACTGCACTGCCTGAAAGGTGCATACCCAACTCCTTTAGGTCACTGCTAGAGATTGTTTGTGACAGGTTGTACTTTGCACTGGCCACCCAGAGTCAAGGCTGCCACTATGCTCTCCTTTCTACTCTGTAACTCTGGGAGCAAACTGTAGTTTCTGATGAATGCAAAACACAGCTGACTGGTCATCTACATCAGTTCTCTGTTATTCCCATGTCACCTACTAGATACGGAAAAATACTGGTCATAAATTATCTCTCCTAGAATCTTACTTCTCAATGTCTGTAAAAAATATCATTTATTTGATCTCTGCTTGCTTTATCACCTTCATTGATAGGGAACTGTATCCCTTCTGCTGATCTGGCAGGTGACCTTCTCTCTCATTCAGCCTCTAACTTCGGACAAGTGGAACCTTTCCAGGAGCACAAATAATCTGATCTCCTGCACTGTATTCTCTGTCTCCTTGAAAAATCCTTAAACCTTTCCTCCATTCTTTGGCTCCTCACTCCTCAATTTATCTTTCAGTCTCTATTTGCTTTGGTAATATGTATTTCAAAGCAGAAAAGTTATGATTGATATAGCTTTTTTCCTTTTTTATTTAAGTTACACACCAGCAATTAGGCATCAGCTTTGCACCAGCGGGTCTCCTTCCTGTGGTTTTTCTCCTAGTGCTGTGACTTTGTTTCTACCTTCACCTGTGCTGTTTCTTAATTTTGCTGCTCCCTGCAGGAGTGTTTCAGATACTAAGTAACATTGGGCAGCAGGCTGGTGAGGAGTTATTAAACATGAGATGATAACATGACATTTATTTATATTTCAAAAGAATGAGAGGTGGACTTTGTGCTGGTTTGAGGTAACTTCTTATGAATACCTAGTAGATTAAGCTGCTGACAGGAGTGGATAAAATGGCCCTGAAGTGGTAAATGCCAGGAGATCCCCTTGTGTGATGGGTATGTCCTATTTGCTAACCATGCCTTTCATTTTGGATATTAAATTAACTTTCCCAAAGTTGTAGGTTTAGGGGACAGAAATCATTAGTGTGACTCATTTGGAAAAATATCTAGCAGGTTTTGACAGCTTTTGTAATATAAAAATAATCCCACAGGCAGATCACATTATCTAGAGCAAGAAATTTCCACAAGAAAGATTTAATAAATGTCCCCACATATTGAAGTGAACCAGATAAAGATGAGAGACAGACACACTGCTTTTCATGTAAGTGGAATGCTGTTTAAATTACAAAATAGTATCTCTTGAGCACAATTGAATGGACTTCAGCAAGTTTCATTTTTTGACACCTTTCAGATTAGATAAGAGTAAATCATGAAATAATATTAAAGAGGATGTAACATCCATGGATGTCATTTTAGAATAAATTCCATCCTAGGTGATGGCATGAAAAAGAGCTATACCCCTGCTGGGTATTATTATCAAAGGTGTAATTCAAGATGGGGAGAAACCAGAAAAAAACTTCCAAAAACCTCCAACCCAATGATATTTAATGAAAAACAGTTTTAAATGGGTTAAAAGATAATTCTCTTCAAAAGAATGGATGTTCTTTGCATATTTTCTTCCCTCTACAATATTTCAAGTATATCAGTGGTCTGGATAAAAGAGAATCATCTCATTGAATTTATGTTGCCTTTTCAGTTTGAACTCAGCAGGTCTTTGCCATAAAGTGAAAGGTATAAAAACTTTTTCTGCTTCTCCTGAAGAGAAAGAAAAGAGAACCTTATAGTTGGACCAAATCATACAATGTGGTTAGTATTCACTGTCTCCCATGTATTGTCATCTAGCCAACAAAAACAAACATCCTGGGTCACTCAGAGGACACAGTATTTGTCACAGCAAGTCTATGATCTTGAGCAAGCTAAGGTGGTTTCATAGGATGCATGATTTGCAAAAAGCCTGAAATGAAACATGCAGACTGTTTGCACTGCTTGGTATATATAGCACTGATTGCTATGTGAGTTTGCACACAAAGACTTCCCTGAAGCTTTGTGGAAAAGAAGAAACAGATGAAAGTTCAAATTTTTACCTTTCCTGATGTACTGACTTTTAAAATAAGCAGTGGAAGGATCCCAGTGCAGATTACCAAAAAAAACCCCAAAAACAAAAACTAAAAAAACCCCAACCAAACAACCAACCAACCAAACAAACAAACACCAAATTAATAACCTATAGCAGATGATATTATTCTTTATATAATGAAGTTTTTAAACTGCAAGTCAGTGGGCTGAGTTTCCAGCAGACAGTTTTCATGGAGTCACCCACATTTCCTCTCCCTGCAGCCCTGCCAGTCCAAGGAGGGTGGCTGTGCAGGCACCTTGCCATGCTCTTCCCTACTCCTTCTGCTCTGCCATCACCCTACACTACCACATTCCTAAAGTCTATTCCTGGTGGCTACAGGCTGGTGGGGAATGTGCAGTCTCTCCCACCAGGTGCAGCTTTCTCTGGACCTATCAGTCTCAGAGAGAGAAGGCCTCAAACCTGAAATTCAAAATAATGGATTTTTCTTGGAACATGGCTTCATTGATAACCATGATATAATAATAGAGCCCTAAAATTTTCTCCTGTGTTTGCCCTTTTAAAGTTCCCACAAGAAGTATGTGCTGGCATTGTCCTGGCTGAGACTTGCTGGAACCACTGGCTGGTGTGACTTGGCACTGACTGTTCAGGATAATATGTGAAGGGCTTGGCACCCCAAGTTTAGAGTTACTTAAAGAAAATGCTGCTTGCTGAAGTCTGCCAATATCTTGCATAATCCTAACAAATTCCAGCATTCCTGTGGAAAACTACAGGACATTTAAGAATTTTTGGAAAACCTTACTTTTTTCGCTTATGCTTAGCTTTGGTTCTCTGTAAATCATCTGCTGCAGCTCTTACATCTGTTTGCATTACCTGCAATTTTACCTTGAATTTTACCTTGAATTTTAAATTTAAATCAAGGAGTAATTGAATTTCTAGAAGGTACAATTAAATTAAGAATTGTGTTCTTGTGTGTTTGCATATATTTGGATAGAGATACTTTTACAGCTAGCCAGAGGGCCATCAGGCTGTTTGGATAGAGGGCAATTGAATTGCAACCTGTTTCTGGTTCTTCATCCCTCTCTGGAATAATATCCAGGCCAAGGGCTCATTCTTGGCTAATTGTTACACAGTACTTTGTATTGTTCTGCTTTCATGGTGAGCTGGTATCTCACTCACAAGTAGCATCTAAAGTTGAAGAGAAGTATCAAAGAAACTCACCTTCTTAAAAGTCAGGGTGTGGGCTTAATCATACTACCCTGCAATTAATTGCAGGATTATAGTAAAAATATGGAAAGATGAACCGTGAGACTTTGCAATTGGGAGGGAGGGATCTGATCTAAACCAAAGCTGTTTTCACTCACTCGTACTCTGTCACCCACATACTCACAAGATCCAAGTTGCATGTGTTCACGTAATCCAGCCGGCATGCAGGCACCAAGGAACACATGTCCAGGTGGTCTGGCCAGGGTTCCTGGCACTGACCCAGAGGACAAGAGACATCAGCTATTGAGCCTTCATGAGATTTACTGGTCTTTTCATTGAACAGTAACCACATCTGCCACCACAACCTTCTGTAGCAACAAGCTGCAGAGATTCTGTACCTGTCATGCAGAGAGGCTGTACTCACCATATGCACACATGGAGGGGTTTACAGTGACAGGCTGGGGGCTCCTGGGTCATTTCCAGCTCATTCATGCTTGATAGACTGTTCTCAATTTGACTCCCAGAATAATTCTTGTAATAAGAAAAAAAAGCCCCATGCTAGTTATGTCTATAAATAGATACATATCTATAAATAAAGATATAAATCTGGAGTGAATATGCTGCTGAGTCTGCACGTTTATGTTGTTTTCTCTAACCTCTCTCCTTAGAGTTTTGATACAGTTTTTTTGTTTTGCCCAATGAGACCAGGAGTGGATTTTGGTTTCTAGCATATATGCCAAACAACAGTGAAAGGATCTCTTTGTCTTCTCTTTGGCGTAATATAACATTCTTATCAGAGTTTGAAGTTCATCAACTTCTGATTAATTTAATGATTCTTTTGAGCTTCAAATAACAATATTATATAATGTGATCTTTGTTTCTGTCTCTTTCCAGAAGGTGACCAAGAGGGAGAGACTTTTGGATTTTGTCGGTGCCTTTTGTTACTGCACTTTTGGTTAGTTGGTTGGTTGATGGGTTGGTTGGTTTGAGGGGCTTTGTGGTTTGTTGTGTTTTGTTTTCCAAGAGGAGTTTAACTGAAAATAAAAATCTCCCATTTAAAACTGTATAGAGCTTCACACTCATTAGTGTAACTTTCAAAACACTTTATCCTCGCTGGAGGCCTGACAAAGTTTTCTAGATGCCGCCTCTAAGTGTGACAGTCCCTAAACTCCCATCTTCTTGCAGTCTTTCCCTGAGCCTGTCACTGCCCGGGCATACGTGGTGGGATAGAAGGTTGTCCGATCCGACTGGTACAACCAACTTAGGGGAGCTTTGCTCTGTTAAAATATATCACCTTAAGCTAGTGAAGGTCTTCCAGGTCCTTCGGTAGCTTTCAGGTCGGATTTCTTAGATAAGCAAGACGGAATTTCCGTGGGCTCCCTCGGTGTTCAGCCCTCCCCGGACCCGCTGTGGTTCCCAACCCCGACGGCGCTGCTGCCCGAGCTCCACCATTAGGTGGCAACAACTCCCCGGCTAAACCCGCGGGCCGCCGGCTGCGGCAGAGGCATGGAAAGCCCCATTTCCTCGCCTGTTTCGAAACGCCTCCTAAACCCCTGGCCCGCATCCCCTTTCCCGTGTGGGAGTGGGGAGCTGGCGAGCCCCGAGCCATCCCCATCCCGCTCCCGTGGCGCTGTGTCCCATCGCCTGGTCCTTCAGCTCCGTGGTACATCCTGCTGCAAAACACGGGGGCCAGCCGGCAGCCCCGAGCTTCCCTCCAAAATAGGCCAAAACTGGGGTTGCTTAGCTTGAAAACACATCATTTATAAGCTTTGTTGCAATATGAAGCAGGTTTTCGGCACGTGGAAGAAAAAAAAAGTAACAGCTTTGAGGTACCAATTACGAATATTTCATTCATTAAAGTTTTTTTTTTTTTTTCCTAAGGCAGCCATTGATCAAAGTAGTGATATATGTGAACTAATACCCTGAATGTCTTGGTTTCCAGTAGTAAGGTATGCAGATGTGTACAATTAATACCCATTTTAAGGCTATAGTTTAAACAGTTCTTCTGTTGAGGCTACTTTTTCCCATTTGAGCTCTGTAAGACAGTAAGCATAAGGTTTTCAGAAGTTCCTCATTTTCAGTGATTAGGAATTATATTTGCCTTTCCAGCCTATGCTACATTACTTAGTTCATCATCTTCATTTTCAGTTCAGCTGGGTCATTCTCCTTTCTCTTTTCAATGTATTACCCCATTCCCATAGTCTAATTTCAAGGCAGTACTAGAACTTCATTCCCTTAATGTTCAGAGACATTTTGCAGCTCACAAGTAAAACTGAGTTTGTGTTCGCTAGCATTGTCTGTCACTTCTAAGATTTTCTGAAGCTTTGAAGTATTTTTGAAGCTATTACCTGCAGCCCCTCCACTTGGGAAAGGATAAATTTATTCACCTGATCTTACAAGATCTTTTAAATCATCAAACAGAAGTGTCAAATTGCACAATTAAGTGATTGCACAATATCTATTTGCTTACTTCTATTGACACAGAAATTCAGGGAAATACGTTTATCACAATTTTTATTACAGTGTTACACCTTTCATCCTTCCTCTTTTAACCTTTTCTTAGATCCTAGGAGGCCAAGCAGAGAGCTGCACTATAAATACCACTTTGATTATCATCAACTGGTTATGTTTTCGAGCTAATTTAATTGCTTGGGTTAGCTTCAATTCTTTGAGTATGGTATTTGTCTGCACCACCCGGATTTTGGATTTACCAGCTATCTCCTGCAGCACCAGCTGACCCACCCCAAGAGAAAAACATAACAATGACAGAAATAATGGACTGAACCAAGAAGAGGCCCGAAATGTGATGTAAATATTTAGTTTCAGTCACAACAAGGAGGGTAAGAGGAAAGTGCATTTGAGAATTTTTTAAGTAATACTGCTTGCCTCTTAAAAGTTAATCATTAGGTGAGTTCTAATTAATAATAAACATTCAGTTTATGGCTTTGATGAAGTCATTTGCATGTAATTCCTCCTACAACGAATTATTAATGTGAGGTTGCCATAATAATGGTAATAAAGCTGTTCTTTTCAATAACAGCAGTTGTTAACTCACCAGAAGAGCCATAACAACAACAAAAAAAGACAGCGTGGGGTGTAAAAACATGACCCATGCATCTCAGAACTGAAGAGATGCTCACATAGTCATCCTGCACAGAGACAGCACTTGACTGGACCAGGTCAAGGAATGGCATCCTTACAGATGATGCAGAATTATGGCACTCAGCAAACTCTGACCAAATCTCAGGATGATGGAACAATTATTCTCATATATTAGGTGGTGCCATTTTGTTTAGGGTGTTAGGCCTTTCTTTTGTCTGTACTTATGGACAAGCCACAGAAACAGCTATAGTCTGGGAGCATACCAGGACTTATTTTTACAGACTAAATATTCTGTTGCAACTGCTAGATTGGTTCTGCCTTATTTTTCTTTTCGCCAGTTTTGTTGGGGTTTTTAAGTGTGCTTTCGATTTTCTTCTCACTAAATAAACATAAAATCTTGTCAACAAGTTTTTCTTCCACTACTCTGAAATCTGATGTAAAAAGAAAGCAAAAATATTTTCTACTTCATAGATAACACAAATCTGAGTGAACAAATAATTTGTGGTGATTTATTCAGCAATCATCTTCGCATGTCCATGAAGGAATTGCCCATAGAAAGCCTGTGGTTTTCTGGAATATATCTATTTCTTAAAAAGAATATATAGATATTCACCTAATTATGTTGGCCAGTAATCAAATTACCTGGAATATTTGTGGTAAATGAGTGTTCAGTAACAGTAAATATAATTTACATTTGTATTTTAGCAAATGTTAGTGGGATGTGTTGTAGGTATTTATGTAGGACTAGCACAAATTCCTTCCTAAAGAAGATTACCTGGCAAATCACAGTCCTTCATGCGAGGCAAATGAGTGGAGGGGGACCACAGTGCTCCTCTGGCTGGCTGTGGTCCTCCCACAGCTGTGGCTGTATGGTATGTCAGCAATTTCTCCTGGCATGTGCCTGGCTGCCCCCAGCCACTTCTCAGCTGTCTCACGGAGGTCTTTGCCACCAGACCAAGCATCACAGAGGCAGCAGAGGCTGAGGTGCAGCAGCTTCTCTTCTGCTGTGCCTGCCAGCTGTGTCTGCAGAAAATGGAGCAGACAGCTGAGGAACATGGGTGGCAGAAGCAAAAGCGATAATGTCATAAAATACATAACTACTTGCTACAGCAGATGTGAATCAGAGATTTCCGTTGGTTTAGTAGAGAGCACATTTTTCTGAATAGTCTGAATTCTCCAAAGATTCATGGTATAATAAATCCATTACTTATAGCACTGGAACAAAGATACTACAGTCATACAGTGCAAATTGCTGATCCCACATAAACTCACTTGCTGTTTCAAATTTGTTCAAAAACTTTCGATGAGTTAACTCTGCAATAGTAGACTATAAGATATTTCATGTCCCTGTGCAACCCATAGAAAAGCTTAAAGTTGGCTTTATGCATAGATTTCCACTCTTGTTACTTCAAGAGAAGTATGATTGTTTGCCTTTTTCTGACGCAAGTCAGATCTGTTGTGCTGTGATTGAATAGTGCCCAATATCCAGCATCAGCAGTAGTGAAACTGCAGCCAGAGAATGCTGGTGGGAGCATCCTGAAGGCTGTGTTCTAAGTCTTGAGACAACACTTTCCATCTGCTCTTGCTTTCAAATTACTAACATGCAGTCAGTTTGTGGTCCTTATTCTTGTTGAGAGATTTCATATGCCTTAAAACAGTCTAGTTAGATAGCAAACTGGTTTCTGTAAACAAGAACTTTGGAATCTGCCTCGTCACATGAAGTCATCAGAGGATAACCACATCAGACACATCTACTACCTGACTCCTCCATTCATGTGAACACTCATCAGTCCTGTGTTGTTTTGATTTGTTTTTTTTCAATAATACTAAATATGTCAATTTAACTAATATCATCTGGCTGTAAGAAGCTTTATCAGAAATAATCATGCATTTATTACTTATTAAAAGAGTTTTCTATTTCTAAATTAGAAAGCAGCAAGGGCCAATAGAATTAGATGTGTAGAGTGAAACAATGGATACCAAGAACTTGACATCCAAGCTATTCATGTTACAAGGTGCTTAATTTCACTCTAACTCCAGCCTGCTCCCATAGACTAAAAGATTGGTCTTGGCTATAGTAAATTAGGTGTACTCCTACAGCACATACCTTCAAAAAGAATCTCAAGAAGCCCAGTTCATGCATAACAAGACTCTTCTAGGATATGAATGAAAACACAGTGACTGGGGACAAGTCTCTCAAAACCAGCCCTGAGCGAAGCTAAAATACTAACAAAGAGATATCAGCTCATGCCCATGATGTGAGTCTTTGAAAACAACATTTGTAACATTTTGAGGTGTTCTGTCTGGGTCAGTTGCTTAATATGCAATGAAGTGTTGCTATCATTCAATTACTTTAAATCATTTAAATTTTTGTCCGAGCTTTACCTGCATGGCAGCATGCCTGCTTCTAGACAAAGTGCAACTTTCTCTTCATATTTGAATTAAGGAAGGTTGAATAGCTTATAGGTTAGGAAAAATTTGGGTTCTTTGTTTGAGGGGTTTTTTAATTATATAAGAGATTAAAAGAATTTTTTTTAATAGTTCTACCACCTCTGCAAGAAGAAGTGAAGACTTGAAATTTAGCAGGCTTATCACTGCTATAATGGAAATCATCTTTTTTCAGCGTGCAAATTAAATTTATTGCCCTTCTATCCAACACCTTTGCAATATAGTTTTTTACTTAGGGGATCATGAGGTATTTTTATCTTCCAGGAGAAAGCACTGTCTCATTCACTCCATGGCAGAACTGCATGTTCCAAATGTGCCAAATGTGCACATTGGCCAAAGAGCAAGTGGGGAGTCTGAGGAAATAGAAAGATAAGCCCAATACTGGATTAAAAATTGAAATATCTGAGTTCGGTTTTTTTCCTCAGTCACCCTACGTTGGACACATTGGTTATGACTGACTCAGCCCTTGGTACCTCTACCAACTCTATCACATGGCTAATGTGAAGACTAGGAGGGATGCTATGGTCATCCTTGGCTGCATGAGGGGTGTCCTTGTGGTATCAGATCCTTCCTGAGCCAGCGCTTCACTCCAGCTGCAGTTACTGCTCTCTTCGTAACTACATCAGGTTCTGGGAAGCTAAACACATTCCAGTTTGTGTTGTGTTGGGCCTGCACAGACAGCCTTGAAAATGTTTTTTTTATTCAAGCCAGACTCTGAATAGTGTACAGATCATGCTCTGAACAGTAAAAATAAAATTGGGAAATGTCTTTTAAAAAATTCCTCAGTGTGTTTCATCATCAAACCCAAGATTTGCGAAAGCATCTGCACTGCAATTTTCACAAAGATGTAGCAGCACTTCATCTGTATTTATAACACTGTAACCTCTGTGATATGGACTATTATTCTAGGGCTATCTTGTACTTCAGGGAATAAGGGATTAAGCTGTGTTTTGAAAACAACAGAAGTTTGCCCACTTTGATGGTTGCATCAACACAACTGCCTTGGGAAAATACTGATTTCCCTAATCAGCCCAATCATACTATTATCAAGTAAAAAAAAGATTATATCCAGGGACCTCCACATCACCAGATGATACTCAGAGGACAGCTGCTTCCTCTTTAACATTACCATTACATCCTGTTTTCCCCTGAAGTAACCTGATATGTAAAATTTCATTTCTAGAACAGGGCCAAACAGTTTTCCTGAACGTGATATCTGATGGGTGACTGTCTTATTTCTTGAGCTTTACAAAGCCGAGTGCCACAATGCTGAAGTTCACTGACAGTTCTAAAGCCTGATTTTTGAAACTGCTGTGCCTGTGTATCAGGGGGTTTTGCACACTGCTGTGGGCAGACTTTTCTGCTATAGGTGGAAGCAAAGGACCAAGCAAAAATTCTTGACCTTTATATCTTCTTGTCACTGTATACCCAGTAGTTACATTTTTGTTTAATAGAACAAAAACTGTGCTGGTAACCAGATTACAGAATAGTGTAGGTGGGAAGAGTCTTCTGGAAGTCTGTAATTCACTCCTGCTATATAAAGTCTACAGTGCTCAGCACTTTTTCTCCCACCAAGTTTCATGTATCCATAAAGATAAAGGCTTCACAGCATCTCTCAGCTTCCATCCCAGTATCAAATGATCCTAACAGTAAATAATTTTTTCCCTTACATCTAAAGAGAAATTCTCATGTTCCAGTTTCAGTTCTGAATTCAGTTCTCAATTTAAGATTGATACAATTTTAGTCTTTACAAGAGCTAATCAAAATGAACTTGATATTTTTACCAGGTCTCAAAACTCACAATCATCTTCAATAAATGCCACTGCTGGTGGAAAATGAAAGAGCCTCTAGGAGATAGTCATGAGGCAAAAAGCATACTTTGTTCTGGGAAATCTCCTATCAGGTGTGATGTATACTGCCAGGACATATTGCAAAACTTATGCAAAGAATGTGAAAGTTTAAGGCCACCAACCAAGACAGATTTTTGGAGGGCATTAGTCAAAATATAAATGCAGTTCTTAAAAATGAAGCAGTTAAAGTTTTGAATCAGAGAGGCTCAGTGTATTCATTTGCCAATGAAACTGCCCCTTTGAAGTTTGTAATGTTCTTTCATGAATAGAATAAATTTCCTGTAACACCTATCTTCTTCCCATCTTACTTCATCCATATTCCAGGTGGATCTGACTTTTTTGAGTTAAATGCCACAAGAGAGTCATGGCTAAACCAAAGAGCATGATACTCATGTTTGAAAAAGGGAGGAACCAATTTTATATAGAGCAGGTGGAAACCAGATGTACTTGAAACTGGGGTGAAAAGAAGCAGAAGTGTCCTGACAATTGAAAATGATTGTTTCCATCAGGTTAAACAGCTCTGTATTTCCTAGATCACATACCCAAACTTAATTAGCACTTTCCAGAAAGAACATTGCTCTTTTTATTCAAAGTTTAAAAAAATATTAACTTAGTCATAATAAGTTATTAGAAAATTAAGGCTGATTTAAAATTTTTTTTTCCACAGAAATGGCTGGAAAATTTATAGATTTCCTATAATTCTTGTTTAAAACCTTGCTGTTGCTTATTATGTGGATCTATGCCTTATGGGAGAGTAGAAGGTCTATTGTAGTGTAAAAAACCTTCTCTTTAAAAGGGTTTTTTTTTCCTTTTTGCAGTTTGGTTTGACATCTTGTGGCCTTGGAGATGTTCTTAGTCCCAAGGTGATGTCCCAAGGCTATGTCCCAAGGTAACTGTCCTGGCATAAAACCACTCCCTGAGGTCAATGGCTGTATGGCTGTTCAGAAATACCTTGTGAGCCAAGCCATGGCCCAGGAAGCCACATGGAGATATGGTGTTGACCTCTGTGCCATGTAGGGCTGTCTGGCCATTTTGGTGAGCAAGCCCGAGTAGAGTGCTGTGTGAGAGGGTGGGTTGGTCTGTGAGTATGAAGAGCTGGTGGTTGGCCAGGAAGTGAATAGGATGCTGCATCCCACCCAAGCCGTGCCTCCCACCCCATGGAAATGAAATTGGCCTGTCCAGGGCAGGGAGTGGGCAGGACAGAGAGGAAAGCAAAGTGGCCCTTTACATTTCTTCAGTGCCAAAATCTGGCATCCTAATGTGTTTTCAGTCTCTCTTCTTCTCTATGGCTGAAGTGACAGTGGAAGATAACCTGCATTTTTGTAAAAGTTACCTGATGTGCCCAATTGGTTTGTTGTGTCTATTCTTTGGGGGAAAAGTTATGAAAATGCAGACAGATAGGAGAAAGGCATTGACTGACCTTTGAGGGTCAGAAAAAGGTAAAAGCGACCACAGGGGCAAAAACATGTTTGAGGAATGCTTGAGGATTTGATAGATTTTTGCTGAAAATTAGTGCATAATCAGTCGCTCTGAACATCTGCAACCAGGCACTTTAGATTTTGAGAGATCCAGGAGGCCTCTCTTGTTGCATATTCCCTAACAGGATAACATTCCAGTGTATCATTCACAAACAAGTTTGTTTGTTTGTTTTGTAGCCTCTTAGTTCAGGTTCTGTTATCATTCTTAACAGTGAGTTTGCCAAAGACACTTGAAAGTAATCACCTCATATTAAAAAAAGGCTTAATACTGGGAGCATTTTTTACAAAGAAATGTCCTTCCATTACATTTCTGGAGAGAGAACAACAGGGAATGATGTAACAAGCATCTGGAGAGAGCTTTAGCACACTGCTGCATGACAGGACTCCCTTTCTATCCTGTGAATGTGGAAGAGAGAGGCGGGGGGAGACAAATGGAAGAAAAAGACAGATGCAGACGAAAGGCAGAGGTAATGCTAAAATGCCATAACTAACCATTTGAAAGATCATATTGCACTTAATTTTGCAGAGTCAAACAGTTTAACTGTGACCCAAGGAACCACCATCACTACAGTTAACAGTAGGAAGAAAAGAATTGCTTTATGGACAAAGCACTGGGAAAACAGCGACAGATAGAAGCAGAAAGCATATTTGTAACTGTAAAGGAAATTAATCAAAATTCACTGTGGAGGATAAATTGTATATTTTTATTCACATGTGCTATTACAATTTCTCTTTTTAACATAAGGTAACTGTTTCTATGACTGGATCTGTACAGTAGGTTCTCTGAGAAAACCAGTGTTAGCCTATGGCAAGATACACTAATCAAGATACAATAAAACAGTACTTTATCTGAGCTGCATAGCAAAAGGTGCAAAAGCTGTGGATATTTTGGAGCTGGACCACCCATGGGGAGAGAGCAACAGATGTTCTGTGATTATCCATATCAAATAGTTGTTCCTGGCGCTCCTTATTCCTTGCTACAGCCTCTACCTTTTCTACGTGCATGACTGGCTTTCTACTATATATGAAATGAGGACAAACCTTCTCATTCAGTTACACAAAGGAAGTTGCCAGTCACATAAATGGGCAAAGCTGTGGCTTCTCAGTAATTAATCACTGAGCAAAAGTAATGAAGATTTTGCAAAAATTATATCAAAATGCAGTTGGTAAATGTGTCAGCAACTTCTGTAACATATTTCCTTATGTATATGGGACTGAAGCTGACATCTTCATGAGAAAAATAGAGTTCTTTGTTCTCCCAGTTACAACAGGAATTTCACAAACACACAAAAAAAATCTTGTGTTTGGGGATTAATGTAAATTCTGACTTTTTAAAAATGTATACCTAGTCTTTATGACTGATTGCAGAGAAAATATTGAAGATACACCCCTCTGCCCTATTTGCTCAAAAGTTATCAAGTAAATGAAGAGAATATAAAAGCATGATCATTTTTAAAAGTAAAATCATGGGTTTTGCTGACTGATTAATACCTTTTGAACTCCAGTTCAAATTAATAATGAGAATTAACTGAAAACTTTAAATAGTTCCATCATGCAACACTGATGGCTTACTTTTAATAACATTTTCAAAATATGTTGGATTATATAAATTCATGGAGTCTTGCTCTATTCCCCAGATCTCTTTCATTGCTCTTCATTAATGCTACTTTGTTCGTGATATTGATAAGAACTGATTTATTCCACAAACTTGATGTCTTCCCTGTTTCCACATTACTCACAAGGTGCTGGCATATGAATATCTAGTAGATATTTTCAGTAATTTACAAACTGCATTCAGATCATATATTTCCTACATATTTTTTCTTACTTGGAAACATCTCTTTAGTTTTTGTTTTGAGCATCTGTTGTTCATTATTTGTTTGGTTGTATTATTTTGGGTGATTGATTGAATGGACTTTCAGAGAGCCTTGAAAGTGATGGCCTATTACTTTGGTTTCTGGAAGTAAACACTCCCATGTAGGAACAGTATGATTGATTTTCTCCTTGTATGGCAGCACTTGCAAATGATATACTGAATTCATGTGAACTTTTGTAGGCTGTGAATAAGTTTCGCTTCCTGCTCAGACAAGATTAATTTACCTTCTCATTCAGAAGAATATATATAAAAACAAACACACAAACCCATCTAATATTTGTCTTGTCTTACCTCATAGAACACCAGCCCCTGGGAATTTATCTTCTAATTATCACTGCACGGTTAAAGAAAGTTTACTTCAGAAAAAGAAAATTAAAACACAGAATGAAAGAATTGTTATTACTGGACATTTCCATTTTTAGTCATCTGAGGAGCTGCATATGTTCACAAAGGATATTTTTTGACAGGTTACAAAGTATTGAGAGGAACAAAAGTGACCCATTGCTCTAATCAAAAAATCTCAAATAGTTAATTTGATTTCTATCTGTGCTTGTAAACAATTGCACATATTTATATTCTTTTTAGCTTTAGAAGACAAAAGAGGGAAGAAAATTATATTTAGACTGTACAGGAATGATCAGTCAGGAAAGAAGAATAGCCAGAGTGGGTGTGAAGGAAAACGGGCAAGAAGGAAAACATACGCAAGAGAAGAAGAAAATACAAAAAAGTACTTAAACTACCACAAGAAAAAGACCCAACTGCCACAGAAGATGCTAAGACTTCACTTATTGCCTAGAATGTGTTCACATCTTGTCCCAAAAGGGAAGGAATAGAAAATCTCCATCTTACAGTTTTCTCTGCCCACCTGGAATTAAAGCTTGAAGAAGCCATGAGAGAGCAGGAAATTCAATCTTATTCCTTCGTGGACACACAGTTTTGCCTGTGCTCAAAGAGCAAACAATTATTCCAGCAACATCAACACTGCCTTTGTCTGATTTGCTGCTGTTGAACATTTTCTTTCCAAGAAGGAGTGAACAGTTCTTTAGATACAAGTGCCTGAGATAGGCCTTCTAGTTCTCTTCTTTTTTTTAAAGAAACACATGCCATCTTTGGGCAGCAGCCCTTTTTCTTTGAAACTAGACAAAAAATTGGATTTTGTTGTTGTCCCAAAAAGGCAACTGACTGTTGCAATTTTACTGAGCTTGGTCTTACTTTTTGTTTGTGAGCAATCTCAGATTATTTTATGAATTCCAGAGTAATTTCTGATTTGCTGATTGTCTAGGAAAACTTATAGAGGAAGATATCCAAAAAGGATATAACTTCTCATATTCTGGAAAATGTGCTTTACACTTGGATATTATAAAACTAGAGAAGGAGAGTGCTACAGGACAGAGTTGCTTTCCATGTTGTCTAAAGGGCAGATGACAGAAATACCCTGGTCTTTCTCAGTAAGTGTCCTGATGACTGGGGTCATTAAATGCTACTTCTTGTCATTTGGTAGGTGTCTGTCACTCAGAAATTCTGCAGCCAGCTACTGTGACTGCTTTCTAAACTCTGAATGTGTTCCTTAAGTGAATTTCAGGAGATTTTCTTTATAAATTGTGGTGGTTCACAGATGGAAGACAGAAAATGTAGGATTTTTTTTTTCCTGGAACATCCTTTAAATCTCTGAGATTACCAGAGGGAATCTCACCTCTTGTGCAACTAAATTAATCTTTCCTAACAACAGAGATTTTTCTCCAGATCCTCTCCAATACATGGTAGAGTATTTCAGCAGTTGTTTTCTTGTTGGTACACATTAAACCTCATGAATTTCGTGATGGATCATCTCCCCAGCAGCATGGAGTCTGCAGCTCCATATTTGTTGATACAGCCTGTTGAGATCTTGGCTCTTTAATTTGTAATTGTAATGTGTAATTTTCTAGAAATAAAATGCAATTCAGTCACAGGACATTCAGAATCACTCAATTCTAATCTATAATGTCAGCAAGCCCATTCCACTGACATTATTGTTTTGACACTGAGTGTAATAGAAATGATTAAGCCAGGAAGAGAGCAGCACTTACTTGACTGCTGTCAGCTACTGAACCACAATAGCCCAGCACACAGACTCTATTCAGCTGATGAAATGTGAAACTTGATATGCTGCTGCAAAATGTTAGTAACCACAAAGCTATATTTCAATCCCTACTTGATTTTATAAATGTTTAGTCTCACTCTGTTAGACCCAGCCTCATACAAAAGCAATTCCTGTTTCACAACTGGAAGGAACAGCAACTAAACTTCTTTCTTTTAAATTCACTGTACCCAGGCATGTGTCAGGGCCTTTTTTTATTATTTTTTCAAATGGAAGAGTATATTCAGATGGCAGATGAAAATGGAAAGGATATGAACAATAGTAGCCCTTGTGACTTTAATGGGAAGTTTAAGATTCATGATAGTAGGCATGCAATGTGATAGAAATATATATCATGGCCCTTCCAACCTTCCAGCAAAATGTATACTTTGTTCTGAAATAATTTGTTATTGCTAAACTTGGAGATGCAGACATTTGAACTGAGTGCTAAGTGGGTATTTCTTCAAAATAGGTGTTTGCTTTCCTTTACATTTTATATAATTTTATATCATTATGCTGTCAAGCGTCCTGTGGAATAAGTCTAACAAATCGGGCACAGACAAGGCTGTGCAATGTTGTAAGTAAATACCTCTGTCTCTCTTTTGTGTCTAAAGAAAAAGCTCCCTTTTCCTTTCACCCATGTCCACAGAAGACCCATAGTTTTACTTTTATGTACTTCAAATTATACTTACAAGCAGTCTTAACACTTTTTTCCCCAATTTTATAGTTCAACAAATTTTAGACTGCTCAGTTGTTCTCAAAAGTGTCATCTGCACATCATCTAAGGCACTGCAGAATAAGTACTTTATTCACAGAATCCAGATTACATTAAGAATTTGGAAAGGATAGATGAGAATGAGGCATGGGACACCCTATGGGATGGAGCTGATTCAAAAGGTACTGAGCATTCTCTGTAGCAGGGAGAGCTGTCACCAGGGAAGGTGGGCAGCATCTTGACAGTCTTCAGAGGCCGGTTCTTGCCATCACTCTCGCCTGTGACACTCTTCTGTTCATTCTGGTAGAAAGGATTTGTCTTTGCATAAGGGAAAAACAAATATTAGAAAATGAAAAGGCTGCACACAAAACTTTCAGCAGAGTAGAAGCCCTCAGGTTTCTTATAAAGGAATTATATGGTTGCCTAAATGGTTTTACAAGTTTACCTCTTAAATAAAATATCACCTCAGGGAAGAGTTTGGTTTATTTTACTGCTTCATAAATAACAAGTATGTTTGTATTAGTTAGATCACATATATAGCAACACCTCTGATTGTTTTCTTTCCAAGTACCGTAATATGTTCAATATTAAAAATATCCAAATATTTTCTTCTTGATGACAGTGTAAATATTTCCTACTGACTCGCAATCTGCCATAAGGCATTTTCATAAATTCAGTTCATCTTAGCTTTGTTGTATTCTCGTTACCAGTGCTCAGTTGAAACATTGACTCAGAAGAGAATGCAGAAAAATTGTCATCTTTTTCATTGTGGTGCATTTTTAGCATTATCTGAGCAGTGCTTTCACAGACTGAGTAGATTTAGATATATATAAAACTCTGGATTAACTGGTAATAGTGTAAAAAATAAATTTATTTGCAAGTATCAATAATAGAAAGGCAGACATACATCCAAGCAGACAGTGGTTTATATATTTTAGGATATATAATACTTGCATTATATGCTAAAGAAAGTAGAAGAGAACTGGCTAAATCAGTGAAGCTGCATGAATGGGGCATGAGCTCATGTTTTGGATGAGGGGATTTTGGGTTTTCCTGGCTATTGCTATAATTTTTGGCACACCAAAACTAAATAACCTAATTTTCTCTTCTGAGAAATTCTGAGAAATTTTCACTGTCCTGTTCAGTTTCCAGTGTTGTAATGAGACTAAAGGAAGTGACAGTTATAAAATTATATAAATTCTTCATGGCAAAAGTCATACAGGAAGGATCTTTCTTTCCATGACAAGTGATTGTAGCAGATCAAAAAGGACAGTTGGGCTTCCACCAGGGGAAGAGTTTGAGCAGGGGAACAGCGGGTGGCCATGCATGCCACGGCAATGATTTGGAAAACCCTGCTGAGAGACCCAACCTCTGTGTGGCTTTGCTGCACAAATCCAGGAATAGAAGAGAGAGCGCAGTCAAGAAAGGGGCTGACTAGAGCAGGGTAGGAAAACATCTTCCTTCTTCTCTCATCATGCAGTAATTTTTGAGGTTTAAAACAATGGATCCTGTTCTGCATGTAACTCACTCTAAAAAAAAGAGAAAACAATATACTGAGCTACATGTTTGGGAAAATGATCAGAAATGCTGGAATATTTTACTTTCATACTCACAGCATTTTAAAGTGTAATTTTTTCAACTTTAAAAAATATTTTCCATGGTTTCTTACTGTCAATTTACTCACATATGATGATTCATTCTGAATGGACAGGAGGAACTTCTCCTGTGGCAGAAACAGCTATGAATAGCAACTGCATTTTTCCTCAGCAGCCTGTGTGAATTTCCTAGCTGGGAACATACCAATATCTATGTAAACACACTTCTGTGCATGCTTCATTTCCCAGCCATAATATATCGTTAGTAAAGGTTTGGGGTTTTGTGCTTTGGGTTGGCCTGGCTAGGAGTGAAGAAAGGAAGGCTTACTCTGTGGTTTCACAACTGGCTAAGCCCATCTAACTGTGGGCTGTCACCAAAAGTAGCATTCCTGCTCTTCTCCACTGTGGGAGCAGGTTGCCTTGCAGCCAACTTCACGAGCTCACTGTGCTTTCATCTCGCAGTATCTGCATTTTTTTAGGCAACTGATTAGGCTGATAGCTCTCTGGTGGAGACAAAGCACTTTCTGAGCCGGGAGTCAGTAGAATCAATATTGACGATAGCTTTGTTGAATTCTGGATGGATGCAAACAGCCACCAAACCAGTCAGAAAAACAGAAGACTCTTTCTTCTTATCCTGGTCAGATTGGTTTTTACTGGTGGTGTAGACCTGAAGTCTCAGGACAGCTTTGTGTGCGTGTGTATTACTAAGATCAGAGTCTTTACACCACAGAGGAAAACATAGGCTTTAGTCAGAGTGGCTTAAAAGTGGGTATCAAGTTTATTTAAACCAGGTTATGCACAGAAACTGTCAGTTCTAATGAATGAAAACAATTTTGAAAAGCATTGTATGACCATATAAGTGTGATAGCTTTATGAGGCAATAATTGATGTCTGACTGAGAGGGATGATATAAGTAATGCTATTTTATCCATGTAATACTATAAAATAAAATAAAAGCTTCCTAAAAGAAGAAAGTGGCAACACAAACCACAAACCTTCTCATAATATCCGTTTGCACTTATGTGTTGGTTTCATTTTCTCAAAAGAAAGACATAAAAGTATTTCTAAAAAAGCTTTTGAATTTATGGTCTAGCTTCCTTGGGCTTAGGTGAAGGATAGTGTTTGTGTCACTTCTGTTTTCAGAATTTATCTTCTAGTTCTGCTTTGCAGTTTCATGCCAGTATTTTAGATAGTATTTTAGTACAGGCTGATTTCCCATGATATTAGAATATAATGATGCATAACAGTGGATATGATTCTACTTCTTATTTTTGCCTTCTGCTTTCCATATGTTTTCCTTTAATCTTGGTGCAAGTAAAATGCAGGGATGGGATTTTCATTGAAAATAGCAGTTGCATTCAGCACAACTGAGGCCATACTCAAGAAGCCAGGAACTAGAGAAAGTGAACATGCCTGCTGTCTTGCAAAAAGCTCTCAGCAACTTGCAGAATGTATTGTGTCTGTCTAATACTACACAGAAAAGCTATACTGAATTTGTAGTATTTAGCAAAAGTGACCATCAATGTTTGTAAGTTATCTATGACAAAATATTCCTTCCCATGACTTGATAAACCCAAAGGTAAGGCAGATATTTAGAGAGATGTTCATTAGAGAGCAGATTACAACTCTGGTGAATTGAATTCAGTCCCTTACCCTGCTAGTGAGCTGATGGCAGTGGTGGGCAAATTACGCAGCTGCAGCTTCACTGCCACTGACAGTGTTTTTCTCAGATCTGAGCACCCAGTTCCAAATACCTGAGGTCTGACTTTTTAAAGTGCTGAGCTCTCAGAAAGGCAGCTGAGTCAATAGAAATTATGCTGTGAAACTATAGCAAGCTATAAAATGGTAAGTACTCAAAAAAATCGGGTCTGAGTTGCATGCTTTTAGGTACTTAGCCACTCTCAGTTCTTTCCATTTTAAAGCAGGAACAACATTTTGCCTTATGTTCGTAAATGCTGAAATATAAATTCAATCATCTCAATCAATCTCATAAAATATCCAGATTTTTTGACAATAAGCACCTCATATAGAAATAATAATTCTTCATTTTTCTCCGAGCTTGATTAACCCATGGTTAAAACTGGGAAAAATGCTCCCACACTGGGTATTTACTTGCTGCACAAATGATCCCAGTCTCTAGGAAGGCACTTGCATGGAGGATTACTCAATTTCATAACAACAAGAAATTAATGTTTTTTAAAAATGAGAATGTAAACATTTTTAACTGAGATTTTTACAGTCTATTGCTATTTACACAGCTGTGATTATAACAGATCACAGACTAAAACTGAGGATGGCTTTACGTTACAAGTGTGTTGCAAGAGGTAGGAATTATTTTTTTACTTCTGTTTCAAACTGAGAAAATCCTGTTTCAAATATGCATATCCTATTAGTTGCCTAATCTCAAACTCTTAGCTCAGTACAGAGTATCTAGGACTTGATGTAACAGTGCCATGTGACTGGTGATGATGCTCAGGCAGGACATGGCTTCAGATATTCCTTCGTGCCCCTGGTTCCCCCCTGGCTGCCAGCTGTGTCTTTGCACATGGTAGCACTGTCCCCACTCTTAGTTGCACCAGTGCAACTGTTGGTGCAGATTCCCTGCAAAGTGATTCTGACCTAGCCCACTTGAAAACAAAAGAGAAACTTTTTTTTTTTTCAGAGAAAATTTCCTTGCTCACAAAAATGAAGCCCAAAGTATTGAAAAAAGAGAATATTTTAGGCAGTGTCTGTTAGTGTATCCTATACTCATGTTAACTGTATTTGAATAAAGGCTTTTCTTAAAACTGATAGAGATTCACATTTTCAAATCAGTCTCGGTGCTGTAAATAATTTATTTTACATCCTGTTATGGAAAGTAGCTAATGTCTGCATGTTGAAAATATTCTTTTATTACTATGTATATATCTGTCTGAACAGATCAAGTGGAATATTGCATATTTGCTGTGTACCAAGGGCAATTTAATACACAATCAAAGCTCCAGTTAACTGGGAGCAAGAACTTTCCTGAATTTTTGAAGGGCTTCATAATCAATAACTTATTTTTCTCTATTCCGTTGACTCCCAGGAAATCAAAAGCAATCTTGATTTCACAAAGCACTGGTGCACAACAGACACTAAATTGCCTTGCTTACCAATAACCTGCTTATTTTTCAAATAACATTTATAGTACAATTTTAAATTGTCCCTTCCTTCCTTCCTTCCTTCCTTCCTTCCTTCCTTCCTTCCTTCGTTCCTTCCTTCCTTCCTTCCTTCCTTCC
>JAWWEV010000115.1:23876967-23926351 GCA_035583235.1 Hafferia zeledoni | reverse complement strand
CCTCAGGTTCCCTGGGCCCAAATAAAGCACCGCATAAACAGACACCCTGTCCGTTTGTGTTTTCGTTCCGGGCAACAATGGCAGGTGCTAATCTCCAGGACACGGTTACAGCTGTGAGTCTTAGCATGGAGAGGTATCACTAGCCATTTGCTAGAGGCTGATAAACAGAATTATCCTATTCTATAGGGGACTGTAAAATATTTTGAGAATTTCAAGTTGAGGTGTTGTAGAAATGCAAATTAATACAAATGGGAAGGAAATAATATATTGCTATTCCTGTGGTTTTCCTAGTTCTCAGTGTAGTGGGGTAAGGGACCAACTTCATTGGTTTTAATGAGGTTGCTCAAGAGGTGTATTTTTTTCTGCTGCTGACAATTTTTGGCCTTGAGAAAACTATTTATGCTTTGAGACAGAGGGCTTAAAAACTAATAGCAACATTTAATGGCATAATTACTTCACATTATTTTGCATTCTCTGACTTTGCTTAAATGAAACACATTGCATGCCGAAATAATCTTGTAGGGAGGATTATTCAAACAAGATAAAGTCCCTGCTGAATGTAATGTCATTTCTTTTTATGCATGCTGAGTAACCTGCTGTTCTTTGGCAGCTTTAAGACTGAGCCATATCATGCTCATATTGGAAGCATGCAAATGTCTGAGCTAGCAGTTTGAAATGTGGCCGAGCAGTTATTACTTCAGGAATGTTAATTATTACTTTTATGTGGATAAACTCTCTGAAGCTGCATCCATTTAAAATTCAACCACAGACACTGTGCACAAGTTTGATTTGGTCTCAGTGTTATAATTTTTCTTTGTTTATATATTGGTAATGGTACCATGCTGGTGTCAACAGACTGAGACCTTATGAAGTGAATGTCGAAATAAATATTACTGTTGAAGATGAATCATTTGCAGTCAAGCAAAACCGAAGATTTGTCTAGCTGCAGAGAACCCTCCCTTGAGACACTGGAGTACACAGAAATAACATCAAAATATTAAATAAAAATTAATTAGCATTAATCCAAGTGTGCACATACAATATTGGTAAAGAAAGGAAAGCCAACAGAGAACCAGAGGACAAAGCCTAAACTGCAAAATAACATGTGCCAATTGAGCAGCGTTTCTTGAAGAAGAGTTGCAGCTTCATGTTCCCCAAGCTTTATCTGGACAGGTGGCTACTGCTTGCAGCTTGTGTGGAGTCCCAAAGATTTCTGTAACAGAAAGGATTAGCACTAATGAATCACTACGCCCTGTTTTCAAACATGTTTTATCTGCTTGCCTGAATGATTCAAGAGAGCCAGATGAAGGGGATTGGGGGGGGGGGGGGGAGGTAATTTTTGAAAATGTGGATTCAAATCTGGTTTCTCATTTTTGTACATTGTGTACGGTGTCTGGATGTGCCTTCAGCATGAGATGTTGGTGCTTGCGGTTTCACCAGCTCTGGTAAAGTTTAGGAAGGCAGTAGCAATGATCCTACTGTAAGTAGGCAAACTGTATGGAAAGGGAGAAAAAGAGAAAAGGGAGCAAAGGAGAAAGAAGAAAGTCAGTTTGACATACTTTGGTGGAAGTCCATGGAAGAGTTTCTTAAGCTATTTTATCAGTTTTAGATTTCCATGAGAATCTCCAGGCCAGCTGTGTGTATATGATTGGCAAGAACTGCTTCTGACTTTGCACTACCATTTAGCTGGAAATAAAACCAGGACACAAAAGCTGGAGAGAAAGAAGCACAGGTCAGTGCTAATTTAACTGCATTGGAAAGGGCTGTTCTGAACTTGGACAAGAAGGAGCTGAGAATGTCACACAAAGAATATTTTTATGTCAATTTAAGTGGGACCTGAGCTATAGGTGATGGTAATATTCAAAAATAATTGCAAATTAACTGATTAACCTCTAAGGCTTGTGGTAATCTATAACAGAAAGTCAAGTCCAAGTTTTTTAACAGGCATTTCAACAGCAAACTCCTTTCACGAACAGGAAAGCTGTGGACACACTGGAAAAATGCCTACGGTGAAATGATAATTCTTTGATGCTGTTTGAGGCACAAGATTCCTTGAAAGATGCAGTAACACTACACTCCTGCGACCAATTTCATTCCTAATTCAATTTGCACTTTCTGTACTAGACCCCAGCGAAGGGAAGCATCTCCTCTCAGGAAAGCCCTATACATGTTTGAAGTTCTGTGAAAATTTAAAACACATGTCATTGTCCAGGATAGATATGGTTTAATAGCCTGAGCTCTGGCCTCTTTTTCCACATGGACCATGTTCAGAGCACTTAAAGCAACGATGTTATACCTATGAGTACTTTTGCAAATGCTGATTGAGAGATCATGACCCTGTTGGAACACAGAAGGCAGAGAGCACAGGTAGGTCATTAAAAATACATGTAGAGTAAGACCTTACTTAATGTGGTACAATCAGGCCTTAAGCATGAACTTGTGATAGCTATGAACTGAAGAATGATAGTAGAGTTTTTATGTGTGTGTATATATAGCTAGAAATACATACATAAATACACATATACAGATGTGATTTATAATAATTAATAAAATGTTCATTTGTTTTTTGTTTCTTTCAAAGTGATAAATAAATATTGAACCATTGCCAGTTTTGTCATGGAATTGAAGTGAAACAGTACCTTTTTAAGTTTTATTCTTAAAACATGAGCCAACCCCTGATGGGCTCTCTGAGCTCTCAATATTTTACTTTATTTCAGAAACAGCGAAATACTCTACTGATTCTTTTGTGGTTTGGCTTGTCCTTGTTTGGACTTCAATACTTTCCTAAGTTTCTTTATTGTCCTCAGAATGTCAGGTCCAATTTTGGCTTATTGAATTTAGGATCCAGCATGAATCTTAAATTAATTTCTCTTAAGGATGTCTGAGTCCCAGAGCTTAACTGGATCCATACCCAAATGAAAGTGGGCCATCTAAGATGGCCCTTTGCTGTTATTATTGCCTTCTGTCTGCCAATTACATTTAGATTACACACAATACACCCATGACTGAACTGGTACTGTGCTCTCTAGATATTTCTGCTTATTTGTATTAAATAGTCTTAGACAAAAAAGTATCTATATGAAGGAGATAAAAGGAATAGAGAAAGGGAAGAGTTTTATCCCCTCTCTTGTAGCAACCTGGTTTAATAGCAACCTGTTCCAACTGTTGCAGAACAAATGGGTTTTACAAAACAAGTATTTTGTTTGCCTTTTTGCATTATTATGATAAAATATAAATTCCAGAAGCAGAAGAGTGCTGTTTCAGCAGAGTTAAAAAGAGCAGTGGGGGATTCTCAGACAGGCGTATGCACATTCTCAGGTCAGGAATGCTCTTTCAGAGAGCAGCAAGCTGTGAATGTGCAGCTGCAGGCTTCAGCCTCCTGAATAATCTGCATTCAGAGACTGCAAAGTCATCAATATTTATGGACTGGCGAGATCATCCCTGGCATGCAACTACATCTGCCAGCTCTCTGTTTACTCCACATCCTTTTCTCTGCAAGTTTCAGGTTCTTATTTCCTGAGATAGTAGGTTTGCCCTTTGAAGCAGAGCTCCTTCAGTGAAACAGAGAAGATGCTTCCTGAATCACACTGAGCAAAGCATGTTAACCATCCGCGTCGAGCAATACCCACTGCAGCAGATGTTGTGTGAGAAACGGGAGCTGCTGCTCTGTACAGTTTCTCACACTCCGCCCTGCCTTGGTCAATGCAGCATTCTTGCTCTGACTTATTTGCTTGCAATTGCTTTAAAGCAAAAGGCTTTCAGGCCCTTTTTTCAACAGGAACTGCCATTTTGTCTTCAGACAGAGCCTGCTATGAAACAGAAATGTCCACACAGATGTATTTCCCCTCAAAGGGAAAGTCTGTGCACCAAGAGCAGCACTTGAACCACGTCCACTGGGTCAATACAACCCATCTCACAGTGAGCCAATGAAATAATTCTTAATTTTCCAAACAAAGGAAAATGAAAAAAATCAATTTTTGTGTACCAAATCAGGCATAGCTTCAGAGAACATTCATTTAACAATCTTATCTATTCATCTCAGAAGGTTTAGAGCATTATTAATAATAATGTGACATTTTCTTGTAGTTTTATTTTTAAATAAAGGTCATCAAGAACAGCAATGCATTATTTATCTTTGCACAATATAAAATATAACATCCGTATATTTTCTTGTCCAAATTTGTGCATTAATGCTGTGTAAATATAAGTTGAATAAGTTGGCTGTCCAAATAGCACAGAAACAGTAGTGGAAACCTTGTGTTACACCAGTCATCTTAGATTCTGGATGCATTTACTTCAGCTAATTTCTTTTCTCACATTTTCCCATGAATATTTAGGTTACAGAATTCTATTAGAAGAGGTCCCATGTATCAGGAGTCCTAATCTTGCATACTAATTGTTCATAAAACATGCATTTTCACTTAATTTCTGTAAGTGTTAATGTCCAATGCTCTTTCACCTAAGATTGCTGGATCAAAAGTAAAAATTACACTATTTGTCCAAACACAATTCCCTAGCTGCATATTCCAGGCTTCTGATTTTCTCTGTATGAAAACTGTCACTGTGTCTAAAGTACAAAAAATAATTTCTTTAACAGAAATTATTCCATGCAAGTAATTAATGTGACTTCTAAAAGTCATCAAAATTTCATCACAGAGGAATTATTAATGAAATTTCATAACAGTAAAGAAGCAGGAGAGAAATAATATCTCTACATTCCCACATATTCATGTGTTGGTTTTGATGTGGTGGTTTTGTTCTGGTTTTATTGTCTGCATGGTACTATGGAGTAACTTAGTTTTTTGTCCAGAAGACAGAAATCCTGGAGGAAAGGCAATTTCTTTGTCTACCCTGGCAATTTATATGATCCAGTGAAGGTGGTACAGCATGGTGAAACTTAAAAATCCTTCTCTTCAATTGAAGTAAATGATGCCACTTTACATCTTTTTAGGTCCTGCATTCATATGGTAGTCAGGAAACTGTGCCTACTACATCAAAAATTGCAATTGCTATTTAAAATATTTATCTTTGTTATAGCACATTTTAATGCAGTGTGCAGGTGACACATCAAATAGGCTCCAGTTTTGATAGAGTAATATGTCTTGTTTGGGTTGATATTGTGGCCTGGGATACAGAGCTGACCTGCTAGGTTTCAGAGCCCCTGCTGAGTGGCAGCTGACAGAAGATGACAGCTGCCCCCTCCTCTAAACCCTATCTGGTATCTGAAGCATCATATGAAAAAGGACCCATCTGGATGACACCTTCAAATGTATCAATATACTTTGTTACCATTGACATGGGGCTGGCAAGACCTCAAAGTCCCAAAAAGTATTTGACAAAAATTCTAGAATATTCTGGACCATTAATAATATTCCTGATGTATAGAAATTATTTGTGATGTTAATCTCACAAAAAGAATAGTAATTTGTGACATATTCTTCCTAAGATTTCTATAAAATCGTTGCAAGTTGATCGCCTGAAGAAATTTTGGACCTGTACTCTTTTCAGTATAAGTTTGCAGAGTTCAGCTTTAGTGTTGGGCTGTTAATGTGCTATGTGTGCCAGATAGGAGGAGGGTGGAGAACAGTAAAAATAAATTTGAAGGAGCAGGGGAATGAGGAATACTAAAAAGGAGGACGAAGGAGTGAACACTGCTGTTAGAGGGTAGCAGAAGTGAGGGTTAGCAGGATGTGAGATGACTGGAGCATGTGCATGAGAGTAGTGCTTGGGAGGTGTAAGATGAACACGAAATGCTTGAGGAGCAGGCAGGGAGTAGAAGACATCTGGATGAACAGATTGCCACTTAGGTTAGGCTGAGATCATACAGAGACGTGGGCATTTCTGCTGTGAGTTAAATGTGTGACTTTGTGCAGAGCACTGTCCTGGCTTGAAGTGAATGCATGCTGCTCCTATTTGTTGTCATGCAAGGTGGCTTTTTGGGTATTCCCAGCAGCCTAAGCTTTCTTTAGACTTTTTCCGGTTAAATAACTGTTTCCAGAATAACATCCCATACTGGGAAGCAGATGTAGAAGTTCATGTGCTCAAGCCTTCACTTCTCCACCCCTGGCTGTTATTACCAATGTACCCCGAATATAAATTTGTAATCTCTATTTTTTCTTGTCTTCCCCTCTCAAAATTAGGTGGATGGGTACATATTGCCTGACTGGCTTTCCTGCACCCCAGCTTTTCTGCCTCCACCCCAACAGCAAATACTCCAAAGAAAGAGAGTATTCATCAGCATCTTGGCAGGGCTACCACATCCACAGAAGGAAGGGGTTTGGAAGCACAGCCTGGTGTGCATGAGTGGGTGCTTTCAGGAAGCAGTCTCGTAGCTAGGGCTCCTTCTGGTGAATCTGGATAACATGGGGTCAATTTCTTTTTGACAGAAAAGGGAATGGGATTTTCCACAGCTTGGGAATGTGCCCTTGTCTTCTCTGAGACTTCTGTGAATCTGACTCTAGTTCTTAACAAAGCAGCAGTTTACAAAATAAAAAAAAAAATAAATACCTAAAGTGTTACTGGGCATTACTTGTAAAACTGGAACAGGACAGAATGACTGCACAGGCAAGGAATTCTTATTTTAACTGAACCATCCTTTATTAGCTGATTGGTTGTGGTACAAACTGTAGTTTTATCTCAAATTTATTTTCTTCTTCTACAATCCTCTCAATATGCCAAGTTCTAGCAATTACTGTTTTAAATTTTCTTTCCCTTTTAAAGTAATGTCTTAGAAGTGACATAAGCATTCAGACAGAAATCACCTCTCTGACTACTCTTAGTATATCCACGACAGGATTTTTTTTCAGTATCTTTCCTCCCCATTCTGTGTTGTGATTTAATGCCACAGTCAGTGGTTTCTCCACTAAATTTTAAATGCATTACAGAACTTCTGGTTATGAAACCCAAGCCTGGAGCCATCAGCTTCTTTTGCTTTCTTAAGTCTTCAGCTCTTGGTTTTCATCAGTCTTTCCTGCTTCTCTTCTATTTCATCCCCTTTCTACTCAAATCATGCAGCTCACACTTATTTTCATCAGCCTGCTCTGAACTTGAAGGCTTTTCATCAGTTTTGCTTCTTGGGTTTGTTCCAGTAACCTTGTCTCTTTGTTTTTGTGGTGTCAACAGTCATGCTTTGATCTGCAGCTTTTTTTTTTTAAGTAAAGTGTGTGCTTTGAAAAGGTTATAACTAGAAGGGAAAAGATGCATGGAGAACCATTTATCACAAGTGCTCCTCCAGTATTATTTTGACATGGGAGAAAGAAAGGAGTAGGAATTTTTCCTAGCATTATCATTCTCTTTTTAATGCTCATCTCATTCCAGATATGACATGAGAGTAAGACTGCCTTTCCATGTATAAATACTTAACTGAGACACAGAGATTGACTGTATGGCTTTAGATTTAAACCAATCTACAGCCAAGGAGACAGAATCCTTATGCATCCAAGAATTTTCTGTTGCTTTTTGTGAATTCTTGCCCTTTTTGTATAGATTTTATACAACCTATGAAAATGGTTAAATTGTGTTTATGACTATTGTATGGTAGAAAAGCAGGCATGCCTAATAATTTTCAGGAAAAGCATTAAGCAGTTAATGGCAATGCTCCTTCATTGACTGGGGAGAACTAATTGGACAGTTTCCAACAGAGTCCATGGAAAAATGCAGATCATATCAAGCAAACATCAGCTGTGAGAGTATCCAAGGTTAGAGGGAGACTCGTGCTTCATTTATCAGCCAGGATTAAAGGCAGTGGAGAATGTTCATTGCAACTGTGCAAACATAAAACATATTAAAGGGCCAAGACATTGAAAATGTCAACCACTGCTGTTCCGAGCCTATCCATCACAGTGAGCCAGGAGTCATCGCTGTATCCCGCAGTGAGTCATGAGTGAAGCAAATGTTACATAAGCTTTTTTACCCACAGGGATTTCAATTAACTTCCAAAATAGAGATGCATTGTGTTGAATGTCATGCTGATACTGAAGACCTCCACAATGTTGTCGTGCCCATAGACATTTTCAGATTATTTAATCAGCCTTGTCTGGAGGGATTAAGGCAATGGGACCAAAACTATAGTTAGCAGGCCCCATATGATGGGCAACCCACCACAGTTAGCCTGATAGTCACTGATTGTAATCCAGTACTATGTGGTGTGGAGAAGGAACTCACACCGCTTTGTGGGAATGATGGTAGCTTAATTCCCTTCTGCAATCAATGTGTCTCAGGCATAAGAATGGACTTTACTGGAACTTTATGTTATTGGCAACTAGAAATCTCGTTCTATCACATTCCCCAAGAGGTTGTATCAATGCACACCAAGGGTTATGTGGGCTGGAAGGTGTTAGTCATTCCTCTGATATGTTCCCTTAAGTTATCAGGGGGAATAACTTCAGGAGTTACTGACTCAAGAAGAAATTTCTCAGCTGAAAATCACATATGGAGCATGAAGGGCCTTATTGTAAGCAAACAGTGAAGAAGTTTGGGAGGAGTTATCTGACAAGAATGCTCACCTAGCTTCCTGTAGTGGAGAAGCTTAAACCTTTTCAAGAGTGTCACATGACAGTCACTTCACTGACTGGTGGACACATTATTTTCTTACATGAAGCAACAAAAATGGGTTACATGTCTTGATGCAATAGGAAGTGCAAACTCTGCTTTGCTGAACACAGTCCCCTTACACAGTGTTTGGGGTAGTGTTGTTTGTACTCTATCAAAACTTAAAGGAAATCTCTTGGAGACACTTTCCCATAAAATTAGGGATGCAGCAGTACATTTTCCTTCCCAGGGCAGAAAATAAGAGCTTTTCTCTGAAACTTCTGAATATGTGATGGGATTGATTCCCTTTGCATACCAACTTGAAGGCACTGAAGCAAAGCAAAGCAAAGATAATTTTAACCAATGTCAATCTTCATGTCAATCACCTTCACTATCACTACGTACCGTCCCTGAATCATGACCTTGTGCACTCCCATGTGCTTCTTATCTTCTTATATTCAGCTGTTGTCCTTCTCATTCCCTTGATTTGTCCTTTAGTTAGCTATCTCCTTCTTCCTCCTTTTCTTCCAGAGTTTAGGGCATGGAGGGAATGTAGAGCCAAGATTCAGGTGCCAGTATTATAAACTAGCAGCTTTCTTGAATATGATATATATGTGCAGTAGCAGCATTAGAAAATAACAAACAAGAGAAGAAATAATGGGGATCTTTTAAACTAACAGCCAAGAAGAGAAAAAAAAATGGGTTTAAAGTGGTTAAATTGGTTATATTTCTGAATAGAACCCAGTGCTGTGCACAATCCAATTAACTGTAGAGATGCGTAAAGAAAGCTCCATGGGATGCAGATACCATAAATGAGAACTGCATGATTACACAGAAGTTGTAAAATATCTCTGCACTGTTAACTACAAGATGTGGGGTATTTTGGTGTTGTTATTTGTTAGAGCTGTTTTATCCCAGCCCTTCCAGTATTTACCCATTGATTAATTTAAGTGGAAGTGTGTTCTCATTCAATTTAACTTTGAAGATCAGAGCTTGATTTGGTGTACTCACAATATTTCCTTATGATTTCCTGTTTTGAAAGAGTATCTGTTTCTGATCTTTTAAAATCAGTTTTTGACAGCTGATTTTGCAAACAAGTTGTCTTCATTTGTCTGCTTTTCAAAAAAATGGACAATTGAAATATCACACAAATTGGTTTTCTGGGTAAACAAGTAGCTTAGACTGCTCAGAAATATAGCAATCTGTTGTTGAGCATTTTCTCTGCCCTCTTGTGCAAAGTCCCTTGCCCTTTTGTGAGCATGAGGATAGACAGAAAACACACATTCCCTATTAGAAAATAAAAACTTTCTTTTTTATGTGTTCAACATCCTTTTATAATGAAATGCTTTTAAGCAGAATGTTGAAATTGAAAATGGAAACAGCAATGGCTTGCAGGCACATTCTAGCACTATGCAGCAATTGAGTGTGATTTGACAATGCCATTACACAGTGAAAATTCTTCTTGGGATTTGTAAGGCAGTAGAAATAAATGTTATTAGGCTTTCTTATTAGTTGGGAAATAGTAGTGGAAAAACTGATGGTGGAGGTTTTTTCTATTTTAGGATATTCTGAATAACAGTATCATAACACAGTCGAGAGAGGGATTTTTAAAAGTTTTTCCTTGGGTTTCTTCCCTTATTTTAATTCCAGTTGAATTTCATTCAAAGGTCAAAATATTCTATCCTCCAGTACAGCAAGTTATACAGGAAGTCTTGTAGATTTGAATTCACTGTTCTAGCTCCCTGATGAAAACACCTACTGCAGGGAGGGTGGAAAGAAAATAATCTTTGGTTTCCTAAAGAATGCATTAAATTGGAACTGCTGAAGTCTGTGCAGTTGTAACCAGGTCTGATTTCAAGGCTTAAAAATGGTGACTTCCATACTGATTGGAACTCCACAGAGCACTCAAATAGAATAACGTATCAGAGAGCAAGTCAGCAAATTTAGAGAGGAAAGAAGAGCACCAAGCTGGCCTTTCCCTACAGTATTTCAACATTTTCCCACCATTCCAACAGTACAGGTCTGATCCCTACAGGTGGGCTCTGTCTGCACAGATGACTGTGCAGATGCCAACACCTTTAAGATCATCACAACTTTTTCTTCTTCCAGATTCTTCTGTCATTTATGAAGTCTACCTTCACTTGGCCAAAGGTTGCATGAACCAGGTCAGAAGTTTTTTTAACTGTAAATCAGGTTAAAATGTACATGTACAATCTCTGGAGGATTGTATCCCAGGAGAAGGTGTGAACTGTTTAGTGTGTCCAACATAAAAAATCAAGAGGATGATGCTGTGAAACGTGATTACACTGTGCTGTGACAGCAGTCAGCAATTCTGGGGGGAAGAGTCAGTGTGGTTGCCCCAAGGGTCATCCAACTGACCTGTCCTCCCACAGCCCCACATTTCTCCAATGGGATGAATGCCATATGGATGTCAGTTTATGCCAGACTCTGCACAAATACTGCAGGGAAAGGAAGGAGAATCAGCGGATTATTCTTATCAGAACAAAGAGAGACAACATGCCTCAGAAAGCTAAAGAGATAAATGCATAAGCTGGAAGAGAAGCAGCGTAAAGCAGAACAGTCCTGTCAACAGTCCACTTTAAAAGCACAGGTAAGGAACTCCCTTATTTTTCTCTTTGAAATAAATGAAAAGCACACAGAAAATTGGGCATAGGTACACTGCTGATTTTATCTTTTGTCTTTGTCAAAATTCTGTACTTTAACTCACTGTGACATCAGATAAATCTGCCTGTTGACTATGACTTTCATTCAGTATGAAACAAAAGGCCTACTAGGAGAAACAATTTTCAATGGACTAAAAAGGAAAAAAATTAAAGTCTTTCAGCATCTTCCTTCATGGTGTTATCTATGATTTTTATCAGCAATTTGAAATATTATAGATACCTTTTAAGTCATCTATATATTCAACTAAAAATCAGATGGGAATTTAAAATAAAATACCAGAGCTATTGACTCTCATATTCTGTTTTGAATTGACATACTTGGGCTATTCTATTTTTGCCTTATTTTCAAGGCTTTCTGGTTTTGTTTGTCTTTCATTTCATTTATATGACAATCATAACATGCATCAATGCACATGGTCTCGCACCACTCCCGTGAGAAGAATACGAACATTAAACTAATGGGGATCAATACAGGGACCAAAAATCAGGAGGAATTTTATCAGCATACTGCAAGTGTGACCCATGAGTTAGAGCACCTTCTCTGCATGACCTCCAGCAAACACAAGCACAAGGCCTCAGGGCACAGCTCAGCAAGTCACTGCAGCAGGAACACAGAAAGTTTTGTATCAGACTGTTAGACGCCAAATGCCTGAGTCCTCCTCACTTCTTTAACACAAGATCTTCCTTAACGGCAAGTGACTGAAATAAAACACAGAGACATGTAACCCTGATGCATTGCATGCAGTCTGTGGGGGCTTTGTGTGTGTGCCTGTTTTATAATACTTCAAATAACAGCAGGTCTTAATACATTTCATCTAAAAAAATATTTCCTCTCAAGGATGAAACAAGCTGATCTCTGATGCAATGATCCCCAGATATCTGTACATATCTGATTGTCTAAGTGGTTTGAAATAGTAGCAGGGTTTCCATGTCATTGAGATGCTACTTTTTGATCTCAATTGAAATTTAAAGAAATTATTATGATCTGTGATTATGATCAAGTGTCCTATGACTTGTTTCTGAGAATGAACTAAAGATTCAGGATTCTCCTCAGCCCTCCTCCCATTGAAAATGTTTCTTTTGGAAAATACTTCTCACCTGCAAGCTCCATAGCAGTAGTAGAAAAGAAGAGCATCAAGCAAAAAACAAAGTCCCTAGGGACGAATATTTACAATATAATTTCATACAGTCTCATTCATCTCTGTGCTACTTGTTTATTTCTATTGTAACCACAGCTGTCAGTGGTTAGACTAATAGAAAACTGAATTTTGCACTATGCAAAAAGGAGGGACTGATTAACCACAAGGGCAAGGGAATTATACCACACACTTCCTTTTGAAGGCCAAACAGGGAGTTGGGCCCTGTGTTTCAGAGTATCTGCAGTGTAGAGCTACAATGTTTATATGTTTCCTGGTATAGCAGCTACCTACACTTGCTAGCTGTATAACCAAGAACAAATGACAAAATCAGCCAAGGATGTGAAAATTAAACCTATTGCAATATGGACATTTTGGGTTGTTCCAGAAGTCTCTTATCCTTGTGTGATATGTGACAGCCAGACATAGGCAACTTCTGTGTGTCTCCCACTGTGATGGGCAGAAATTTTTATTTTACCGTAGAAAAAGAGTTTTAAAAGTTGTTATCCCTTTTGAAACTATTTTATTGAAGTGTTACTTTAAAGGATTGGGTTGGATTGTTTAAAGAAAGCAGAATAGGAAAACCCTTCTAAATAATTATAATTTTCCTGAACAAAAGTGGTTAGTTGAGAATTCTGTCTTCTCGGGACCTTTGTTTAGTAGTTGCAAGAAAACTCTGTGAGCAACGACTCAGAAAACAAATACTGTGTATCCAACATCTGGTCTGTCTTGGTTTTCACTGCTTACCCAGCTTCATACTATCCCAGCACTTGCATATTATTATAGTAAAAGAAAAAAAAGAAAGAAACACCGTAACTTCTTTGTTTGTACAGTCCTGAGACATTTCAGTAGGGCAATCAGTTAGAAATGCTTTCTTATTTTGCTTTTCTTGTCTTAAATGTTCTGAGGAAGAAAGATTTTCCTCCTGCCGTTGAACAGAAACCTGCACAAAGCACAGCCTGTTCGCAATAGAAAGAGCCAAAATTCAACTCAGGTGAACTCCTCCCATGTGCACACTGGGTGACTTGTTTTGCTCTGCAATAGAGTAAAGCTATCATGTAAGGCGGTGAGAACTGCCTGGCTTCTTGTCTTTAAAGCCAGCTGTGAGGTCAGTCAGTTGCCCTTCTTATACTGCTGTAACAGAGTTGTTTCTAACATATAGGAAATGTTAAATATTAAATGTATTTGTCCTCCATGAGTAGAGGTAATAAAACCCACAGACACAGAATATTTCCTGCAGTCCTTCTCCACAAGGGTGGCCTAAGTGGGGCTAAAGGCAGTCTGGCTGTGGAAGAGGCACCAGGGACTGTTCCATCAGGAGATGCTTTGGCAGGGCTGCCTATGGCCGGACTCTGCAGTTGGAACAGACAGAGCAGGACACAGGCCTTCCTCACAGCTAATGCCAAGGCTGCTTCTGAGAATAGTACAGGCACACCTAGAGTACCCTTTAACAAAAGCAAATACCTCTGCCTCCCAAAAGATGACAATAAAACTTTTTTTAATATCAGAATATGTCTTTGTCATGACAGAAACTTTTTCTGATTGTTTTGAATACCTGTAATGGCAGAATCTGCAGTCTTAGCCTAGGCAGAAGGCTACATTGCTCTGTATATCTTGTATGTTTACCATACCAAGCCTTGAAAGTCTTGGAAAGCTTGAAGCAGAAAAAAGCTTGAAATCTTGCAGGTCTTTCCTTTGGAAGGTTTTGACTAATGGTTTACAAAGAGCAGACAGCCCACTACACTCAAAGAACTGTTTCTTTTATCAATAGAATGAAGCATTTGCAAGGGTAAAAAAATAAAAACCCACACAAAAACTTTCTAGGTGTATAGACTACATACAGTTATCTTTTGTCAGTGATTCATACAGCCTGATTTCTCTTGACACCCCCAAGAGGCCTCTCCTGAGCTGTTCCTTTTTCCTTATGGATCCAATTGCCATAGCAATACATTCAGATGGTAAACATCCCAATTACAACATTATCAAATAATACTGAGAAATTGTTATGGAGCACTTCTCTTTTCACTATGTGTGTTGCAACCATAAAGTCTGACATGCTGCAGTGCTGAAGAGCTTTATGTCAAGTGTCCAGCAAAACATATAAAACTCAAATCTAACTGTGGAAAAGTGTAGCAGCTGATGTTTAAGTTTGACCTTTTTACGTACATTAAAATCTGGTTTAGATCATTGTTAGAAGTTTTTATGCTTTCTTCTGACTTCATATAGTTAGATTCTTGATATTTAGTGTTTTACAGAGAGAAATGTAAACAAATAAAATTGAATTTCCTTTGCTCCTTTTCTCAAAATGCTTCCAAGTAATTTTCCCACTGCTTAAATGAAAGATTCTGAGTGGATATCTCTGTGTTGTAAAGAAGATGTATGACTTATTTGGAAGGGCCACCATCTCACTTTTTGCTCATTCAAGCACTGGCCAATTTTACTCTATGTATTCAAATAGCTGTCAAGCTCATTTATCCCATCACAGCACTATAAAATTCTTCTATGTCTGCACATTTTATATATATGCAAGTACACACACACACACACACACATGTATATGTTGACACACATGTGCATGCTTTTGTTTATATACCTTTAGACAGATGCATGTAAAAGCTGTGTGAAGTACAAGATGACCATCTTGTTCAGCTTTAGTTGGTTCAACAAAATGTTTAGGCCTTGCATGAAAAGGGCAATCAAGTATAGTGCTCAAAATCTCCTTTCTGATTTGTTTCTTCTGATTCCCAAACTTCATTTGTTATCATGTTCAAGCTTTATTCTAATTTTGTAGCCTATAGCAGAGCATGTGGGAGGGGTGAGAAGTCAAGAGAATGCAGGACTTAGCGCAGTGCAGCAAACTGAAATGTCAGAGATGTGTATCACAGAGCCGTGACAAAAGTAACATTAAACCCTTTGCTGGACAATGGATTCTACACACGCCCACATCCTAAGCACATACATGCCCAGCATGTCACCACTGGTGTCCTTGTTTGCTCCCCAAAACCCAAATGCACTAGCAAACATAACATCATGGAGGAGTCTAAAGGATTATCCTTATTCATATTGCTGCACTTTGGGTTAGAAATGAACCCTAGTGAGACAGAAATTCATTGCCAAGAGAAGACATTCAACTATTACAACACATAATATGCCATGAGAACCTCTTTGCAGGGAGGCACACAAACAGTTCCCAGTTGCAGTTTATCAGTATAAGGATGTGCACTTCTCACTAACGGCTTCCACCCAGGAGGCATCTGACCATGCCAGAGGTAGGGAGAGCAGCTGAACTGTCAGCACAGGGCTGGGTGCTGCTGGTGCTGGATTGTATGACTGCCCTAACATGAAATCTGCAAGTTTACTACCCACGGTGTAAAAGCAGAAAATTGCACAAACTAAGGCATCTTGGGATTATAGAAGATAACATGAAACCTAAGAGTGAATTACAGCAGTTCACAGTAGTGGTTTTACACCATCACTTGTACAGAGGGATTTAGTCCTAACTGTTTGAAAAGTTTGTTAATTAAAAATTGTTTGGTAGGACAATGAGAAAAGGTGGTGAATGATGGCAACAGACTGCACTTAGTGGGCCTTCTGATAACTGGGGCCAGCAAGAAAGCTTTTATTTGTCAAAGAGCTTATTCAGCACAGTTAAGCAACTGGTAAACACTACACCTACTGTATTTGTGAAAAGCGTGTTTCAATGGGACCCCTGGTGTGTCAGCAGGCTTATTCACAGAACTTAATGAGTGTAAATTGGTATTTGCTAGTGTAAAAATACTTTCCCATATACAGAGAAAAAGAACTGATCTTTTAATTGATCTTTGAACTATGTTACAATTGTCAGTCCTGAGATGCCAGTGTGCAAAGTTAATTAAGTTGTCAAAGGTATTTTAAGAAGCTGAGCCTGGTTTTGTTTGAAGGTCTTTGTCATTTGCAAATTTGAGAGAGGCACTGCGAAGCTGTGGGTGATGCTGGAGTAAACAGAACCAAATAGAGGCACTGTTATCTCTGTCAGGATTGTTCTTTGTTGTGGGTGAGGATCATCTTATTCTGGCTCTCACAGGATTTCTCTGTGATGCCAGGACTAAAAGCAGGCTTGAAGACTATAAAATTTAAAACAAACAAGCAAAACTGCTAGCCAGTGCAGGTGAGCAAAGAAAATGGACAGAGGAATTTTGTACCATCTTCTAAATTTGATGTGCGTTTAGCAGGAAGAAGGAAAAAGAGAACTAATGCAATAAAAACAAAACAAAACAAAAATATTAAAATTGCACTTATACCTAGCTTTTGTAACTATGGTCCTAAACATACATTTCTTGAACATTTCCAGTCTCTGCTTTCCTCTTCTGTGCTTACATGTTTAAAAGAATGAAATCTGGTTGACTATTCAATTACTACAAGTATTTTCAGAATGCCTTCCAAAGCAGCCCTAATACTACAAGAGTGTATCAATTTTATTTCCAAGTGTGTGAGTGGGTGTGGCTGCAGGGGTATGTCCCGTGAGAACAACATCTTTCATGTGCAATAATCATTGTCAGTTTGTAGCTGGATACAGTTATCTTCAAGGGAGAGTGTCTTCTCTCTGATGGGTACAGTAACTGCTCTCCTTAGTTTTGTTGTCATGTCTATAAAAAGATAGATTTGTCGGAATCATTGTGAAAAATACATTTCCTTGGAAAAAACAGAATAGCAACAATAAGTGTGTCAGTCCTGCAAATCCTTCATGAGCAGAACTCCTTCCAGATCACAGGAGCTCAATGAAGAGTAGATTTACAAGGTTTCTGATGAGATAGAACTTGTAAATTAGTCACAATAGAAGAAATGAAATGACTTAGGAGAAATTTTTCCAGAGAAAATAAAATGCCAGAAAATGTAAGGAATATTACAGAAACCATTGTTTTGCAAGTCAAAGGGGTAAGTACAGTAAAATGACAGGATTAAAACTGAAAATGAATATTTTGAATAATTCTTTTCCAGATGTGATAATAATGAAAGAAGATTTAATTTCCTAAATTTCTCATCAAATGACCCACCTTTAGAATGGAAGTATTTTGAGGAGGAGACTGATAGTTTCAATAACAGAAAAAGTTCTGTAAAGATGTTAATTTTTGTGAGAGGCTGCTTGTAGAGAGGGGCTGAGATAGCTCTTGCAGAAAAAGGCAAAAGTTACAGGGAATGTGTTTTGTTTTCCTAGTTAACAAAGAGCCACCTCACCAGGATAATGTAAGAGAGAAGGTCGTGGAGTTCTTTTTCACATACATTCACAGATCAGTGCTGTCACACGTCTTAGCAAATACAACTTATGAAGGATGTTTGAAACACAATCTTTGGACAGCTTCCCTTAGAAATGAATTTAACACCTTCAGATAATACAAGTCCCTTGAGCTCCAGAAGATCAATAAATTCGTGTAGGTGGAGGCTGCCGGTGATGCACAGCAGGAGCTGTTTCCCAGCTGTATCACTGATTAGCAGGAATCTCACCTTGCCAAGCCTTTAAAGCCTTGCAGAAAATGCACCAATTAAGTGTTCAAATCCTTCAGCCTTAAGCCATATGTCAAGGGAAAATAATTCACTGGCACAGGCCTTTGGGTCAAGCTTCTTAGCCCAGCAGTTGATGTGATAATGCTTTAGTATTGTGCTGCTTGCCCACCCAGGAGGAAGGAGAGGGAGACCTGGCTATTGTTTCTCTCTAAAGCAGTGCTCTGAAGAATATGAATGTAAGTGTGACTCATTAATAATCTCAATTTTAAAGAACGGTGATGGAGGAGGAGTGTTTAAAGTATTCTTGGCTCAGGGAGTATTCATTGAAAAAGCACTGCTTAGCTCTGCTTCACAGCTCTGCCTGCAGTTCAGGGCGCTTGCTGCCACTACCCTCTACTTGTGCCAAGTAAGTTGTCATTTTTATGGGGAGATTTTGGGGAATGAGCAAGAAAATCACATTTGTTTATGGAAAAGGATGGATGATTATTAAGGGTTGGGAGAGAGTGTTCACTGAGGATAGCTGCATGTCTAGCTGCAGACTAAATTAAGAGAGTCACCGAAAGTCTGCGAAAAGTTCCTCAGATGCTGGAATTGCAAAGCAAGATTGATTACCTCTACCTCAATTACTCTGCCCATAGAATGAGGCTACTAACCTTCTGGGAGGCAAAGGAAAACCCAGAAAAGATGGCTGCAAACTCATGTTCTGAGGAACAAGAAGGGGCCCCACTTTTCTGAACTTCAAAATTTGTTGCTTTTTGCAGTGCAGAAGAGGCAAGCACCTGGCCACATGGTCATTGCAGTATTGCCACCCGAAGCCCCTCCTGCCTATCTTGGCATCCAAAGGGTCTTAGACCCACTATACAGTGAGAGGCCCCAGCCTCAGCTCTAAGGAGCAAGAGGAAACACAAAGACTTTGTTTAAAAGAGAAAGCTAGAAATATTTAAGGCACCCTACAATAGGAAGACAATTGCTTCTGCATTGAGGTGCATATTGGATCACGAGCCACCTCTTCTCCATACCACCCACCCTGCTCTCACAGCTCAGCAACCCTGGAGGGACCTCAAGGTGGGAGATAGCAAGACACCCTGAAACCTAGTTGATAAAGCAACCTCTCCCAGAGCTCATATATGTCAAAGGAACAAATTTCCTCTTAAGTGTGTACAGCTCTGGCTCTAAGAAGTGCCAAGTGTGAAATATATATGTTGTAAGGAAAAAAATAAAGGAGAGTAATGTAAATTAGGCACAGACACAGAATACAGAGATATTACAAACAAACAGTAGATATGAGTTTGTTTCAAACTGAGTTTCTCCACCTGCCTATAGTTGTCTCATACATATGACCAAAATACTGGACATGGTTTTGCTTTCACAAGGTTTCTGCATAAATGTTTATATGCTGTGAATTAAATCATGCACTTAAAGAGGGAAGAGAATGAAATGGAAAACTTGCTAACTGTAATGATGGATGTATTGCTCATTACTCACACTAACGAACGTCCAGTGCAGGCAGGAAATTTCCAGCCAGTAAATGTATCTCTCTGAAAATATGCCAGGTAGAGGTAAAGAAAAATGTTACTTTGGCTATTTTGAATTACTTCTTGAAGGGTTCAAGATTCTTGCTGCAAAAAAGAATAATGAAGAACCTACAATATTTAGAAATATTGAACAATTGGAATAACCTGAACTCAATAAACCAAGCTTTTCTGTTTGTCTTTCTCTATAACTTGTTCTGCTCCTGGTCTATCTATGAGAAGTCTTTTATAATGTGTATGTCTATCTTACTTCATTAAAACTGACATTATTAATTTGCAGCTAAGGGAAAAGCTTTGTCAACCTCTCACTTGAAAATGTGAGTAGCATAAAATGGTCAGTTTTCTAGTCCTCTGTGTTAAATATTTAATTTATTTCAGTACTTTAGGAGATCAGGGAGAGCTGTCTCTTCAGTCAGCCCCTTTGTTAAGCTAACCTCAGCTCTGCTAGACAGCTGCTTTAAAATAATAATTTAGATCTTGGAAGTTAAACCAATACTTTTTCTGTAGCAGTGAATCTTTTCAAACACATCATTTAGTCCAAAGGTGTGTGGATTGACCCATAACTATAAGTATTCTTTGGCTATATTTTTTTAAGAAACCCATAGTAATTTTCACCTCTACATGCATATGTGTTTATATGGTATCTTCACATCAAGAATTCACAGGTACAAATAAATACTCTCTACTCATTCTTCTATGAGCCATCTTTTTGTTATACATGTACAAGGGGAGCCTGTTCTGTGAGTAGCTTTTAGGTGAGAAGGACTAGGTGGGACCAGGCCAGATTTCACACATCATTAAACCCTTTTAATAAATTGATAAAACTCCACCCTACAAGAAGTCGAATTCTTTGCCCAGAATTCTTCTACTGGAAGATTATGGAAGAACTAGAGTTCCCATATGTCTGTTTTTCCACAGACATTTCCTGTTTTTCTACCTGAATTTTTTTCTGGGACAAATTTGCAGATTCCTTTTGATGTTTTTTTCAGGATTTCTGGCTGTCTGGCAGTCTGAACAGAGTACTGCTCATTTCTATCCATTTTCAGGCATTACTGCAAAGCCCACACTAGTCAGCTACACAGAACTGGTGCTGTAAGTTTTTTAACAATGATAAAAATAATTATCATCCTGAAACTGTATTCATCTGAAGGCCTCAAATGTTCAGCAAATACAGGATCTTGAAGCAAAATAGGTCAGAAGGGTTATTTGAGCAATCACATCAGTGACTGAGTGACAAACTCCTAGGAGATGTCCTATTACAAAATTTGGATGGAGGGATATGTGTATGTCATTCTTCACTTCTACCCTTTCCTTCAAGACTTGACTTTAAAGGATCTGTTTTTTAAATCCCTGCAAATTTTGAGTACAGACCATTGTCTGAAGCTCTTGCACTTCTTTCCAGGCAGTTTTCAAAACCTGTCCTCTGCTGCTCAGCTTGCCCTGGGTTGGTGGCTGGGCTGCCACACACACTGAGGTGGGAGTGCAAGGACCTACAGCACATGGGGATCCACTGTGCACAACTCTCAGGAGGGGGAACTTGCATCAAACTTCTATTGCTATGGGGGAAGACCACCATCTGTCCCACAGTCATGGTGTTACAGGGGAAGAATAGCAAGAGCTGGATTGAACAGGACATATGGAACTACAGGGAGACTTTGGTAAAACTTTAGGAGTTGGCTTGAAAAGAAGTCTTAAAGAAGCATGAAGATTTGCAACTGGCAGTAGAGACCTTGGGGAAATAGCAGCAGCCTCTTAATTATGTCTGATGAGCCATTTTATCTATGAGATGGTGTGTTTGATCTGTAACTCTATAGCAAAGGTTTTAAACAGATACAGAGCAAAGTATATGCTAGCCTCTTTTGTTGATCACACATGAACTTTTTTCCCCAATTGATAGTGCACAACATAAGCAGGCATAAATATGTATGTTTGTATGTATCAATCCCTTCAAGACTGGGTAAGACTCTATCACTGATGTATATAGGGCAAAACACTTAGGCAGTAGCAATAGCAGTCTTAGAGATAAACAGAAGTTAAAATATGCTGAAAAAAATAATTATTGCAAGGTAAATGTTAGGTCTGCAAGCATTGCTGTTGAAACTATGTACACTGCTGATATCTAGCAGTGAAATTTGGACTTAAATCAGGCCTGGGCATGGGATCACTTTTCTTTCAAATTCAGCACAGCACATGATATAGAGTTTCCTCTGGCTGTGTGCTCTCCTGGTACTTTTATGCTGGCAATGTGGTGAAAGTTGGTACCTGACTAAGCTTAAAGCCTTTTGCAGCAAAGATAACCTATCAGAAGCTGCACTGGTTGAGTGAGTTTACACCCAACCAGTGATTTTTGTCATTCCTTTTTGGTGTCAGAAGTTAGAAATGTAAAGCTGAACTTGTACTTGAACCATGGTCTGAAGCTGGTGACTTCTGGTGACTTCTGGATTTTGCCATCTACCCCGCATGTGGATCTGCAGCTGTAGTGAAAGAGCTACTGAATCTCTGCATTGTCTAGCATTTTTGCCTTTCTTTTTATTTTATTTTTTATTTTTGGGGGAGGGAGTCAAAACTTTGAGCAGCTTTTTGAGAAGGCAAATGAAAGAGTTTGAAACTTGAAGCAAGCTTCTGATGCAAAGCGTTCTCCAGGAGAAAGATTTCTTTTGTTTTCTAAAGATGGTCAGATACTGTATTCACCTGATGTTCATAGAAAGATTTTTACAATGCTGGATTGCCTTCAAAAAAGTGTTTTGAACCTAGGTCCCAAAGGCTTTGTTATGAGCCTCGATGGTTTGCAACTGCAGCAGGACTGTGTATGCCAAAGGCTGTAAACTGGCATCAGGAATTACCTGGAGCTCAAAAAAGGACCTGAGCACTGGCCTGAAGTGATTACAGTGATCTAAGGCAGGCACAAGGCAGACGGCCTCCTTCTGCCACATCTGGAGCCAGCACATTGTCTTATATTTGGCTTGAGAAACAGGAGGCTGCTAATAATGCAGCAGTCAGGTAACAAATGCAGAGGATATTGTGGCCTCAGCAGGAGGAAGGGATGAAACTCCCCATAAAGCTAAAGATGTGAGAAGGTATTTTTGGGAAGGTGCCCAGCTATCCGGACTCAGTAAGGAGTCAGATAAAACTCCAAGGCTCCATACAACTTTAACAAAAAATAGCTTGCAGGCCTTTAATGGGAGACAGCCAGTTTCACTTCCATCAGCATCATTTCAGCCTTGTGTAGGTTCAGGCTGAGCTCTATATTTGATTAAAACTGGCAGGCAGAAGGAGTTTCATGTTTCATTTTTGTAGCCAAAATTTCTGCTGTACTTTCAGACAATCAGACATAGTGCTAATAGCAATAGTTCAGAGATTTTTTTTAAGGAGTAATTGTTTTCATTCTAAGACCTTCATTGCCTGAAGCTTCCTTCACCATTGAACTCCACTTTGTTGATATAGAGCTTCAGTTTAATTTTCTTCCTTACAAATTCTTGTGCGGTCATTAGGACTGTGTAGCCACAGTTGCAAAGGAGGTAGTCAGAGTTGTGCTGAGTTCATTTAATTTCTGTATGCAAGAATTCTGGTCCAGCCTGATGACTACCTCCTTCTCTCACATTCTTGAGGAATGTCCCATCCCATAAAAAAGTGCTGCATGTGAATTACGAGTAGTGATCTGAGAGCATCAGTCAGGCCTGGTTTAGAGGGTACTAATCCTGGAGACCTATATGTTCAGAACGTTATTCCTGTTTTCTCTCTGCTGCTAACTCCTGGCATGTCTAAGTGAACTGTTTATAATCCTAACTGTAAAATGCAGTGTCTGTATTAAATATGTATTAGGTTATATAAATTGTACATGTGTGCCTACAGAGGTATGGACATTTGTTTTAAATGCAGTCTTATGCTTCCTAACAAATTCCAGTTGCGATGTTAACTTCAGTTGCTAAGGTGTCACATTAGTACACTCTCTATTATAAAATTTAAGTTCTTATACCCTTTTTGGAGAACAAAACCAGAGCTAGTCTATTGCCATCTCTGCTATAATTCTTCTGTCCCCCAGATCAGATTGCCTTTGAATCAGTCTTCTTTCTTAGTCAGAAAAACCCATTGCACTTGATCAATTAACAGCCATTTTCAGATGTCAGAATATAGAATACTAAAGAATTTGTAAGACGGAGCTCATCTGACTAACTGCTGCAGTAGTTGCTCTGTCCAGGGAAACATCTACAGTCCATTCTCAGGATATAAGCTTGACACAAACACAGAATAAATCTGTGAGCACTGCAGGAGGCAGATACTAATGGGTTTGCTCTCCTTATTCTCCAGAGGTGTAGCAGGCAAAAGTTCAGGTCTTAATCAGGTGTGAGCTGTGCATCAGTATCCTACTGGAAAACCAATCTTCTGGGGACACAGCACTACAGGGTACCCAGCTGTCCTCCTGACCTCCTTCCTCCCAAGGACAGGGACCTCAAAGGTTTCTACTGCCATTCTGGAAGAAGGTGATCTGTCTCTGAGCCTGGGATCACGGTTCTTCTGACCAGGGAGGGGCCTGAAGCAAAAGTCCAGGGGCATTCTCAGTGCTGCTAAGTGAACTTGAGATAATGTTACTTAAAAAACAAAATTAGGTTTCTGAAGTTGTTCGTGTTGCAGTTCTGCTCTTTCCACCTCACAATTACTTTTGTAATTAGAAAAATTTACCAGAACAACTTCTGTGTAAATGCACTCCAAAATTAATGGCTCATAGTAAAACAGAAGATGACAATTCAAGTAGTTCCTTCTTACAAAATGAAAAAAAAAGAGGATTGAACTAGAAGAAATGTATATTTCTGCTTAGAATTCAGAATTTCTATATGCAAATGGAAAAAAATATCTTTTTGTATCCCCTTTCACTGTAGATCATTATACCAATTTCCCTGGGTTTTGTTCATATCTACTTCTTACTGAATAGGTAATTGTTCTGATAGATAATGAGACTATATTCCAGTTACGTCAGCAGATTTTTGTGAAGTCTGGGTTTGAATGGGTTTGAATCCATAAATGAACATATTTATGCAGAACTATGGGTAGTTTCTGGTAGCTGCAGATGACACTACATGAAGGAAAAATTCTGTCCTTAAAATGTGACTCTAATAATCACTTTATGAGAGTCTATATTTCCTGCTTCCCATTGAATACTTGCTGACTTTACGCACTTTTCAGCTGAAAACTTTCAGTTCTCTAAACTAAAAACTCCCCAAGCTCTCCTTGAGCTCTTCTTATTTCACACATCATCACTGACAATAAAGATAACACAAACCAAATTAAGCTGCCAGCTCTATCTCTGCAACATCAGCTGTGATTAGAATATGCCTTCAGCAACATTTGAAAAACCACACTGGTTTGTTGTGTGCTTGTTGGACACATGAGATGGTAAGGCTTGACTTGACCACCAGATCTTTGTGGATTTGAAACTGAAGAACAAATCCTTTTGCCAACTGAACAAATAGTGTAATGGATGAGACTGAATGAACCTGCATGCATGAATTCTGTATCTACTCAGGAAATTTTGGCAGTCAAACCCCATTCCATGTTTGGCTTTCCTAGCAGATGATATGTACTTTGATCAGGGCTTTTTTAGTGTTGAAAGCAAATAGGTTGGAGATATTTTGTAATGTTTTAATACAGGAATATAACAAAACCTCTTTAGAGAATACTTTTGTCATATTTACTCTCTTGTCTTCTCTTATTCCTCTTATAGGTTTTCTTTAAATGTCATTGCATGTTGCTTTTTAGGTTCTTTTTATATGCCAGTCAATCAAGCAATAATTCATTTAATTTATGGGAATTAACTTGAATTTCAGGTCAGGTAATACCAGTCCAGTCAGCCAGAGCTGCACATTATGATCTCAGGGGCACCAAGAGGTTTTATTTTTGTGAATTTCTGCTTCTTTAAAAGATTTGGCAGCATGTTAAACCAAAGGTTTTCACTTTCAGTCCAATGCAGTGTTTGGATATTATTCCAGGATTTCCTGTATGTGCTACATGGCAAGAGATCAAATCTGTAGATTTCATTCAATTAAACAGATCATCTAAATGAGATCATGAAAATAAATGTGTGGTTTATACAAGAATCACTGTAGCTTAGTCAATACCTCTGGTTAACAAGCACCACAAATGTCACTGCACGTTTAGTGATGAGCTGACAAGTAATCAGGTTCATGATGTAATTCAGTAACCCAAAAATCTGTAAAGAAAGTGCCAACCAAGGACAAAAAAATCTTATTTCTATGGGTGGAAGTTTTTGTTTGCCTTCAAAGGTGCAGTCGTTATCATTTACCCTGACATCTTGTGTGCAAACACTGGCAGGGTCAAGCTTAAACAATGGGAAAACTGGTTGTAAAGGCTGCCCATTGCCATGTTTTCCCTTAATGTGAAAAGTGAACTACTACAAATGGGTGACTTGTAAGTTCCTTGTTAGAGCAATAACTCTTGCTGACAAACGAGCTCCGAGTTGGATGGGGAGGAAAGCAGGGAAAGTTCCCTGATCTCTTTTGTCTCAGTACAATGTGCTGGATTTAATAGAGGCTGGAAAGGCTGAGCAGAGCACTGCTGGTTTTTTGAAAAACAAGTGATATTTTATTTCTAGTAGGATTGAGCCAAAGCAAGATATAGTATTTCTCCTCTTTCCCCTCCTCCCCCTGCTTCCAGAGCAACATTAAAAAGCAGATAGCCATCAGTACACAGAGTTTATCATTTTCCACCTGCATGGATGCTTTCTCTTGTGCTGTCCCAGTGGAATCCTACCTTTTGTCTGCCAAGTGGAACTAAGTTAAAATACTTTTCTGCTGATTTGGCAGGATTAAGAAATAAATTAAAGCACCCTGACTGCCTAGAAATCTTGTTTTACCAGCTGCTTGCAAAAATCTACTAATGATTACATTTTAAGTCCTTTTAGCAGTTTGGGTTCAGCAGGTTAAGCCTACTGGACCTGGTGGCATGGGAGTCATGTGTCTCCTGTATCTGAGACATCAATGTTTTATAGCAGGTTGGCTTAGCAATAAACAGTGAAAAAAGCACATCACTTTACACCTAGTTGTATTAAACACACAGTCCTACCTTGCCAATGGATCTGAAGGCTAAGAAGTCTCCCTGGCAGCCATGGTCACTTCCTGCCAAGCTAGAGCTGTCATGTGAGCTCATATGAATCTGTTCCATTTGTGGAAAGTGAAAAACTCAAGAGCCATGACAACATAAAAAGTACTTAGGAAATCATTTCACCATCCATGAGGGGTTACTTCATTAAGTTTAAGCATGTCTGCGCACACATTTCACTTAAAATCAATGTAAGGATATGATGACTTAAAAAGGTAGTAAAGAAAATAAAGCAAATATGCTGACCAGAGATTCTTAAAAATATTTTTCTCCATTATTTTGCCACAGACTCCATTTTGGCTGGATCATTACCTCACATGTGTGCAGTGCCTGGAATGGGCTGTGGTATTTGATACAGTAAAAGTAGATGGTATTTGTTCATGAGCAATCAAAAATAAAAACAAGACAGTTCATTTTATTGGAATTTTTAAAAAATGGTGCAAAAAATTGTTCTTTGAATCTAAGCAAGTTTACATGACCTTACTCACTGTAAGCACATTCCTGGAAGCTCAGAGTCTGCCTTGGATGACTCCATGTGTGAATTCTTAGACTATAATGTTTGATTAAGACTGGACAAATTACATGTGGTTTGTGCTGGGAAATCTGATTTATTCAAAAGCAGTTTTGTCAAAATGAATCAGCAACCGCAGTATTTTTCCTGCTGTAATTAACCTGACTCTGAAAAAGATATGCATTATTTCTCTGCACCTCTTAAATATCTGATTTTCAGAACCAGGATGAGTTTGGGTATATTTGAGAAAACTGAGTGACATTTGCCAAAATCATTTCCTGATGGCTTACCCTTTCAAAATATGTTAAGCATTCCTTTAGGTTTTAAGATACCCCATGGCTTACTGAGGCCCACACTGATGATTATCAGTTGAATGGACCTGTCAGGAGAGATTTTGACCCATGAAAACAAGGACTTCCTAGCGAATAGATAACAAAACCCAAAGGTTCATCCAGTCATCTCTGTTTCTGTAGCTTACAGTAAACAAAGGAGCAATGTGGGCTGGCTGATTAGTACCTCTTTTCTTCAATTTTTCCATTTGAATTACCCATGGAGGGCTGGGTTGGTAATCTGGTTGGCTTTCTGTAATTAGGATTCTTTTCTCTAGATCAGAAGTGAGATGTCTTATTTGCTGCCAGGATTAAATGACAGCCACTCTAGCTGGTAACTTTCTACCAGTGCAGCAAATGACTGTTTTGATTGATTTACTGACCTGGGACCTGGTGAAGCAAAGGATTACAGGATGAAAATATACAGCACATAAAACAGGTCACATGTCACCAATAAAAATACCAATAATTCAGGGGGTTTTCTCCACATTTTATATGGAGCTACATCATTGATTTAAGAGCATTGTCTACAAACTACTGTTCTAGCTGATCACACCTGCGGTTTTCTGTAACACCCTCCTCTTGCTGCAGCCCCATATTTCAGTAGTCCAGCACACTGCAGTAATGATGGTTGCCTAGTAAGACTTTCTCAAAACCTCTTTATTAATAACAACAAACTTGGGTTTCTTGCAAATAACTTGTAAGAAATGCAATAGGGATGATGTATTAAAGAAACATAAACCTTTTACTGTAGATCTTAACTCAAAAGTTTGCATCTGCAAAAAATGGTTTTATGATTCTGAACTTGGCCCACTATAAGAAGTAAAGATGATTAAACTACTCAGACCTTAATGTTGTCAGTGTGTGGTTATATACAGAAATGGAGATATAATTTTGGCCTGATATCGAATTCCCAAGCTTGCTACAATTGTTTTATACAGCGTTAATAAGTTTCTCTACTAGAAAATTAAGTGGTCCCTCTGTATTCCAGTATAAAATAAACCAATCCCTATATTCAGTATGTTGTATGGTCTTTCTCCAAATGTGAAGGAAGGTCATAGTTTCATATCCTACTATATTCGATACTTGGACATCTTAAAAAAATTTAAATCCGTTTTGCATTTTCACATCATTTCCAAATGTGTTAATCCTGTGAGCTTTTCTTCTGTAAATAGGTGAAATGAACTCCTTTGGGTTATGAGCAAAAGTACTGTTGGGATTTCTATGAGATTCTTTTAAATATGATTAAAAAAATAAAATACAGTGGTGTTGAGAAAAATATTTCCTGTAGCAGCAGGACATGCTTTAAAAGAAAAAAAAATGCAAGTCCCAAGCTGGGCTGGAGTCTGTGAAAATCAAAGGCATTTTTTTTAAAGATAGAAGACCATGTAGATTTGGCATACTGACAAAATCTCACTTATGGAATCCATTCAGTGTCTTAGCCACAGAAACTGCAGAAAGAACACCAATGAGATTTTTAGCTCCAGAATACTGTTCTTCCTCTCTTCTCCCTTCTCTGTACTCATTTCCTAAAAGCTGGCTCATTAAGGAAAGGAAATGGTATTTTTTTAAAGAGCAAATAATTAGCTATTCCTGAAGTTTCATCCCATGGGGTGTCCCACTGTCTTTGACATGCCTACAGTGTCGCAATTTCACCTGAGGAACTGATTTCATGAGTTTGCTCTTGTTATATAAAGTGTATTTCCAAAAGAAAACCATCCCTTTTTAATTTCTTTCATATAGCAGATGTGTTTTTACCCTGACATTTTAAAAGAAATATATTAGGTAATTGAATCTTTTCTAAAGAGCTGGATTTTTAAAGTCAGTGTGGGATTACACTAAATAATGGATAAACAAACTGAAAAAACCCCCTCCAAGTGTTTGCACATCATTATGTGTTTGAGAGGTTTTAGTGAGTGAATGAAAATAACCACAGAAGCATTTTAAGGGTAAGAAAATGAAAATAAATACCTGAGGACCCTTTACATTCACTATATTTTGCTTGTTTACTGACTTACTCTTTTAGATTTTTTTTGTTTATAGTCAGGCAGTTTCAAAACACTGTTTTCGTCTGGAAGTATTGGGTACTCTGTAAATATCATCAGGTTTCAGCTCCACAAGCTTTTGAAGCCAGAATAAAGTGGAATGTCACCCTTCTGCCATCCTTTGAGGCTTCCTCCCTTCCCTTGCTGGGGGCTGGCACTGTGGTTTCTTTTCAGGGCAGGATCAGCCCTTCCTACCTTCAGGGGTCTGTGGGAGAATGCCGTGAGTCTCTCGCCTGTATTACTGCTCCTTTGTCCTAGGTACTAAGCAAAAACATGCATGGGCATACACAGACACAAATCTCCCACCAGCTAATTCTACTTGCACTGTAAAAACCTGAAGGTGGGGGCAGGATAACAGTAATCAGATCTAGGAAGTAGTTGCTTCAAATTGCGCAAGAAGCTTTCATTAAACTTGGCAAATGTCAGTTGTTCACCACTGCCAGCTTATTCCTTTCCCACTGCCTCATGGATAACACTAGATGGCTAACCAGACTAATCAAATGCAAATGCTTCCAAAGGGGGCAACAAGAACTTGTGTGGGATGTAATTGTGAAGTTGCATGTTGATGGCAAAAGTTTCTTTTCAGTTCCACAGCTTTTCAGTTTTAGCACTTGATTTCTGAGGCAATATGGAGCGCAGCAGAACATGAAGGCAAAGGACGGTGCTGTCCAAGATGCTGTACAAAAGTCCATTTGGTCCTCGTATGTCCTTCACTACAGAATGATACTACTTGGTTATTGTTGCTAAGAGCATATGTAGAAAATTGAACCCATAAATGAGTAGTTCGGAGAACACTGGGACCAAAGAGGCCTGATTTCCTGTAAATTCTCATGTTTAGTTTTATAGATCTTTGTCCTTTAGTTTTTCAGGTCGTTGTAGCAGGCAAGTGGGCTCTCTTCCATGTGGATTCTCTGGTGTCCAACAACATTCGAGCTCACATTACTCTCCATCCCTCATTGGTGGCATTAATAGGGTTTCACTCCTCTGCTTGCTGCATGCTTTCAAAAAAGTGGCTGGAATCTGAGACTCTGAAACCTCCACAAGTGTGGTTGAAACTGTGCTTCCTAACACAAGGTTTGAATTTTTCCACGAACATAGAGCAGTTTTAACTGGGCAAGGGAGCTATAATTCCACTGACTCCAATGTGGTTGCTGAAAGGGCCAGGAGGCAAAGCTGTACATATGTGAAAAATCCCAGGATTTTAGGAAATGTTCCTTCCAACTTGCAGTAATAACCAAAAAACACTGAAACAGTTTTTTGGAAGTGCAATTCTGTTTTGTTAAAAAACACAAATATTTTAAAAATAAAAATAAATAAAAGGTGCCTTTGAAGCTCTTCGTGGTAGGACTGGGATCTAATAGGAATCTGGAGGCTCTGATAATCCTGACTCCTTCTCATCTGACCAGGGAACCTGACAGGACTAAGGTATCTTATACAGGTTGGCCACATCTCTGAAGAGTTCGCATTTTTTCAGCAGGGTCCAGCAGTTGTTCCTAATTCACACAGTATATTTATGAGTAATGCCAGACTCCAAACAGTGCCAGACCCTCTTGGCATTTCACATGATAACTTAGCAAACAGGGAAAAAAAAGGTTGATAACAGAATACTAATATTAACTTTGTAGGAGAGAAAAAAGGTCTGTTGCACATTGATCTCATTAAGTAAATGATTTACTGGAATTTCCTCATGCCTTGCAACTTGCTTGAGAACATATTCGATCTCAACTAGCTAAGGCCTGGATAATTTCATCTGGTTCTCTGCCAGCTGTGACACAGCCATTTAACTCTGTCACTTTTCTTGGCCACCTCCATTCAGCGTTTGTTGTTGGCTTCTGTTTCTAGAGCAACAGGACAGTTTTTCCTAAGATACCAAGGACATGGCCAACAGGAAACAGGGAGGTCTCATCTGGCTCTGCTTAAAACTGGCTAATCATTGAAAATTTGATCTGAGGTTGAAAAGGACAGCACTAGCATCCTGTTCTTCTCTTAAAATTTACCCTGAGGGGTAAAAAAAAAATCAGGAGAAATAACAGAAACTGCATAACTGTGGATAAATCAGACTTGATTAAGTTTGGTTATCTTAATTCCTGTCTTCAACTGGTTGGACACAAGAAGATCTGTTACCAGTTTGCTTGCAATTTGGAGCTGCTGGAAACAAAATGTAGTGCAAATGAGTGATGAAAGTAATTTGGCAAGGAACAGATTTAGTGTGAAAAATAATTATCAAAATAATTACAAAATTGAGACTGCTCTTTGGTACTTCACATTCTCGTATTTAATTCCCATGAATACGTAAGTGTGCATTTCACCTTTTTTGAAGATATAATAAGGATTGCAGGTCTGTGGGAAGGGACATGCACACACAGTGCGTATGTGATTTCAGTATTGTGATCTCAGTCCAGCTCCTTAATTGCTAAGATTCTGACATAATGATATAATGCAGGCATAATCAAGATACATTAGAGTGGCTTTAGATGTCTGAACATGAAGCTGTGGGACGCCAGGAGTTTAACAAATTACCTGATACCTGTTAATTTATCACTTGTGCGTGTCATTGGATTACAAATAGAAACAGACCTGACTACTAATTTGAGAATCAATAATGGTTTCTAAAACAACCGATGAAATTACTTTAGTACCTGTCTACTTATCTTGTTTGTGACACTGGTAAAATTAACTGCTGATAATAGAAGGAGCCTGATGATCCAGGGTTTGTGAAGATTGCTCTGTCTGATTTTGCTAGTTAAAAAATAAGAGTATTATGTGAAATGACATTTTTATCACCAAAAGGAAATTTTTATGACTTGTAAATATTGTATGTTGAGCAGAGGGCACATCTCTACTGACAAATATATTCAAACAGTAGAAACACCTCATTAGTTTTTATAGTACCTATATTTATCTAGCAGAGAGAATTGATTACAGGGAGATCAACGGGCAGGACCATTCTCTGCAGCAACCTAAATGCAGTTGGGCCAATGGAAGTTTGGAATGAGCCAGGAATGTACCTTGAAGCCAACTCCCTCGCTATGGAGATTGCTGTCCCACATCCAGCACTGACTGAAGTCAGTCTATGTATTAACTATGCCACTACTTTTTACAGACCATCATCTCAGAGCTAAACCTAGTTTTTAAAATGATCAGTGTGTGGGACAACTCATGACAGCTGCAGCTGTAGCAAGGCTGCTATAAAGGGACAAATAGGCTACTCCCATTAATGGAGGGAGATAAAGAAGCACACTGCTGCCATGGGTCCATGAGAGCTCAGACCTGCTCGGACCTGGATACTCTCCAGCATCACTGGGGACACCAGTCAGAAGATAGAGGTGGGGAAGTGAATTTGATAGAGGTCATACTGATGTGCTGGGCAGCAGGGTTTTTTGAAAGGTTGCAGGGGACATCTCTTGACCCCTGCCCTCCCTTTGCTTTGGGCTTACTGTCATTGTCAACAGCACTGCAGACCCCAGGTCTCAGTGCTGAAAGCGTAAGGTCTTTCCCTCTGCCCTTGTTTAGCACCAGGCATATTTTCACCCCATATGTGTTGATTCTAGAAATTAAAAGCTATGGTATATATGCAAGCTGTAGTATATATGCTTCAAAGTGTATATTTTGCAGCCTTTACTGTTGCTACATCAACTGGCTCAGCCTTGGGCTCTAGCCCCTAAATGCACGCTGCTGCCTTCTGTATCACTCCAGCCTAAAGCATTAAAGAGATCCACTTATAACTTCTTATCAGCACAGCATGAAGACAGGAAGAAAATCACTTTTAAGAAACAGCATGCTTTTTAAAATAATCAGCTCAAACTTCTGGTTCAGATTAAGCACAATAAAGCTTGGGTTGCACCCGTACTATATCCTTTGGGGAAGAAAACACCACAGAGGCGTTGTTCATAAGAATGGATTAAGCTTGCAAAGATCAGTAACTGGTATAATCTGGAACCTCAATTCAGATGCTTTGTTTTTTAAAAATAGGGTTCACTGTGGCAAATTTATGCCAGATGTAACAACCATGGCCAGCAAAACTAATTATTTCTATTTAAAAATTCCATTGCTAATACAAATGCTGCCAGGAATGGTGTGGGTTCATATTTTCAACATATGAAAGAGCTCTACAACTGCTGACATCTCTGGAAGTTGTTTGACCAGTAAAGCCAGGAGTCCTCTGTGGAAACAAAAGCCCTGTGAGTCTTTTATTAAGTGTATCGTGTTTTCCTCAGTGCATGCTAGATACAGTTGGGAGCCATGAATGTGGGAGAACATCCACTGGTGAGTCCATCACCTTTAAGCTATGTATAAAATATAAAAGGACATTTTTCCCATAAAAATGTACATTACAGTGGAGATAAAGTATTCCCCTTCTCCATAAAATTTTTTCAAATACTCATTAGTTGTGCTTGTCAGCACATGCACATACATGTGTGCACTCATAGGATATGTAAGTACAAATTTATGGGGGAAGAAGTTCTGCAGAGTTTTATACTCTGTGCATTAATTCTGCCTTTCATTCCCATGTCACACAATGTTACTGCAGGTCCTAAAATCCCTTCTTCCCTTTCTCCCCAGTTTATAGCAAGACTGTTCCTGAGTACAGAAGACAACTTTTTTAGGACTTTTGACCATGCAGAGTACAGCATTTCAATGCATAATTTAAAAATTGCACTAACAGGTCAGATATTAATATGAACTTCCCAAAGTTTGACTGAAATTGTATTTGGAGATGGTATGAGTTGTCTTCCAGTTACAAAGTAATTAAACTGGCTAAGCTTTACTGATGGAAGTCTAGCCACATGAGCTGAAGTCAGTAGACTTACAGATTTAAGCCCAGACACCCATCCTAGTCCAACAATTTAGGCTTGTTTAAGGACACTTGAACTTGTTGTGATCAGTCGGGTGCCAGGTTTCCTTAAACTGTTTTCTCAGCTGTATTTTGCACTGAGGTAGGACTTCAGAACCATCAGGAATAGGAATTTGTGCAGTTTGCACTTATATTCTCATTATTAAGGGAGCATAAAAGTTATGAAGAACATCAGAACTTGAGATCCAGAGTTTGTTTTTTAAAAAATTGTCAATAAAATCTATAGTTTTATAATACTGCAGCACAAAAAAAAAAAAAAAAAAAAATCCGAGACCCACCAGTGGGCAGCTGTGTGAGCCATTTTCTTTAGTCTACCACCCATAATGTTTCACAAGCAAGGACTTCTGTTTAGCCCTGTTGACAGACATCTGCAATGGAAGAGATACTGTGTGCATGGCCAGAATATAAATAACTGATTCCAGCTCTATTGTCACTTCCCTCAAATGCATTTGGACAGTGATTAGAAAAGTTCTTATCTGATTTACGAGATGTTTCCTCTCAAGTAAACAAAATGATGTCACAATATTAAGAAATCCTTTGCTGATCTGCCAACAAAATTATTAATGCCCCATGAATTCTTCGTCAGACCTTGAATGAAAGTTTTATTTCCATTTACTGCCATTTAATTTAAAATCTTGCCAGCCTGGTAAGTCAGTATGTGCCTTGCAGTGCAGCCTGCTGTTCCCACAGGGAATGGTCTGTCACTGTCAGCCTGAGAGCAACACCTCAGGCTGTGCTGATACAGCTTCACTGGCAGCGAATCATAAACTATCTGGAGTGGCTGGACCACCAGAGGAATGATGAATAGTCCTCAGAATAACCTCGTTACCTCCCTTTAGAAAAGATGATGAGGGATCAAGGCAAGACACATTTTGTTTGCGTTCTTTTCTTGGCCTACTGTGATCCAACTGAGATAGTAACACAAATTTCAGAAAAAGGCCGATGTTACCTGAGAACAAATAATTATACTCAGAAATCTTATGAAAATGAGTTGATCAGAGAAGACTATTCTGAAATACAGAGCTGCACAATTGAAAAACAGCCCCTCTCAGCATCTGAAATGTTTTCCAAATGAAAGACTTAATTAAGGAGTCTAAATCAGCAAACTGTAAAAATTATGATACTGTTACATTACTGACTTTTATCTTTCCAGTCAGTTGCCCACAGTAAGAAATGAGACTCACTCTCCTATCCACACCTGGAGTTGAATTCGGAATTCCCCACCAAACTCAAAGATTTTTGAAGAAGATATTTGAGCTTTTGTAAAGAAAAATCCCAGATTTGGATATCAATAAATAGACCAGAAGACATCACACACCTCAAATAATTCCTTTCTGCACAGTGTCAGTTCTTGAAGCATATGGAACATCCTATAGCTGTGTGATTTTTATGATAGGGTATCTTTGTGCATTGCACAAAGTTTTGTCAACCAGGGAGACAAACAAATATTCTGGACATTGAAGAGAGAGAGTGGTCAAGAATGCATAGAAGAAATCTCCGTGTAATGACTCTCTGACCTTTCTGGTTTGTTTTCTTTTTCACACAGATGAAACATCACTCAAAAACACTTTGGGGACTCCTGAGACACTATGAAAAAAGTGGAGCTCCTGTTCTTATCCGAGTGGCTGTGCTGGTGGGGAACAAAGATGCAAAAGTTATTGTGAAGTGACTGCACATGATTTCTGGATTAACTGTGTGATTTTGCTAAATGATACAATAGCAAATTATTTGCCTCAGCATAAATAACTCAAATGAAGAATTTCAGACTATGCAGAGGTGATTTATTTGGAAAAAAATAGAAGTAATTTTAACTCAATCATATTTGAATAGCTACTAAATGAACAAAAAATGTCTTTGCCTCCCCCTTGTTTCCATTTAAGTCCTTATTTAACTCCTGCTGATATGTTTATTCCTGATGCACGGATAGCACTCATAGGCTGACAGATTTCTCCAACCACGGCCTTTCAGGGCAACACCTAGTCATTACACAGAGACTACAGTCCAAAACCCCTCACAGCACTTCATGTGTGGAATAATGGGCTAGTTAGTCTTTGTTAGAGTAACAAAAGGATATGATAAAACTATTGAAGGCACTAAGATAATCAAAATAGTTTTTAAAGCTGACTTTTTATAGATTCTCCTGTTTCAAAGAGTAAAGATTTATAGGAGTAGCCAACAGCAAATGCTTCTTCTGTCGCACAATTTTACATACCAAACATTCTGCACATTTTCCTGAAAAAGGAAAAAAAAGAGTCTAGTTGTCTTCTCACTTCCACCATCTTTTTCCGAGTTGAACATACTCCCTTTGCAGTATCATCCCTACTTAAATAACTATTAGTGACTGGAAAAGCTGATCCACAGTATCTATGAGGACTTCTGTTTCTTACATAAAGGGAGGCCAATGCAAAGCTGAAATCTGCACTGCTGAGATAAAAAAATTGTAGGTACCCCCATCAGAAGCTTGAGGAAACAACCCCTTTTTTTTTGCCTAAACCTGTTTAAATCTCCTTTTTACAGGAATGAAGTTCTGTCCATTAACACTCTCAAACAAACTTTATTTTTTCTGTTATCTCAATGCACACCTCCCCTAGGGAGGCTTCATTCAAACCTCAGAGAACTTCTGTGCCAACAAAGTATGGTCTCTACTAAGAAATCTCTAGAAACCCTTCTGTAGTTGACAGAGTCTATCAAGAGTTTTCCAAGCACTCATTGCAAGTCTCCAGGCCCTGAAGTGGAATCTAGAGAAGCACAACTTGACAGGACTGAACTTCAAAGACATCTATCACTATAGCTCGTATGACCTAAAAACTGTTTTTAATGTGACACTCTATTTAAGCTGTGATAACTTTATAAATGTTGCAGACTAGAAGTGCAAGCATCTACTAGCAAAGGCAGTTCTTCCTGAAAGAAACCAGAAGGTACCACTCCTGTTAAATTTCTAATTGGCAGATTCAGAACGTTTGTCTTAACTGGAGAAAGTGCATTGGCTGCTTTTGTCATTAATAAATAATTCAAGGTCAGGTCCAAAGTCTCTTAAAATTTATGGGAAAGCCTCCCAGTGATTTCAGTAAGCTTCGGATAAGGGCCTATGCATCTATACTTTTTCCTCAAATCATTTTCAGTTCAAAGGTATCATGTGTCATCATCCATATTATCTTAGTGCATTACAAAATCATATCATCATCACAGAAATTTTACCAGCTGAAGGTATGCATGGAGCAACCCTTTCATGCAGTACAGGGGCAGTAAAAAGAAAATGATCCAGTCAGACTCACTGTAAAGCTTCAACCTGCTCTCTCTCTCTCTCTTGGAATGATATTGTCAAGTTAAAATTATAATTGCTGATGGAATTTATGCCAGCACTTGACCCAGATAGTGAGTTGATCATCAACTGAAATGGGGATGTAAACCTTAACAAGAATTGAAAGAACAGAACTGTTACGGGGAATTCCCCACGGAGCCCTTGAACAGTAGACAGTGTTATCTTTGCAGCTGTGCGTAGGAAGAAAGCTTCAACAGTTCTCCAGGCTTCAATGTGCACACAATGGTGTATTTCAGATGAATGCATTTTTCTGTTATGGTCTACCACTAACATGGATCCATGCTTACATCTGGTGTATCTGTGCCTTTCAATTTTTTATAGCTGTTGGGAAGCCTACTCAGTAACAAAGATGTTATCTTTGAATTTATTTTTTTATCTTTTTAAGTAGTGTTACAGTTATGCCTTCACGTACATGCAAACAGCAACTGCTTATTGTGTGGTTTTCTATTTAAACGTGCTATTCCAATGAATAGTGGTATCTAAAAGGCTTTCTCAGACATAGGTTGTGTGTTCTATTCAAGTTTTTCTCCAGTATACCCACTGGTATATAAATTGATCTCCATCACTTTGTAAAATCTTAAAGGCTGAAGCATACTATAAATTAAAACTATTAGATATCAGAATATAAGTAACAAATATTATGATTAAAGTATATTATATAGCACACAAAATGCCTTAGTGGGAGGCAATTGGATACCTTTGATTAGTAAGAGACTGAGAACCAGATACAGCCTGGCTGTTTTCCACCACTGCAGAAGCACAAAGAAGTCATAAACTGAGGTTAACCAATGATTTAAATTGGGTTGTAGCTGTTTTGCATCACTAGAGCTCTGCAAAGGAGCCAAGATACATTAGTGAGTCTAACGCAATATCTTCAAATAATATTACATAAAAATGTTTAAAAACTGATACTAATACACTCTCATTCATATGCAGCTCTGCTAAAATAACTAGCAATTTTACATCATACATAAATTTGTTAGTTCTGAATTTAAAGTCTGTGAAGTTAGAAGTCTTTAAACACTACTTTCTGTCCATGTTATATGAAAGGTAGTTTTTACAATGCTGTTTTCTTTTTTAAAAAACTATGGGTTATCTTTAAAATATTATGGAAAAGTTAACGAATACCTAAATAACAGAAGAAGAATGTGAAAGATAGATTGGTTGGTATCCCATAGCTAAAGCTGTTGGATATTGTGAATACTTCTTTGGGCAGAATCTGTCAAATCACCACTTTAGGGTGGATAAATATTCTAGATTTCCTGAGCTGCACACAGCCCAAGAGAGAGGCACAGGAGGAACAGCCCAGCTATCTTCGTATGCCCCCCACTCTGATTAAGACCGCTATCCAGTTATATCCTCAAGATAAATTAGAACAGCTTCACCACTGCTTTATCTCAGAAAGTCCCTCAAGAGGCTGTTGTGCTCGTCAAAATTCACCAGAGCTCCAAATCCTACTTATCTCAGTGAAGACGAGGGTGGGCTGATAGGAAGGCAGCTACACCATCTTCCTGTTAACTGGAGATTTCCTCCGTCTGTTAGCACGGGCAAGGAAGACTGAGTGGAGCTGTGATAAACAGTATTCAAGGATAAAAAAGGTTGTGAAGGGGAAAGGAACAAGCTAATTCCCATACACAAGGCAGAAAGGGCAGAAAAATTATGTGTTCAAGGAGAAGCATCAAACACTGGGGTTAGAAAGATAAGAGCAATGTTTTTTGGGACAGCATGTTCTCTGAGGGAAGTCAAGTGTGGGAAAAGATTGCTTAAAGCAACTGTGCAGTCTCTTCATGGGCATCTTTAAAGACAGGTAAGTAAAACTTCTATCTGCAGTGAGGTGGGCATGCTTTATGCTGCCTCATGGTTCCTGACAAGTCTATTTTTGTTGCAGTCCCTTATCACCAGAGGAGGTGTGCATCTGTCTAGCTGGAGATCAGTGACCCTATCTGTGGCAGTTTGTTGGGTAAGTCACCACAGTTAACTTAGCTAATCTTTGATTTGCAATTGCTTTGTGGCTGCAACTGCAGGAAGTTGCACAACTTTCTATGGACAAAAGAACATACCCTGTCAACAAATCCAGCCATTACTTGTTCTCACTTTGACAGGACATCTACCACATCAGCAATTTAAACTGGCTTTCATGAACGTCTTTACAACTATCCCATACTGAAAAAAATGAGCCTATGGCTGATTCTATCAGGAAAATAATTATGTTTGTGGAGATGTTTTCATATAGAGGCTGAAAATTGCCATGAGAGTGGACTTGAGTCTTGAGGCTTGATTCTGAAAGAAAAGGCTTAAATTTGGAACGTCTTCCCTTACAGACCTGCCAGGCAGGTTTGAAAAATTCTCAGTACTTGGTAAAACCAAAGTACTAGTACTAGGTGAATGGGACCAGGAGAACACAGCCCATGTTATTTTTCACTCATGTGCCTATAAAGAAAAAAAATTAAAGGACTGCCAAGCAACTTGGGGATTGAATGGATTCCTCCTCAGTGCTGGCAGAAACATCAGATGGAATGGAGATCTGGTGGTCTCATTGTTAAAGGAAGGGTTTTGTTTGCTCTTCTGATCAGTGCTACTTTGACTTTGTTTCTTCTTTGGCGGTTGACATCTGCTCATGGGTGTTGTTAATATTCAAGTCCAAATGTGAATAACATCTGATAATTAAAAATTTTGAGATAAACTCCAGCTTTTGGGTGTGTGTACATCTGGCACTAAATATGAAATATATTTCTTACTCATAAGCTTGAAAATGAAGAACAGAAATGCAAGTAAAAAAAAAATAAAAGATATTCCTTTTCTCAATGCCTCTAATTGCAAAACAAATGTACCTGTTTACAGGTTAGGACAACAGAACTAACAGTAAAAAGTGAGGTTGAGGTCTGAGTATAGACATTTTGTATCTGATGAACCAACTGCAGGGAGTGGCAATAAACAGGGAAATGATCTTTTCCTTTAGTCAGATGTTCAGGTCAGGCCAACCGAGGTGGGATTTCTTCTAACCAAGGGCTCTGGCTGCACCATCATTTTTTCCTCCCCACCACCCACTGAGTTTCAGCTTTCCATGCCCTCCAGCTGCCAGCTACCACAGCTAGCCTTCCGAGAAGCAGAGTCGAGTCCCTCCCTTAGCCCATGGCTGCTGTCCATCATTGGCTTTGGAGCAAGTGTTCCAAACTTTTCCCCGGTTGTGGGTCTCCTGCATGGTACATAGCATAACTTGCTACTAGCCAGGACATCAGACTGTCTTTTTCCACTGCCTGTTGGACTGGTGAATTCATTCCCTGGCTGCCCTTGGGAACCTTGATAATGATCCCCACAGGCTTTCTTGATGCTTAACAGGAAAGCAGACCTGAACAAGTGCAGACCTCCCTGCTGCTGAGCTCGGACAATAGGGCTGCTCATAAGACCAGCAGATGTTTTTGCTTTTTAGGCCATACAGGGCAAATTTATTTTCCTCTCAGGAGCAAACGCAAGCATAGCCAAGACTAAGAAATTCAGAGTTAGCTTCTGGAAACCCACTATTGACTTATGCTGCAGAGCAGTACTTACTTTTAAGGTCCAACAATAATGAGGGTCTTTTGGTAAGTACACAGAACTGCTGGCTCAACATAAACTGATGTGCCTTAAGCATCAAAGCCGAGCTTAGTTTTATACTCTGCTCTGCTTAAACGTGGTGTATAGGGTAATTTCTCTACTTTGTGTATTGTGTTTCTAATGGCACTGTGTTCTCTTCACCTTAAGGCATAGAGATGTGGAAGCCATAGCACTCTGAAGTCCTCATTAACATCATAGGAACCCAACTAATCCATTTTTTTTTCATTTATAAAACCCCCCAACACTTTATAAACTATTTTTGGTCTTTTTTCTACTTCTTTGCGCTCATAAAAATACTAAAATTAAAGCAGAAAGAAAGGGGCAAACACAATAAACTGTTTAAAATTTTTAGTTCCCAAAAACTTTTATCTGGATTTCTTGTTTGGATTCAAAGAGGCAAAACATAAGACTTTGATGTTCTTCCTGTGCCTGTTAAAAGGGAGAGAAAGAGACCCGCCAATAGGAAGAAGTTGGCATGAAGCCCTCTTTGACACAGCAAGCACAATGTAAAGGATTAAAGCTCTAATCTAGAAGATATATTGCACACTAAACAGCCGAACCATTTAGGAGAACATTAAATGGCACTTAAGCTAAACAGTTGTCCTTGGGAACTGCAGTTTATATGTGGCTGCTCTAATATCCATTTTAAGCTTGCAGGGCTTTGAAAACAAGATGTCATTGTTTTATAAAAACACACACATTTAATCTTCCCTTGCAAGGGTGTTCTTGAAATATCTGGCTGCTGCACTGGCAAAACATTTCAGAGGAAACAAACAGGGCTGGTGTCAAAACTGGTACTGTTACACTTTATTTCTGAAGTTATTTGCATGTGCTCAGTTGATTTTTTTTTTTTTTGATCCAAATAAGCAAACCACAAGTTTTTTCAATGATAAAAGTCTTATTTAATTTTTTTAACAGTATTCGCACTGTTCCATAAGAAAATAATAATAATAATAGTGCAGCTTAAGTAATATGAGAACACGAAGAAAGTGGTCAGTTCTACATTCACTTGTGTTCTGCGTTCTTCATAAATTAATATTTATGGAACTATTACGTGGCTTCAGCCAAAAATAAAGACCACCCAGAGTAAGGTTTCAATTTTAGTATTCTAGGCACAGGTCATTAAAAAAAAAAAAAGTCTTACAAAAAAGCCTTCTTCTGTAACATGTACACTACATAGATTTTCATGCACATCACTCAGTAGGCGTGTGAAGCATATTCCATTTCTAAAAAATTACAATGCATGCTTTTAGAATTAATATAGTGTTTCTCTCTGGGGAGAAATCATCCTGTCTACCATGCAGGCCAGAAATAGAAAAGAAAAATAGGCAGCAGGGAAGGGACTGTGTCTTGCAGAATCATACAGTCCAGTTTAGAATCTTCCTCTTTTTAATTGATGACCCAGAAAATTAAATGGAGATAGTTTTTTTTTAAATAAAATTGTAACTATATGATACCTTCAATATTATTACTTGTATCAATAATGATATCGATCCTTGACATTGTGACTATAACCAAGCTAGCATATCCCTTGTATCAGTCATTATCCCTAATGCTATCTGAACAATAATAGTGCCATTGTGGTCCTTATGGATAGTTTTGGTTAAATGCGCTAGTGGTCTTCATACAGTTCCCGGCAGACAGGCAATCCCAGCTGGTTGCCTTGTTAACCACTCCAGAAAGGAGTCCAAAGGCAAAATGAGTGAGGAGAGCAACCACCTCCTGCGGGGCTGGAGCCGCCCGCAGTCACAGGTGGCTCCAGGCTAAGGAGAGCTTAGAAGGCTCTGTGCAAGAGATCACACAGTGTCATACCATGGAGCAAGCAAACAAAAGCCCTCTGTCTCCATGTAGCTTTGCAACATGGTTGCAAGAGAAAAGCTAACAGGTATTTCATAATAAGTTCCCGCTGCTCCGCAGTCACCGAGCCCGTGGTGCTTGTCGTTCTTGTTAGCACGGGATTAACTGCTGGAGTATCTGTGAAGCTGCTCCTCTGGGCTCTGGTAGGAATCCACATAACTGGTTTTTAATTAAAAGCAGCAGCTGATACATCATGGAAAGCATTCTTTCTCTGTGCTACGTATTTGCCACAGTTCTCTGTCCCGATCTGACACCATTAGGTAGATTTGCCCAAATACAGTGTCAAGATGTGCAAAGCAAAACAGCAGTGCTGAGGCAAGCTGAGCACTAACCCTTTAGCTTGACTAGACCACAACAAAATAGTGCCCAGGGATGACATGAAGGATTTACTAGAAAACAGTTTTGTTTGATTCTAATTTTAAGTGGTTCTGGTCTGAAATTTGGCAGGGGCAGGATAATGTTGGTCCCAGGAGATCATATATTTCAGTCATTCTCGTATTTTTCCCTTGAGAAGTCTTCTTAAGGTGATCTGTTCTTTTCAGTCCTCCTAGAAAACCATGCCAAATCTCACCCCAATCCCAAAGCCATAACTTTCCCGTCAAGTAAGACCACTCCAACAGCACAAAGGCTCTGCCCTGGCTGTTTCTGTTTCCATCATGCATCACCCAGGCCTGTATCTTGGGGCCCAAGAGGTCTCCTGAGACCTGCCCTGGACCCAGCTTTACTTCATGGAGATAGCTTAGAGATGGGGAAAACCCCTGTATTTCTAGCAATGGTAACGTTTCTGCTTAGAAAATAGGAAAATATCCAAGAGTAGAAATACCGCGTTTGATTAGAATACAACATCCTCAGAAAAAATGCAAACCTGCAGGCAGAGAAAAGGCCCTTCTTCAGTTTTCAAATAGAAATAAACAATTTCAAAATGTAAGGCAAGTATTTTTGATTCATTATGATATCTTAATCTGTAAGACATGTAAAAAAAAATTAGTCTACTTCCTGTCTAGAGACACTTGACTGCTGTCTCTGCAGTCTTTCCTTTGCTTTCTAGTGTCTGACTGAAAAGCCTCATTGTTAAAGTGAGTCTCAGAACACATAGACAAGTCTTACATGTCCTTTGTATGTAAGAAAACTCAGTCTGTTCTCCATTTTACCTGGTTTTGCTTTTACCTTCATTAAAATGTTTTATGGCTATAATTGTCAATTGCTTGGTATTTTTTGTTGCTTCAGAGCATCAGAGTTACCTCTGCCCCTGATCAGTGACCAACCCAGAAGTTCTGGAGAGACTAAAGGGCTCCATGGGGTAAAAGGAGGGGTTGGGAATAGAGATATTGTGGGAGGAAAAAAGATTGCCTTAAGCAGGAAAAACATTATGGCACTTAAATGGAGCTTATTTAGGCAGAGTTATTAATTGTAAACAACATAATTTTAGGCATTAAATTTTAAAGAAGTTGGACAATCTGAGAACTTTTCCAGATTCAGAATCTGGAATGTCTGTAGTGAGCAGAAAATTCTCCCAACTGCAGTTGGCTGCTTCCACACTGGAACAATGCAGACCCACAAATAGCAAGTAACCAAAACACTTTCCATTTCTTAATAGGCTGTCTGCTGTTAATTATTTTAGTTGCTTGCTGGGAACAATGGAGGTGGATTGGAAATGATGGTTCAGAAATTATGAGAAATAAGTAACTATTTTTAATGTTTTGGACTTTACTAACATGTAGCGCCTCTCATTAGAAGATCTCAGAACACTTAGAAAAGGGTAACTATTACTGTTATACTCAATTTACAAGCTATAGAGAGGGGCTAGGGAGTTAGCATGGTGTTTAGCTTTGAACAGGGTGCAAGGATGGCTTTTGCTGCAGCTATTTATAGAGGATTTACACGACTGTAGTGTTTATTGTGTCTTCCAATAAAAAGCAGCTGCAGAAACACACAGCTGGCAACCTTCAGTACCTGTGAGATACCAAAGACATTATCCAGAACGCTGATGCACAGGTACGAGGAGATTCACATGCTCTCTGCAGCACTTTAAGTATTCCTTTTCTAACAAAAGTCTGAACTAATTTTAAATGTTTATGTTGTTTATGTTCAAAATTCTCTTCCTCTGTCTGTTTAAAGCCAGATCCTCATCCTGATATAAATCATCTGTCCACATTGTTCAAGTGCTTAGGCTAGGTCTGTGCTACATAGTTCTGCAGGCTCTGGCACAGGTATTATCCCTAATGAGTCTCTCATCCATATCCTGAAATATTTCTTCAAGGATAGCAGTGCTATAGATGCAGATTTAGTTATATATGTGGGCTGGAGGCTGTGCACTGATTGCATTCTAACCGACATGGGACATACTTTGTTATGAGAAAACAGTACAAAAACTGACTCTATGACCCCTTTCAATCCTCTTACAGACCCATCTTCCTATGAGTTCATGATGACCCTCACTTCTGCACATTAGGAATACAGGCTCCATACTCTCTCTGTATACACATCATGTAAGAGAGATGGAAAGAAGAAAGGATCAAAGATGTAGCCATAAGCTGAACATCTGCTTCTGCCCATGATCTGTTTTCCTTGACATTTTCTTATCTCACATGCCTTTCTAAACTCCAAGACTTTCAAACCAATCCCTCCTATTTTCCACTGCATTATCCTGTACTGTGCTGAAAGAATGAATGCAATTTATATGTATCTCGAAATTAAGAGCCCATGGAGAGATTGCAAAGGAGATGCGACTACTGTTACAGCCAAAGGGCTAGAGCAACATTGTTTAAATTGTTGCTTAAATAAGGTGTAGTAAGTTTTATGTCTCTACTTAAACTTTTCTTCAGGTTTCTGTAGATAAGTTGGGGCTTAGAACTTTATTCTTTAGGTGAGTTTCTTGTGAGAGGCCACATAAAGGTCAGCAAAACTTGCCTTATTAAGAAAGAAAGGAAAAAAAAAAAGATAAAAAGAGACTGGAGATGCTTTGATTGAAAAGAGCTTGCTCGACTGCAAAACTACATCATGTCATTTTATCTGGTAAGACAGTCACTTCTGTGTTCACTGACTCTATTTCAAACCCTAATAAGATTTCATAGTGGGCCTCATCCAAAAGCCACCAGGACCACTTCTCACACTTTTCTGTGAGATTTGGGTTGGACTCTGTCCACATGTATCCAATTAAAACGGTCACTCAGACTCTTGAGATCTTCTCCCTTTCATCTTCTTGCAACAGAAGTCAGGGTTTCTCAGAACAATACGATATCCACCCTCCATCAACAACACTAAGAGTAGTGGATGCTTAAAAAAAAAGCCAGGCAATACATCAGATTTTGCCATAACTTCACACTGTGTTCAATCCTATTGACATCAGTTCTGTGCACTGTTTGGCCCTAGATTTTCCCACAATGGGATCCCATTCTTCTTGCATGAGAATATGTCTTGGACAAATTGCCATGTCACATGCACTCAAAGGGCCATGATAAACCCTCCATCTTTGCACAGGGCCCCCAATTACATCAAAGGAATTTCTGCATACAAAACAAGGGTAAATTATGCCTCTAAATTAAGGTTAAATTATACCGTTAAGGCATGGGCTAAAATGAGAGGCAGCAAGGAAGCTGAACCACATTAGGGAGCACATCCAAAGCACTGTCTCAGAAAAAATGCAATCCTTTATACTATCAACATTTGACTCAAATGGGGAAGAATTTGTGATGTGCCTTTTCAGGGAACAAGCTATCTCCTTTACTTCCTACCAGACAGCCCCAGGGGAATGCACACAAAGAGAAGAAATTAATGATTTAATATGCTCTTCACCTCTCTTTTCACACTGATTCTGGGCAAAGACTTGTGGGCCTGGTCCCTAATTCCTGCACTTCAGCCATCCACAAAGACTGTGAGAAGACAAGCATGTTCGTACTTTCTTTTCTCCCTTCCACTCTATATGGGCTTCTGTGATGAACAGTTTAGCTTGTGGAGGAAAAAAACCCTGCAGTTGGTTTAGGAGTGAATATTCTGATTATCTGACTCTGCAATCATATGGAAAAAAATGCATCTATGTATGTATGTTCATTGCATATGTAAGTATGATTACAAAAGAAAAGATTAACTATTGCCTGTAAGAGTTTAAGATAATAATCTAAGTAGAGCTTGACACATGCTTCCTAAACCAGAATAAAATTGGGAATGCAAGTTTCATCTGAGAATATTATGAAAATATAAGACAAGGAGATTCTACAGGGCCAGATACCTGCTGCCACTGTTTAAGTATTGTGTGAAATGTAAAAGTAAAGTCAAAGGTGGCAGTGGCAGAATCAGCTCCCTAGGGGTTCAGTCTTTTATTTCTCTTTTCTTTCATCTTAAATATGTTGTCTAGATATCAGTACCAGATACCTCAAGAGTTCACCTATGGCAGCCTCAAAAGTAGCACTGTGCTGCTACTCTTCCATCGGAGTGCATTTTCTGTAGTAAGGGAAAGTAAACTGCATCCCATGAGATTTTAGAATGATTCATTGTAACTCAGTTTTGCTCATTGCTATCCACAGAGCTATCAAAATTACAGTGATTTGAAAGATCTGGGGTAGAAGACTCTAAATCGTGTTATGGGAGGATTTTACAGAGGATTCAGTGGATTTAAGTAATTTATGATTACATCTGAACTTAATTGAGATATCCCAAGGTTGTGCATATAAAAATGGATTCCCTTTTCCACAACTTGTGTTTTATTAAAGACTTCTTGTATAGTTCATGACAGTTTTAACTTTTCACAAGACACTCACAAATTAGAATCATCTTCCTTGTGGGCCTGCTAATGGAAATCCCCTCATACAGTTATTAGTCACTGTCTTACAATAGCTTCTTGTTTCTAAGTACTTTGATGTTGTACATAAGAGCCGTGGATCAATTACATTCATTTTTCCCATTACCGGGCAAATATTTGGACATTTTCTGTTGAGTTGATTCAAGGCAGAGCTAAACCAAAGGAGCTGCATACTGTGCAGACATCTCTAACCTTCAGAAGCTGAAGGTTTTGTGACCTGGGAGAATTAATAGATGTTTATGCTAGCAGGGTAAATGGAAAAAGACCATTTCTATTTTAGGGAGATAAATGAAAAGCAGGGAAGATGGGGTTTGTTATGACAAAATCGTTCACAAGTGGCATGCTGAAATGAGGAAAAGCAGTTATGTATTTATATTATAATCCTCACAGAATGTTTGTCAAGAGAGACTCAAGTGGCAAAATGCATTAGTAATTGTGTTTCCTCACTTGTCAAAACAAGTATTTCCACTAAAACTATTCTGCTAAGGTTGTCTCCATTGCAAAGATTCAAAATACACCAGTCTTCTGCAGTGAAAATCCAGAAATTTTTTATTTTGATGTGATTCCTTCCAACAAGGAGAACACACACAGCTATTTCTTCTTGCCGGTTTCAAACAATAGCTGTAAGTCTTCCACCACTGTGTCAGAAACACATTTTGAAAATATTTCCCTTGCCAGGATTCTTTTGCAGAAGAGAAGGAAGGCAAGCCAGCTGGCATGCCCAGCAGTGGCAATCTCAAGTGCTTACCATGCTCAGGAATGTTACAAAGCACGAGCAAACAGACGGCATTCTCCAAACATGGTGCTGCAGTTACTCCTCAGCTGGTGCTGCTGTTCTAAACTTACTCAAGTTCACTACAAACACCTGGGGGAATTTTGACTCAAACAAGAGTTTCACTGAGAAGAGACTAGTACTCAATTTGGTCATTGGTCCTTCATTAAATCTTTCTATCAGCAGACAACACAGATTCACTGAAACCACTTTTTTCATAATCTGTAAAGGAATTTCTCTGACTCTGGTATGGACAAATCCTCTGTTAACTCAGCTGTGTTACTGCTGTGGTGCTGGGGATGGAACACATCAGTTGTATGGAAAGACAGACTGTCAGCTTGTATGGGGTTCATTCTCTTCCTTCAGAGATCAGGAACTGCCTAATGATAGGGTTGGTGAATCCTCAGAAGTAACCCCAAAAGAGGGTTCCTCTCCGGGAAGACTGTCTGCTAACCTGTGAAGCAAAAGGACATTTCTTTTTGTGTAAAGATTAAGGAAAATCAGATGACAAAATTGTTGTCCATATTATCCACTTTAGATATTATTTAGGTAGTGAATTTAGAGGTGTTCAAAGAATAAACACATAAATGGATAATGCATTTGATGTTCATTGAAAAGGCATTATTATGGCTTTTTTTTGATGGAGGTTTAATGTTTTTATATAGCATTGTTTCATGTTTTGTATAGCATAAGTCCTTTAGGGAGAGACTGAGGGAGCTGGGGTTGTTTAGCCTGAAGAAGAGGAGACCCAGAGGTGACCTCATCACTCTCTAGAACTACCTGAAGGGAAGTTCCAGCCAGGTGGGGGTTGGTCTCTTCTCCCAGG
>JAWWEV010000115.1:23865712-23876867 GCA_035583235.1 Hafferia zeledoni | reverse complement strand
CGTGGCACTGAGTGCCATGATCTGGTAAAGGGACTGGAGTTGGACCAAGGGTTGGACTTGATGATCTCGGAGGTCATTTCCAACCCAATCGATTCTATGATTCTATTTAAGTCTTTCTAAAATAGTATGAACTTCTCATTACTTCCATTTACTTAAAAGATGGGATTCATCCAAAAAATCTTCTTTGAAAAATGACAGCATTTCAGTCTATAAATTATTTCATTACGATTGTGTGTTAGGAATTGAAAATTTGTCCAGTCTGAACCCTGAAAAATGAAACAATTAAAAACTTATACATTCAATTGTTTTCAAATCCTTAAAATTGATTTGTGAGCCTTGATACAAAATTCTCATATCTATCATTTCCAAGAGAGTATCTTATGTCACAAATGTCAAGGTGAAGGTATAGTTCAACACTGTTATCTGCTGGGACTGCCAGAAAAGGCTTAAATCATGCTTATCTGAGGGCCTGGTGCTGTTCCATTTGTGTAAATTTGAGTCAGGAGAAATACCACTGTAATCAATGGGCTGTACAATTGTACAGATAGCAAGACAAGGGTGCCCCAAATATACTGTGCTTTGCACATTTTATCTTTCTTTACTCATTTTCCTGGCTTCACCTCCTTTTATTTATTCCTTAAAATGAAAGTCTGCAAAGAGCTGCAACTGGAAACAGTCTTATCATAGGGAGCAGCCCTAAAATCAATGTGTCTTTTATTAGGCATTGTTTTGAAACTCCCCACCATGACTTGAACTGAGGATAAGAGAAGTTGGTGCATTATTGCGTTAGGCCTATTGTGATTTGTAGCTTAAAAATGGATTATTTTAATTTTAAATGCATTTGCAGCATAGGTAATTAAAAAAAAAAAAAAGAAAAAGAAAGATGAAACTTACTGTCTCTTTCCATTTATGGCTGAAGCACTGTTTTTGAGTCATCATCATTCATCACAATGTCATCTCATGATTGTTACTTTGCCTGCTGCTTAGAGGGTTTTCAGTTAAAAGTGAAAGCACCAATTGTGCTAACTGTAGTTATATGTTTGCAGCATATTGAAGAAAATATATGTGGTCTGGAACTTCAGTTAAAAGCACAAATTCTGTGTGGTGCTGAGAACCTCCTGCCAGATGCTGTGCAACCTCAGCTCCCATCCAGGGTGACAGAAAGCTAATGTGCCTTTTCTTTTTCAGGGTCAGACCACTGGTGATTAAACAATTCTAGCAAATATGATCTCATTCCTATTTGTCTGGGACGTTATGAAACACAACATGAAGGCAGCTCAGATGTGGTAGCAGAATACAAAGCACTAACACACCCAGCATGGTGCTTGAAATGTGTTTCTTTATAATCCTATATTTCCCAGACAAACACTTGTAAACATTGAAGTAAAACAAAACACATTTCCTTTTTATGAAAAAAATGTCTTAAAAACCACAGGATTAACAACACCAGGGAAGGACAATCCCCTGAAGGGCCTAAATCTTGTTTCCAAAACTTGGTCTGAGTTAGCTGTGTTCAATCTGAATTTCTTCATGATAGCACATGGAAAACATTTTTTTTAGAAGGTATACCATAGTCAAACATATCTCGAATAGATTCTGAAATGATACCTCATGATTTAAACATTCTTACTGATTACACTGCAGTGGTGAAGGGGTGTGGGAAATGGGACTTACCCCTACTGGATTTTGGTTTTCGCTTGGCTGCAAGTTTTCCTGCATACACAGGAGCAAATCAATTTGTCTGTCCTGCATAGCAGTCACATGGCAAAAGAAAATAAATCATATTCTGCTTTCTTCAAGCCAGAAGCAACACAGGTGGGAGAACTTATCTGCCATTCCTGTGCCCAAACAAGAGCAAAGACAGAGCTAAATATATGCTGAGATGACAAAAATTGCTAATACTATTTACCCAGGAAAGCAAAAAATATGGTGGAAAAAACTCATTGTGGTCAGTTGTTTTGTTTGCTGAATCACATTTTTGAAGGCAGACAGAAAATTGTGACATTATTTAACAAATTTTTATTCAACAGTTGTAAAGGGCTCCTGTGCCCAGTCATCCAGCCAGAAGAGGAAAACTATCACACAAGTGAACATCCCTGGAAATGAGCAGAACTGTATAGACAAAAAGCTTGTCTCATGGGGTGAAAATGTATGAAATGTAACACAGGCCCAAACCAACATCTCTTTGATGGTGTTTTGTCTTTGGCAGCAGATTCAGTTAAGGCAGGATTCATCCTATACCATTCTGCTCTTCAGCTCTGGCCTTAGCTCCTGTACTGCTGCAAAAGTTTCATATCTTCCTAATTTTAGATACTTCACCATGCCAACCTTTCAGTTGCCACTTTTGCAAGTGCAAAAACATTGCCTTTTTAGACTCCTTTACAGAAAATTTCTCTGGTTATTCTTGCTCCCATTATCTATATTTTTAATGTTATCCTGACACTGGTGCTGCTTTGATCAATCACAGTGACAGCTGATTGACTGACAATTTCATATTGGAATTCTTCCAGATCTCCTGTGTCAATGCCACCCATTGTTACTGATTTCTTGTGCTACTGATTTGCTCTAAAATCTGACGCTGCAATATAGGAGTTTGCACAGACTCATTCCATGTAAAGAATGACCCCAGTGTGAGACTCCCACCTCATTTACAGCAGGGAGCAGAGCAAATAATTCATTTAGCTGTTCCATAATGTCTTTATCTTCCTTTGCTGCTTCTTCTCGTCCTGCTAACTCTCCAACTGTGCTGCTTCTGATGTATATACAAAAAGGCTTTACTGGTAGCTTCCATTGTGCAAGTTGCTTCCTCTAATATTTTAGCTACCTTTGCTGCTGTTTAACATTTATTTTGCTGGGGATTATGCTCTTCTTCTGTTTTCTTTCTTTGGACACTGCTTCCAAGTTTTGGAAGATGTCTCTTCATTTTGAATGGTGTCTGTTACACTGCTGTTTAACTATGCCGGCTACTTCTGTATGTGGCTCATCCAGAGTCCTTTTTTATTGATGCTATTGATGACTGGGATACATTTACTGGCATGCATTAACATGCATGCTACTTGCAAATATTTAATTCTTTTAGCTGCTACTTACACATCTCCCTAAAAGAGCATCCTCATTTTTATACAATTCCCCAACTATTTATCAGAAGTATTTTGGTCGTGACTTAAATACTACCAATGAACCTGAAAGTCTCTGAAATGCTTTTTAGTGTTCACTAAGCACAGAAATTAGACAACAAAGCAAAATAACTAAAGGGCCTAAGGAAAACTGTCATAAAAATCCTTGTGGATCTGATTCACGTATTAGCTCAGAGGTTAATGCTCCATCGGTGTTTTTTTCATAAATTTGCACATATCTACATTAACATCATCCATAGCATCACGGGGGCAAAGGGGGGAAGAGAGGCAGGGAGGTAAATGTAGAACCCAGCATTCCATATCTACACACCAGAAAGATGAGCATGCTCTAGGAACTCTAAGAGAGTAATTGTGTTTGTTTCTGAGAGTATATTAATGCAGATTTCTCTTATAGTAACTCCTAATAAACAATTTATTCTCAAGGACTGTCTCCTCTTCAAAAGGCTTTAAAGTAATCTTTGCTGAAAACTCAAAGCATAGTTCAATTCTGATCCATGGCTAGAGCGTAACATCAGTTTGGTTGCACATATTTCACCTTCCATGCAAGATACAGTGTGATAAATATCCTTCAGTAAATCTGTGTGTGAAGATTACAAATTAAGTCACAACAGGTTCTAACTGCAGCTTCAGAAATTTGTGCAGAGTCTTAGGATAAACCTCACAGAGGTTTTATGCTCTCTCTCTTAGCAAATTATACATGTCTCTTCTTAAAGTAATAAATGGAAAGGGAGTCCTGTTTGCATAAAACTTGGGAATTGACTTCTATGTCATTAAGTATCTCATTATACTTTTTTGCAGGAATATGACTATGTTTGTGCTGTACTACATTTCTCTTCTTTATTGTCTGTAAATGTAAATAAGTATTTATGAAACTACTACTCTATATTTTGATCTGCTTTAAGTAACAAATCTGTATCTCTAATTAGAGGTCATGTTACATGTCTTTCATAAGTGGGAGAATTTATGCAGATAACATACCATATACATACTATAAGTTTATGTAATTGTATACAAATACATTTTTAAGGTTCCTTATGTTCTGCATGCATAATTGTGCAAAACAGATGCAAAACAGAGAGTAGAATGACAGTATTCCTGCCAATGGGAAAGAAGAGCTGAATTTATTTTTTATTTTCCACTTTGAGATTTGAATCCTGTAAGAAAGCCAGTAATTTTTTAGAAATGGAATAAATAAGACAGGAAGACTGGAAGACTGGAAAAACAGATGTCATTGGAAATTACAAATAAGAATGCAACTCTGTTAAAAATAAAGCCTGTTCAGAAATTTTCCAATCTGATGTGATTTTTCTTTTGTGTGGAAGCCTGAGAAGAGTATAAGAGTAACTTGGAAGTAAATCTCACTACTCAAATAGTATATAGAGAATAAATCCTTGTCTTTTAAAACTAAATTTAAATTTAATTCATTTTATAATTAACACATTGGAAAAGATGTGCATAAGGAGAGCTTTTACCAGAGCTTTTGTAATAAGCCTAGTTCTGAACTCTGTGAACCAAAGTGCAAAGGCCACAGCAGCTGACCTAGAAATCACTGCTCTGAAACGATCCAGGGAGGGCTGACACTATCCTTCCATATTTGTCAGAGATAGTAGGGCTTGGGGGAATAAAAAATTGTTTAAAACCATTTGGTATATTTCTGCCTTTGTTTCTCACAATAATATTGAACCAACATGTCCCCACTACAGAATGAGTCAAATGAAACAGCAAAGACAGACAGAGCTGTATGCTTAGCCAGAGCCATGCTTTGTCATTTTATCATACAAACTGTGTCAGCTGGTGGCAACATGAGTAATCTAAGCTTCAAACAATATAATTCTGCAGATAAATCAATGAACATAGACAGAAACAAGTTAAGTCTCTTTTAGGCAGACTAATGATCAGCAGTTTTTTCTAAAAGCTTGTCAGACTTCAACCTGTCAAGCCTGAAGATTTAGGGACACTGATTCACTGGAGATTTCCTGATTGCATTCCTGCTGGGCTATCTATGAATCACAATAGGAGACTCCTAGGAAAAGGGGAAAAAATGGATTGCCTTCAGGCCTTTATGAGGCACAGGTTATTGTCATGCCTTAACTAAATCCTAATTACTCTGATTAACAATGCAAGCCTGTCACTACTCATGCATAAGAGTGAAAAAGTTTGCAGTAATGACTATGAAATTCTGCCACTTCTGCTCAGGTCTCCACACGTGCCTCTCTGGGGCTTTGTGTACCCTGCATGCCATTCACCCAGCTGCTGTTTCCAAAATAACAGGGTTGCCAGGGTGAGCTCGATTTGCAATGCAGACCAGACCTGAACATACTTGGTGAGATCAACGGGCTCACAAGATGGGCTGCAGGATTTAAAACATATTGAGAAGTTACTGGCTCTGCATATCAGATGTCTTGCCGCTTCATATTAATTTTCCTCTTAAAATCAAAGGTCTAGAGTTAGGTTATTATTCAAATTTAATGCCAGCTTTCCATATATACATATATTAGTATCCTATATATACATATATTAGTATCCTAGCTGTCTCAAAGTTTTGTCACTGCATAATTGTTAAATATCCCTGAGGTACAATGGAAAGAATGCTTCAGGCAGGTGTCTGCAACAGCATATACACATAGAAGGAAATGTCCAACAGTTTAGTGAGAGGTATAGCATTGTTTTAATTTGAGGAAAAAAATAAGAAAAAGAAAAAGCTTTTAGGATAAAAGCTTTATTTCTAGACAAAAAGTGTATTTTGAGATGCACACTCTGTATTTCACCCATCTATAGAGCTTTGCCAATGTCCCAGAACATTTGCAGTCTGAGCTTCTGTTAGCTCTGCCATCTGATCCTGTCATCCTCAAAACTGACTTCTGTCATGAAATCCTGGTACCACTGGAATTAACAGTGAAGTTCCCGTTAACATCAGTAGGCAAGTCCAGTGCCGGGGAAACGGGGGCTTAGTGTACAGGGGACACAGGGAGGACCTGACAGGTATGAGGGAGAGAAGATTGTGTCCCGACACAAAATTCAGCTAATTTTGTATCAGAATTCAGATAGAGTGTGAAGGTGGTCCCAGGAACTCAGTTTCAATGTGCACAGTAAGGATGAATGTCACTGTTAGTGGATTAAGGAGGACACGTGTTCCTTCATCTGTGGCTGACAAGTCCAGCTCCTGCTGAATGCTGAGCACCATCAGCAACTCACAGAACTAGCCCGTAATGGTTCCATACAGACATAATGCACTTCTTACCCCTCACCTCCACACTGACACACATTAAACAGCTGCAAAGAGTTGGAATGTTCAGCAATGAAACCTATAAAATTAAATCTTCAGTTATGCTCCAGTAGAAAAAAAAAATCTTTATTAAAACTCTTTGCTTTTTGATTCCCTATTTAAAGGACTCATCCCAGGAACTGCTGTGTGCTGTTTTGCCACATCCCCTGGCTGAGAACACACAACTCTGAAAGAGAGTTTTGTAATGGAACAGCAGAAAGTACTGCCACTTCTTTTGTGGATATTTGCATGGTCTTTCCTTCTGCTTCACAATCACTGCATTTTCTGAGCCTCTCAGATGTGGATTTTACCAAGTGATCAGTTGAAAAGGAAGAGATGTTTGATTCGCCTTGTTTAAAACAAAATTTCAAATTAAAACATAAGAAAACAAAACATGGTAACAATCTGCTTTGAAATTACAGAGCTGTTTCCTGTCAGAAGCAGCATGCTGATTTCATTAACCTTTCTCTGGAAGCTTCCTGGGCAGCCTGGACAGCTGGCAGCCCTTTTCCCCAGCCTAAATGCTTGATCCCCATGGCACTGGTGCCCAGGCACCACATGGCACTGCCCGGCTGTCCGGCAGCTAAAGGGACGCACCATCCAGAAGGTGGGCACCCACACAGACTGCCTTGTTTTGACAGGTATTCGGAAATGTTGATGTTTCATTCCAGTGCAAACAAAATGAAATGTTGACAACCTGGAATTTCCCAGAAAACAGATGTTTGCTTTTCTGGCCAGTCCTAGAGTGTATACGCACACACACGCACACACACACACACACACACACACACACAACTTGCAGAATTATTAACTGCTATGTAATGACACCACTTCCCACCGTGTGGTGTGGAGGGAATCCCGCCTTCAAATTCCCATGTTAGAGCAGCCACCAGAGTCACAGATCCCGGGAAGTAGTTAAGTGTCATAATTTCTTATGGAGCAACGCAGAGCTTTGTGCTGTCACCATCTGCAGCATTTGCTGCAGAGGAAGGAGAGAACTGATGTATCTGAGTAGTCCATAGAGAGCCACAGCTTGTGGCTCACAGAACAAAGTACAGGAAAGGCATCACTGTTTGGATCAGTAGTGACTCCATCCCCGAGAGCCCTTCTTTATTTTCTCTCTCCTTTTTTTTTTTTTTTTTTTTTTTTTTTTTTCTTTCCACAGGAGCAGTTGTAAAGTGCCAAGAGCTATCGGGAAGCCTGTGTTACATCAGGCAAGCCGAGTGTACTGACCCTCTGAGCCAGCCCACAGGGAAAAACAACAGGAGGGAGATTGCAGAGGAAGATAGGACTACTTAAGTAGCAATTCATTGTGAACCACTTTTCTAAGCTGTTGATAGAAGCATCAAGTGTGAGAGAGGAAGGGGACTTATCTTCTTGCCCAAGCAGAACCCTAATGACTCCATAATGACTGCTAAATAATGTTGCCAATAATCTTCATTTAATTATACAGCACTACTATGTCCTTAAAAGGAAAGAAAACACAAAAGGCATCTGCAGGCTCAACATACACTGCAGTCCTTTAGCCTAGTTTTGTAAAATGCATGTGGATATGTAGCATGAGTTATCTCCTGGAAGATAATGCCCTTTCCATCCTTCATCTCGTCTGAAAAATTTACTCTTGTGAAATAAATTTGCTCAGCTCTTGATGCAGCCATCAATAAACGCTGTGTCTGTTGCAGCTCATGAGCATCCAGGTAGGCTCCTTCCAAGACAGAAATATATGTGATTTCACAGATCTCCTTTGGAAGTCTCTTCAGGAGCATTTTGTCTTTGACCAGAGGGCACTAGAAAAGCAGGGTGTTTAATGAACACAGCGCCACTTCATGCGAAAGTTTGAGGAATAGTTTTCAGACAGATGCCTATTGTAAGAGCTGGTGACTTACACAATGGGCTTTTTAAAAGCCTGAAAATATGAATTCCCTCTTTATCATTATAAATTTTTTTACAGATGCTGAAAGTCTGAAAATAGGCTGGCCTTGGAAATAACAGTTTAATACTACCCTACGTGTGCAACAGGCTAAGGAGAATATTTAAGAAAAAATTCTATTTTTGGCTTAATATTCCAAAGCTTTCCTAATACTCATTTCACTAAAATATTTCTTCAGGCACAGCCCAGATTCTTTCCAATACAAACACTGGTTTCATCTGGAATATTCAGCCAGATAATTGGTAAAAAAACATGGCATAATAGGTGAAGGATCTGTCATTTGACTTCCACCAGCAGCTCAGGAGACTTACTGTTATTATAAATAATACATATTAAGGAAACATAAAGAAGCAGATTTCTACTTACTGTGCAGGGACAGTGCCAAATTCTGGATTTTGGGATTCAATTACAATGTGAAAGCCAGCAAAGCAGGAATGAAGAGCACCTCCAGAACTGAATTTTTATGAAAACATAGTGCAATTTCAACTATCAACTAGTGCACATTTAATTTTAGCCATGTGTTAAATAAGTTTCCTTTAAAGCTCCAGCTGATGAACTTTGATGGTTGTTCTTTTTGGGGAATTTGCAGACCTGTCCTACCCCTCATTTATCTGTATAGACCAGAACTGTAGGTGAGAAAATTTACAAACCAGAGTATTACCTTAAATTAGATGAGAATTATATTATTAAGGGAAGCAGAGGTTATGCTAACTAACAGTAGAAAAACTGCCTTATTTTAGCATCCTACAAACCTGATGGTAAGCATTGATTGAAAAATGGGAGAGAAATGCAGAAGGCTGGTGCAGTGAGCAGATCTGCCTGCGGGAGCTCCCCTTCCTGTGCTCCAGGGCCACAGGTAGTCCTGACCCCTTCGGAAGGGTATAGACACAGTGCCATACACTACATATAGACATATAGAATGTAACAGCCGCATAGTAAGACAGAGCCTACACAATTCATGTTTTTTTAAGGATGTTTCAGAACCCATAAGATGGTTCCAGTGATATAAGACTAATGTCAAAGGGGAACTTTTAGGAATTTCTTCCTCTAAACTCTGAATGCAGGCCATAGTGACTGTAACAGGCAAAAACCAGACTTGGGGTGCACAGACAGATTCTTTCTAGTAGCACCCACAGTGCCTCAGGCTAAGCCAGACAGCTTTAACCCTGGAGATATGAGGGGCATCCTCCTCATGGTTGGCTGGCTGAAAGCCAGCCAGACTCCTGGGATGCTGCTTGCTTTGCCCTTCCCAAGGCTCCAAGGGACTAGTCTGCCCCTCCCTAGGCGAAATCCCTCACCCTCCTCAGGCGGGAACTACCTGACTACAGTTCAAAACTGATAGAGTTACAGAAGCAACAGAGTAAAAGAGGCACAGTCACACCTATTCATCTCATTGCAAATATCATAGAAACCTGAGGGAGTACGGGTGATGGCAGACCGGTGCAGCGTGGAACCAGCATCCCTGGTCATCTGAGTGAGGCCCCCTGGAAAAGGTCAGGCAGCAGGCTCCTCCCCAGCACCCAGTGGCTTCCTTTCCCTGTGCAATAGATACAGAGAAGAAAAAGAAAAGCAAGCAGAAGGAGATGCCAAGTGAAGAAGCTGAGTTCGGAGCAGAATACAAGTCACAAAAGCCAATGGGAAGTGAGGCAAGGCTCTGCATTTCTCCAGTGGAAAATGTTAGAGCATATACACAGTCTGAAATGCCCTTATTAGATGAGCAGCAGCCATTCTGCTTTTCCTAACCTCATGTTTTTCCATTAAAAAATAAAATAAAATTGGCCAGTTGATGTGATTCAGCTCCTGAACTGGCTTTTCTAGAGGTAACACTTCCTGTCTGAGGTACTGTTTCTGGCTGGCTGGATTTCCTGGCTGAAATTTTCAAAGTCACCTGGGGAACCTGTGTGTTCACACATGTACCATGAATTTAAGCAGGAAATGTCATTTGAACCCCATGAGCAGATGTGAAGTATTCTGGGGTGGGTTAGGGTTTTTTTGTTTTGTTTTTTTAATCTCTCTCTTTTCACATACTCTTTATTTGCTGCATCATTTATCAATTTTTGTCCTGCTTTGTTCTTCTCATAGTTTCTTTTTTCACAAGACTCCTCACATTTCACTCCCTACTGATTTATTTTTATCTCTTTTTCTCCTGTAGCTAATATCTTATTCTGTGGTTTTGACTTTCCTTTGTCTCTAGATGGTCTCTCTTCATCTTCAATCCTTTGTGTCATCAGTCTGCCTTGCCTGGCCAGTTGCCTCATATATAAAAGCTGAACCATCTCTCCTGTTCACAATATTAATTATAGAATTGGAATTAATTTCAATACTTCCTCAACAGCAATGAGTCTCTACAGATCATCCAAATTCCATGCAAGAACATCAACATAACTGCAGAAACACTCTCTTCAAGATTCCCTGGTATGGTTGGGCAGGGAGGAGACAGGGTGAAGAGGAGCTGACATGTGTGCTTTTATTGGTCATAAACCACTACCTTTATAATGTTCAAATGGCTTTGAACACTGATACTTGCCCTGGGTTGTGCCACAGTGGCCCAGATTTTCCAAAGGCATTTCTGGTGTACTGCTAAGGGAGACTTGTGCCTCTGCTTAGCAGGTTCAGACACCCGCCTGACCATGAATTCCCAGGTGTGCTCTGTATTCACACACCGGTATACCAATGCTGGTATTTGCACCTACTCAGTATCATCAATTTAGAGCTTCCTCTCCTGCATGCAGATTATTTATTTGATGGCCGGTCACCAGTGGTGTTCCCCAGGGGTCTGTGTTGGGTCCAGTCCTGTTTAACATCTTTATTGATGATTTAGAT
>JAWWEV010000115.1:23775669-23859155 GCA_035583235.1 Hafferia zeledoni | reverse complement strand
AAGAAAAGAAAAGAAAAGAAAAGAAAAGAAAAGAAAAGAAAAGAAAAGAAAAGAAAAGAAAAGAAAAGAAAGAGAAACCATCATGTTGCATTTTATAAACACTTCTATTGGAAACAAGTTTTTCTCTGACTTAAGATGCCACAACTGTAAGTGGAGTTTCATTTCAAGTTTTAGGCACTGGATTTGCAAGAAAAGATAAACCCATAGAAAGACAGAATTGAAGAGAAGTTATAATAATCTTCAAATACAAACATGGTAGCAAGAAAAAACAGTATCACAATGACTAATACTGCAGAAAATAACTAAGAAACAATAGTGTAGATTTAGATTAGTCTTTAGCTTCAGGACAATTTCCAATAAACAACTTTTATAATTAAACAATTTAATGGAAAAAATCACAATCACATAAATAGCTATAAAATAATCTTATTTTGTAGTACGTTATTCCTGCTGAATGTCAATCAGATTAATAGGTTTGTGTTATCAAATGCAAACTACACCAGAAAGTGACTTGTAGTGCAATTAAACAAAGTTTGCAATTAAGAAGTGATGCAGAGGTACAAGTTAAGGAGTAGGTGTATTTCAGTATTTGTTAATAATGTGAAAAAAAAAAACACCTAAAAATACCTGTATCATTCTGTTTCCAACTATAGTTTGTAGTTGTTGTTTTAGACTTTCTCTATTACTCAATGACTGAAATTTTCTGAGTAGTTATTTGTGGAACTGGAACCAGAGACATAAATAACTAATCTAGTGTAGGCCAGTCCATGGGGAGAATTTAATTTTAGCTATCCTTTAGATAATTCGATGATGTTTGGTTTTCTCAGCATCTTTTCAATACAAATGCCAAAAAATACTGCCATACTCATTTGAATCTGAAAAATGGAAAAGAAATTCAACTGAGACCAAATATGTTTTACAGAAAAACACTCCTGTGTTAAGCTGGATATTATTCACATTTTCTTAGATAACCAACAAAGAAATACCTATTGAATAAATTGACAAATCAGGTCTTTTATAGAAGGAAAAAGTGCACAATTCCCTTTTCACATATCATCATTTGTATGGTGGATACAGTTTCAACTAAACACATTGAGGAGCTAAATACACTGCAGAAAGATGGACTTTCACTGAACTTCTTACTAGCATGATCCTTTTTTGAGAAATCTAACAATTTGACTAGGAAATTAAGGAGTTAATTGAATCTGCTTATTGCAAAAATAGTCAAAGGAAAGAAGATGTACTGATGTTCGATGATAATGTTTCATTTCTTTCCTGTCCTGAAAGGTGATATGTGTTAGAACTAATGCCCCTTGGCACAACAGTTTGCTGGAATGTACTGGTTTAGCATGGATCAGTGATCTTAAAGCTTTCCAAAGTGGGTGCAAATGTCAGTCCACCGAGTAATGAGCACCGGGGAGGATTGTTCCCTACAGGATCTGTCTAAATAAATACAAAACTACTAGCTGTCAGTCTGAAAATGGGTTCAAAGGCTATTTTTTTTTCAGCCAATTGCTTGTTTGTCAGGCATACAAAACAATACATAAAAAATAAGGAAATTAGGAAATACCAACCAGCATATGGCAGAGCTTTATGAGACTGATCAGTGTGTAGAACTGTACAGAACACTCACTTGAAAGTCATGAAAATTACTTTCTTTCGTTCTTTCCCATAAAGAAAACATTTTGTTACTACATTGTGGATATGCATTTGCCAGTATTTGGACTAAGAGTTTTCAAAGATATATTTGGGGAGGATTCGAGAAGTCTGTGTAACAGAGAGATGACTCATTTCTCATGAACAGTGGATTACTCTAGGACAAAAGGTTTGGGGTTGTTTTCTTTAATATATCATAACCTGCAGACATGGAAGTCCACAAAGTACCTACCTGCTCTGTGAGTCTGTGAGAGGTAACAAAGAAAGCAAGAACTGTCCACAAGCTAATTAGCAGACTGCCATACTTTAACTAGAGGATTGCTAGAGGACCAGAAATTGAAAACATTTGAAGAGCACTGAACTAAACAGTAATCAAATAGTTTGTGAAAAAAATACAGAGGTTGAGCTACACCCACTGAGGAGCCAGTCCAGCTCCTGTTGCCTTCAGTGAGAGCTTGGATGACTCCCGGATTCAAAGCTTATTGGGTCAATGTGAGTCATTCAATGGAACTACCTGTACTTCAATAATAGTCATTTTACAAAATATAAATTTGTTTACAAGTAATTCATGTATAAATAAGAACTAAGTTAATCAAATAAATATTTTGTTGTAAATGATTTGCCCTGAATCCAATACTCACCCAGGTTCCTTCAAAACTTCTGTGTAATATCGGCAAACCTACACTGTAAACTAAATGGAGTAAAACTGAATTCCAGCATTCCATGGAGTTTCTTTTGAAGGTTTTATATGCTACATATACACTATATTCATATTTAAAACAGCTGTTTAACATATGAGGATTTTACTACTTAGTTTACTTCCACCATTTTTCCATTAATAAATTCACCATATATGCAGGCTTACGAACAGAGTAAAACAGACCCAAATGTTCTAAATTCACAGTCAGTTCATTAATAAATGATAATAAAGAAAAGGAAAAAGTACATTTTTCTATTCATGCTAGCTGAAAAGATACAAGAGAAACAGATTCATATAATTCAGTTTCACAAACCACAGAAATAAAAACATGTAAGCCTTCACCTAACAAAAATAATAAAAGAAATCACATTCTGAAAAAGCTTAAAGAAAATTCCAGAAGAAAATAATTAGACACACATCTTTTTCTGGTTCTGGTCTTGCTCTATTCTCAGTGTCAGGTAATGCAGGTGTATTTTCTAAAACAAAAGCACATCCTAAGGTTTTCAAATGTACCTAGGGATCATCTTGGCTGTACAGAAAACAGCTGCATGATGTCTGCACTCAAACATATAAAACAAAGGCACCAAAAGCCTCTGCTCTTCTAAGAAACTCCGGGCCATAAAAATGGCTGCTTTCAGATTCATTGTCAATATTGAGCCTAACAACCAAAAGTTTATACAATTCAGAGAGCCTGTGAGCTTTCGCTGCCAGCACAGACACGCTCACCCTTTCTACCCAGACTCAATGGCAAACTGTGCTGCAGGTCTGCTCTGGGTGGAGATGACAAACAGATGAGTTCCCACACTTGTATGCACTTGGGTTCTTTTGGGAAATTTTAGATGAATTCAGAGGTCACTGGAAAATGAACCCTGACAGGACGGAATGCTTAAATTACAAGACAAAAAGCAAACAAACTTGACCCCCACTCTTCGTGATGGCTCTGACAATTGTGAAATGAAAAAAAAAAAACAAAACCCAAAATGGAAATGGTTTGATAGGAAAAAGCATCTTGTGCAATACAGTATTATATCCCTCTGTGAAATGGGGAGATTAAAACCCACTGTATCTTTCCATTTACCTAATTCTCTTCTCCCCCTAAAAATTCATGGACTCGGGACAAGCGTGGCACACACTAAGCATTCCAATTGCTTTTGAAAGGAGCGTTTTGCTAGTGGAAAATCTGCTGTCTCTTTGATTGCAAATGTAGTTGATTGTGAGGAGAATGAAAGGATGACCTATGACATGACCTGCTAGCGCAGTAAGGTCATTTTTTTCTCCCTTCTCACACAAAAGATAAGAGGCTGACTGCTTACAAAGTGTTCTGGCAAATGGACAAATTAGGACTCTCGCTCCGGTCAGGCAAGTTATTCTAAGTGAAGATAAGTGAAAGTTTGAAATGTTTTGAGGAGGAGGCAGACTGCAAGCTTTCATTCCTTCCCCAAATGGATGGATTGTGAAGGAAGAGAGCTGTGCAAAAATGGCTGGCCCAGGAGTTTCAGGTTTCAGACTTCAAGTTTCCTCAGCTGAGCAGTAGAGAGAAGGAGGAGGAGGAGAGGACGGCTGTGTGGATGTAATGTCGGGTGGCAGTGACTCAGGATAGCAAGCCTTGGTTTGATTCCTAGCCTGACCACTTGTTTTCTGTGAGGCACCATCCAATAATAGGCAGGCAGAAAAATCCTCCTTAGAGATCCTGAGGCAAAAGCCAGATCCTGCATAAAATTCCTATAGCTATATTACCATAGCATTTTATTTGAGTAACAGCTGTCCACTCTGGCATTGTGAAAATTCAACTTTTTGGCTTTTAAATCCAAACTTGCTTTGGCTGGTCAGGTCAGTGCATGAGCAAGTTTCTATCTTTGTATGTCCACATATATACACTTATTCTTGATCTACTGTCAGACCAATATTTCAAGTTCTGCATGAGTCAGAGAAAATGTTTTCATACCTTGGTGGTGTGTTATAAGATAAAATTATCTGTGAGTGAGAAGTGTTCAAATAGGCCTGTGCTGTTCATTTATATACGTAGCTAGAAAACTGAGCTGCTTTTTAGCAAAACTAGGGTTAGGTTTCAATTAAGCCTTCAGTGAGGGTATAGTTTGGGTGAAAGTCCCCTGATTCCAACAAATAAACAGCCTAAAGCTCAATCATTTTAGCACAGAATTGCTTTGAGATTTGGGGTTTGAACCCTAACCCTCTGTGCAGAATTCCTGAGTATGAACTCATTCAAACCAAAGCCAAAACAAAGGTTTTCATGAAACTCAGGAAATCTGAAACACCAACTTTCTTAGCAGTGCTACATAGTAAGCTCCAGTGAAAAGACCTCACATCACAAAAAAAAATTAAACAGACAGAAAGTGTCGGTTTTTACTTATTTCTTCCTACAAAACTGTCAGGTTCTCTAATTTCTGTTTGATCTGCTTCAGAAATACACAGTGTCAGTAAAGTGCCACCCAAAGTTTATCTGGCACATACCTGGTAGCAGCTGCAAATCAAGAAACTCTCCCATCGAAAGCAGAATCTGAATCATAGGGTGACAGGCCAGATATATGTTTTCAACACATTCATGGAAAGTTATCAAATGTAGCGCTGTGTGATTTCACTTCCCATTTTTTTATGGAAATGAAATATTATTGGCAAATTCTGGAAAACATGTAAAATGAGACATATATTCCAGCATCAACCTGATGAACCAGATTTGCACCATGTGACAGAATGTCACTGTCAATTCCTTTGGGCTCTGGTCCAGAGCAATCTTCAAGCAAGTATTTGTCTTGAAGCATGGCAACAATCTTCTCCAAGGATTCATATGTTTTCTATGAAGAACTTTCTTTAGTGCTTCACAGAGGTTGGAGCTGTGTTAACAGGAAACTGAGAGGTAAACCCGAAGCTCATTCTTGCATAAGATAGAAGCACAAACCTTTCTTTTTTAGTAACTTTCTTAGTAATAAAAATGAGCATATAAATGAAATTCTTAGCCCTGTCAACATCGTATCTGTGACATAAAAGAGCAAGAGTGATTCTTCCACAGCCCTTGTGTCCCCACCCACACTACATACAGTTCCCATTCTCTTCTGGTGGAAACTGTGGGAAAATTCTGTCCTGTGTATCTGTCAAGCCAAGTCTTCATCTGTGACCGGAACAATGAAGACAGAGAATCTGGAGATCATTTCCCTCAACACTGTCTTGGACATGCTGATATTATCATGATGCTGCAGAGCATCCATGCCTCCTGTGTTATGATTATATCTCTAAAAAATGTGGGCATATCTGCACAGTGATTCTCTGTTACGTTAAAAAATGAACAAAGTCAAATAGAAACTTTTATTGCCCCTTGTTTTAGAATATAACAGAACATACTTGACATCTGGTCTTTTTTAATGGCATCTGGAGTTGTGTCTAAGGAGATACTGCAAATTCAGTTTCATCAATTTCATTTGAATTTTGATATGAGCTATTTTAGCAGAACACAAACTTTTCATTTTAGGACTAGTTAAACCTACAGAGCAAGAAGAAAGACACTGTCTAAAGTTCCTTTGGTTAAAATCAATGTCTGTACATCGTACACTCTTTGATCTCTGGACAACAAAGAGCAACCTCAACTTAGAGGCAGGATGAGGAGAAGCTGAGGAAATAAAACATTCATTGAAAGGGACCAGCAGCTAGCTGTCATTCCACCTCAGAGTGGGACAATTCCTGCTACCTTTTCAGATTGCTTTTTGATTTCTGACTTGCTTTCTTTTTTCTTTCAGTGAGAAGAAAAAATTGCAGAAATTTCTGACTTATTTCAGATGAGCCATTCACCATTTTACATCCTCCACTCAGCATTATCTTTGTTCTCCCGCTGCTGATGTGGACCTGCTCTTGATGGACACAGCATCAGCTATGTTAGGGTTGCAAAGAGACTATATAGATTCAATAGAGCTCATGGCTGCTGTATGGACATGAACTTCTTCTCTCAAATACTTCTGCTGTCTTCGGTGTAAATAGTAACATGAATTATGTGAATAAAATCTCACAGAATCTGACTCTTGAGGCATATATGAGGGGCTTTGGTAGTTAATTCTAAGTCTGCAAAGAACTGAGTCAGTTCAGCAATCAGCAGCTAGTTTCAATGTGCTATCCAATTCATAAAATGGCTATGTTTTGGTCATTGGAAGGGACAGAGATATTTATGGTGTTACCACTGATAAGCTGGAGTATAGCATTGTTGCTTCATCATAAGTGGAGCTGGAGGCAGAAAGACCAAGACTGAAACTCTCTAACTCTTAATCTACATTACATCAGTTTAAACCTGGGACATACTTAAGACAGATATGGCCAGTAACCAAAAATTACTACAGTTTTGCAGCCAGGCAATAACTTACTAAATTGCTATAACTCAGCTGTCTGTCTGAACCCTAGCACATTCAATTAATGAACATTCAGTAATTTTTTTTTAACCATGCTGAGATTTCTATTAAAAGCATGCAATTTAAGTTTTTGAATGTGGCTGCTGGGCTTTAAAAGAAAGGAGGATGTTATTTAACTTCTTCTCATGCATAGAGAAAAATCAGGGCTTAGAGTTTCTTCTTGTTTTTCCTGATTACTACGGATTGGCTCCCACGCTCACTTTCCCAAAAACATTTATCCTCAGCTCATTACAGATACTGTTCCTATTTAGTAAGGAAAATAGAGAGTTCCAGGAGCACCTTGACCCTGTGTTCCAGCCTTCCAAGTGCTGCTAACCTAACAAGTGCAAAATAAGGGGTTTAGAATATTTAACATGTGGCGACAGAACCGAATGTTTGCAAGCATATTAGTGCACTGCAAGAACATCAACAGCATTAGGATAAGCTGTATCTCTACTCATGGGCCAAATTCTGCTGCCTTTCTTCAATGCAGTTACCCCAGTGAAATCTGCTGAGTGACTCCAGATTTTTATTCATGTAATGGAAAGCAGAATCTGACTCACCATATGGTATCAATTTGGAAAGAAGTCTAGTTGTGACCTTTAGCTACATCTTATTGCATTGCTCATTTTTCTTATTTTCTTATTTCTATTTTTCTTAGTTTCATTGCATGTTGATAAGCAATCTGAATGCCTGCTGAGGACTAAAGTTATTATTAAATATCTGAAAGTAAAGGTACCTAGAGAAATAGTTGGGCTATCCTATTTCCCAATCACCATCCAAGTTTCTTGTTGTTGTTACTGCACAGAACTCTGATCCAAATAATCACCAGCCCAAAGTGAAAGCACGAGAGTATAAATAAGTCATAAAAGAGTATTTTCCTCTTGAATAATGTGACCAGAACCTGCTGTATGTTTATACAATCACAGCTCTTGCAGAATGGGAGGAATTCTGCTCCTTCAGCTGAATAATCCACAGACCTCAAACAATGGACTCAGAGGCTTCTGGGCACTGCAGCCCCTGCTTCCAGGGGTTCCACACATCTGGATTTCTTCCACAACTGCAGTGCTGGGTTCGCTACAGACCCCACATCCATCTCACAAGTTCCAATAGACATGGCAGGCTGGCCAACCCATGTGGGTCTCACCTTACCGAGGATGCTCCCAAGCATGAGACACCAAATGCCAGCTGGATTGCCATATCCGGAATGTCTTTCCTGGGATTCTCTGTTTTGGCAGCTTTGGGAACAGATCTATGAACTTCTGGCCAAATCAGTGGGCATGAGATTTGTGCTGCCTATTCCAACGGAGGGCCTGGGCTCATGGCAGCATTTGAGACTCATATGTGGGGGTCTTTTCCAGAGAGTGCATGTATGTCTGGAAAATAATTTTGAATGTCTGTGCTTAAGATACAATTAAACACATCATTAATTCCACCTCAAAAACTGTAGATGTAATATTTCAATTTGAAAGGTGGAATTGATCTTAAAACATAATGTTTCTTTGAGGTATAATCATCAGTAATGCATGGGGTTTTATGAAATAAAGGGACAGATAAAGTTAGTAAAACAAACTATTGGCTCATAGCTAAGTGTTCAAGAATGTTATATTTGGAGAGTGTTGTCTTGGGTTTTGATACAACTGTTATCAAACAATGAAAGCAAAATAATCTTCTGTACAGAAATAAACAAGAAACTTGATAAACAGCAATTACAACAGTTGAATGGGTTTTTTTATCAGTGCAGCTTCCTACAAGGTTGAAAACAGAAAATGTAAGTGAACTCTTTAGCATAACACTAGATTTCCATGAAATTGCAAAACTTTCCAGAAATTACTCAGACATGGACAAAGCCAGTCCTATGCAAATATTTAAACATTGTGAATGAGACACACCAGCAATAGGTCTGAATAATTGGCATTGTACTTTGTAGAAAAGAACCAAAGAAAAATTATTTAATTAGTGTCAACTAGTTAAAGGAAAAGACTAAGATCCTCTTCCAAAGATAGAGGCAAGAAGCAACAAATTTTTCAGAAAGTATTATCAGTTTACTTTCAGCAAGATTTATGCAATCATTTTACATTAATGTCCAGTGACATTTTGAATAAGAAGTGAGCACTCTGATAAATTGATACAGCTTTATGAAACAGTCTGAAGCTGGAAAACTGAATAGGTCTCCAAAGAGAAATAAGAAATGGAAAATCCATTCTAGCTCTATGGATCTGAAATAAACTTGAGTAGACATGTCCCTGCCTGCTTATTTAGTGAGAAAGTGGAAGATGACACAGAAAGCAAATACTTAGGAAATCAGGTCACAGACAGAGATTCACCTGGACTGCTGTGTGCAAAAGGCATGGCTATAAATCTGAGTTCCAGCACGGCCAAGTGCAGGACACCCAGCTATGCAACATGAACGCTGCCAAGACAGCAGACTACATCTGGCAAGTTGTAGCTGTGGAAATACTTGGGCTCTAGAGGTGTCCCTAATGCTTTGCTACAGCTGAAAGGGTTCTTTATTGCAGGGTTAGATGAGGAATGTGATACTAATAAACAGGACAAGGAAAGTCACCATACATTTACATTGGGAGCTGGTGCCCAACTCTGTACTGAGCACAGAAGAACCATGAAGAGTGTAGAAAATACTTGGAAAATGAAACAAAAGATTGAAATTTTTGCTTCATACTGTAACACTCAGGAATTCACCAGATTCCTGTGTCAGAGAGAATATAATAGGGTGACTTGCTTGGCAACACCTATGTTGTAATTCTTCAGAGTTGCAAAAGATCAAATTATAAGAAGCTTAACTGTCTGAGCACTGGAGCTAGACAAATTCTATACAGTGACTGATTAGCCACTAGGACTGCTTAATAAGGTTATAGTGAATTCCCATGCCAGGCCATTTTAAACCAGAACTAGAATGTTTTATAAATCAGATGATTTTTGGAATGAGAAATAGCTTACAAAAGTTCTATGTCTACATTATGCTGGAGGTCAGACTAAAGGATGATACTCTCTCCATCTGTTTTTGTAGTCTCCAAGTTGAAGTCTCGGAAAAAGCTTCCAAAGGGAAGGAGCTGGCCTTCTAACATGCCTAACTAGCATTTATTTTAAAAGTATTTGCTTCTGATTGACAAAATACATTCTTCAATGTTAGTCTGCAGCAAAGTTATGAGGTTTTTTAATCCTTCTACTAAATTTTAACAACCAGACTTTACTGGTTTAGATTGTCTTCAGCAGAAATACTTGTTAGGAAGGATCTGTCCTCTGGATAGCTGGTAATTTAGACAAATTCCCATATAAAAGAAATTTAGAAATGAGGGAAAGAGACTTTGTGCAAGATTAGATTAACATAACTATTTACTTCCAAAAGGGAAGACCTAAAGGACAATGCCATAACATGTGTATCAAGTCACTTGTCTCAGTTCCAGAACTAATTACTATTACAAATATTGACTCTGCGCATCCCGCCAGCGATCCAACAAGATGTCTCTTACTAAATTTTCTTTGAATCAGGACCAGCCTCAGAACTATATAAGACTGTTCTACTGGTGTTTATATAGACCTCAGGCCAGAGCATGTGATTAACTCCGGCTGCTTTGACTGCTTCAACAACACAGCATATCTGTAAGCTGGACAACTACATTTACTGAGTTTATTGTTGTCAGTGAATTTGCTGTAGGTGAAGATGGTCTTTACTTTTGCAGCTCTCAGGGTTTTCAAATCTAACTTTTCTTAGCACAAATTAAAGGGGGAAATAGTAAATAATGGAGGGAAGTTTTTATTCTAGCAGGTTTTTTTCAGCAGTGGAAGTCCTTGCTAAAAGGTTTAGTAAAGCAAAATGAAGCCATATTAGAAGATAATTCTGTCAGGTGACATATAATTTCTTCTTTGCCCTTCATGACAGATTCCTCTGAACAAATCAGAAAATTTATTTCTTTTGGGGAAAAATTGGGGAGTTCTCTCCTTTATTCTCATCTGGTACCAGTGTCAATACAATTTTTAGCCTCTGTTGGTATATCACATTTTTCCAATTCTGGTTAAAACTGGATAAAACCAAAATGATATTATGTAAAGACACATCAAAACACAGACTAAAAATGCAAGCTAAGGAATACAAACTCTCAATCAGCTTTGGCAATATATCAGCCCAAAACCCCAAACAACAATAACAACTACAAACAAACTAAATCCAAGACCCAAAAATTATCCACAAAAGTCAAAACATCTAATCAGGACATTTCTAAAATCACATGCTTTAGCTTTTCTTATTTTTTTTTAATTTATTTAAACTGATCTAAATCTTTAAAGTAGATTTTAAAAAGGGAGCTAAGTAACACTGGCTAACTAAATGTTAAAACTGTTGAACATCTAAAAATTTTCTTCATTCCTTTTTCCTCCCATTCCTTTTTTTCATAATGCAGCTATGGAATGGAGAAACCCATTATTCATATGCAAGGCTAGAATTCCCCCACTAAACCAGTTTTATTATATTTTTTTAGAATAGTTTTAATACAGATTTGAATTCCGTGCAATTGGGTAAGATTCATCCAATTCATGCCTTCAGTTACTTGCACATTCCTCAAACTGTCGGTGATAATAGCAGTGAAATCTAGGGTGTGCTACATGGGGAAAAACATCAGACTCCATTCCTTCTGACAGACTGAGTCAGCCAGTTCAAACTTTGAGCAAACAGTTTGTCAGTGTCTGGCCCTTGTGGATCTGTCTCCCCTGGCACACATTAACTCCCATTAGAAATGCTGAGAGCTAAAACACAGCACATCAACATGGAGCATATCTGTTATTGTAGCTTGAACACTGCTCTTCCTTCTGCAACAGAGTGCATAATACAGTACATGAAACCTTGCATGAATCCCATGCTATGCTTAGTCAGAAGGGTTTAGAAATATCAGCCATCTCTGGAACTGAATTGTGCAATTATAATTGAGATACAAGTACTTACTGTTGCTTAATCTCAGTTTTGAAAGTAAATGCAATCTCTAATTTTGGCTTCATTTACTTTATTTCTTACCTTTTAAGTAATTTTGTGAGTGGATTCTTCTCTTTTCTTTCTGTAGAGTATAGGATCATCTTCATTAACCAATAATAAAAGTATGTTTAATCATCAGTCCATTAGAATAATAGCTGATTACTTTAGTAATAGAAACTCATTACCTGGGCTCATGTGGGAATTTTTATTTTGGGTTGACTTCATACTCTGTGGAAAAAATACTTATTACTTTTTTGGAAGTCTGATACTAACCAGATTTTTAAAACCTCATTTAAACAAAAATAATAATGCCTATGCAAGATGCTTCTTTATTAGTTTACATGAAGGACCCTATAGGAGGACTATCTGTTCAGTGGGAAATTGAGATGAGAAGGGAATAAGAAACTTTGTCCCAGATACCAAACCTGGTAATGAACATGTTGGGTGTCTTCCTTTAGACATTAATTAAGCAGAGAAGAAACATAAGAGTCATCAGCACAGTCAGAGATAATGTTGAAAAGGTAAAATGTGGCCCCCCTCTCTGAGAGGGTTAGAAATTATTCTTTTCTAAGCAGTCATATTGAGAGCAGAACACCTTTTTGCACGTGTCTGAGAGGCAGCAATAAGACCGAATGATACGCCAGTAAAAGGCAGTGCATTTTCTTTGTATTGGCAACATGGAGTTTGAACTTGACTCATCTTTTCATCAAATTAGCAGTGGAGCAGACAGCAGGCAATTTATCTTGTAGACTGTCTTACTTCTGACACCTGAAATTCACTCTGTCCAAATTCAGCACTTTATTTTGGCAAGTGGCTATGTGTTCAGTTTTTAGGTCTTTGCTTCTTGGATGATTCAGAGTACAGTAATTCAGGAAGTAACATTTTAAATCATCCAGTACAAGAAAGGAGGCCATTTTCTCAGATGCTATTGCAACCATTCAAAGCTATTCCTTTCATGGTCTAAAAGAAAAGGGAAAGGATAGAAAAAATGTTTGGAGGGAACTGCCAATAAAGGTCATTTATTTTGTATTTCACTTTTCTGTCTTTTTTTTTTTTTTTTAGTGTTCAACTGACCCAAATTGTGAAGCAGTTCATTTAATAAGATGTTAATAATTTTGGAAACAACATCAGAACTAACTTCTTGCCAAATAGACAGGCCTGTTTTGATATCTCAGTAATGAGTAGCACCTTCAGCCTTGACTGTTCCTGACTCCTGCAATGCTAAGTTGGCATCATTAGAAAGTTCATAGGCCTTTTTTTTTCCAGAGCAAAACAATGAAAGATTTTATCAAGATATGAAATACATTCCAGCAATATGGACAATTTCTTTATTGCTGAAAGTGTAGCTTTAAAAATCTATAGATCCTACTTATGAACAACAAATTCCTTATACAGCTGTATTGTGTTGTTTCCACATTTGTTTAAACACAGGAGTCTGGCTAAGGAATATACAAACGATTCATAAAAACATGCCTATGTTACACATGTGTGAACCACATGGAAAGTAACATGTGGATTTCAAACTCAGGGCATGGGTTTCCCTTTTTATAACTATGTGAAGTAAAAATATTCTAAGTAGGGATGTTTTTTCATAACATTTTTTTGAAACCTTAACCTCAGAGGGTATCAAAAATACCTCTCATGAGATATGGGGCCACACATATTGCAGACAGCTGCTTGGAAAAGTTAACACCCACCTGAAAAAGCAAAAGGGATGAAGTTGCCACAGCTCAATCCTTTCAGTAAGCAAGAATGATACCTGAAAGACTTAACAGAGGTATCCATTTACATCCATATCTATAAATTTTAAATTCCTGATCAAAATGTAAAAGATGGTTTATTCTGTTGACAACATATTTTATAAAGTAAACCAGAACAGAACATAGAAGTTCACATAGTCACTGGCAGCAGTGAGGTTCCCCATTTTCATATGGTGCAGCTGACAGACTTGAAAGATAGGATGCCATCCAGAGGGACTTGGACAATATTGATAAGTGAGCTCATGGAAACCTGATGGAGTTCATCAAAACCAAGCACAAGGTGCTCCACCTGAGCTGGGGCAACCCCTGATATCAATACAGGCAGGAGCATGAACGGATTGAGAGCAGCCCTGCCAAGAAGGACTTGGGGTTACTGATGGATGAGAGACTGCAGATGAGCACGACTTGCAGCCCAGAAGGCCAACTGTATCCTGAGCTGCATCAAAAGGAGTGTGACCACCAGGTTGAGGGAAGTGATTGTGCCCCTCTACTCCACTCTTATGAGACCTCAACTGGAGTACTTCATCCAGCCATGATCCTCAGCAGAGGTAGGACATATTGAGGTGCTTATTATTGCCCAAAGAAGGAACATACAGTTGCTGACTCATAATTTTATGGTCGTAAGCCAGGAGGTAAGATTGCTGTGTTTATCAGTCACACAGTGCAGGGATATCAGCTCCCACAGAGCTGTTCTACAGGCTCAAGGGATAGAGAGATAACATGAAGTCTTTACTGGAGCTTTCCTCAAGCCACTTGACTCTCAACATAAACTGTAAATCATCCCAACTTCTTAACTTGTGTGTGTGTGTGTGAACTGAATTACTCTGGATATTGCGTGTCTGCATTTGTTTACTCCACAGTACAATAACAACAGGAATCTATATAGAAGATAGGAGTTCTGTGTCAGCTCTCAGATCTGACAACATGTTCACAAGAGAGCATCCAATGAACACTGGAAGGCTATTCCTTGTGCTGCAATATTTTCTTCAGTGTTTTGTTATAAAGCATTACAGCTAAGAGCAAAGAATCATTATTTGTCAATTATTTTGTCGATTCAGGCTATCTTTTAAAATGCTTCTTGGCTTTGCACTCTGCTGCTTTTGCTCTTACAAAACTGCTTTACCAAAGTATAAAACTCAGAAAGCTCCTTCTAGGGTAGGCAAACTTAAATTCAGAGAGAATTAAAAGTAAATTTGTTTCAATTATTTTGAAGGCAGAAAATAAAAAAGCTGTCACAGGTGTTAATGAGCACAGCAAAGAGCCTGTAGAGAATAAAAGAAAAGAAGGGTTGGAAAGAGGGCAACAGAAGTAGAAGAAGAAAGAGCAAGAATAGATAGACATAGATAGAATTTGATAGACAAGGAAAGAGGAAAAGCTCCACTATTTTCAGGTAGTGTAAATGAAGAATCATTCTCAGTGTTCTTAATATTTCTGTTATAAACAAAGAAAATGAGGCAAGATTATTTTAAGGTATTGGCAGTGTAGGCTCCAGTCCCAAGTCCATTTTTTCAAACTGTTGATGGAAGGGCAGGGAGAGAGATCTGGATGTATGTAATGGGAAGGCCATCACAAAAAAATGAGGATTAAAATAAAGTTTAATATTTCCTTTATTTCCTTATGGGAAACCCACAGCATGGTGCAAATGAAGAAAAACAATGGCCTAGCAAATGCAATAATGACAGATGGTGACTCTGGGGGTTTCTGCTATGTCCTCTATTTTGGGAATGAGAACCATGGTGAATACTGACAAAAAAAAAAAAAAAAAAAAAAAAAAAAGAGAGATTTATCTGGAGACCAACAGGTGCAGCTGTGGAAAACAACCATCCTAAGGGAGCACCTTAAATCAACTGTCACTCTGAGGCCAGGACAAGTGAAGTGGTGGCTGATCCCATATGCCAGAGCTGCCTCATCAGCAGGCAGGAGACTGAGCATGCTCCAACAGAGACATCACAAGTGCAAGCCACATATGTAACTGTTATCATGGAAAGTATATATTCCCATTGGCTCCACTGTCAGATATTCTAAAGCCATGGAAAATGCCATGAAAGATAAGCCATACACTTCTTTGTTCGTTCCACTTGTTCGAATTGTTCTCTGCTCTGCTCTGACAGTTCTTTATCAGCTCCATTTGTACAAAGGCATCAGTCTGTTTCTGATAAGTATTGCTGATATCATTACTGCTGAAGGATTGCTTGGGGCATTTATTTCTGAACAATGAACAATGAGCAGTGTAATCAGGGATTTATCCACTTATCTATTAAGATATTTTGTTAAATTTTGGGGTCCTTCTGCCTGTTGGTATTTGAATCACATCTCCATCTGGCCTAAAAACAGAAGAGCTTGGAGTGGTGGAGTATTCTGTACCCCACTGCCTCAAATACAGATCTCAGGACTCAGCTTAACAAGCTGGGGAAACTCTAGTTTACCCTTCAGGCTTGGCACCACTTTCAGTGGAGGGCTAAGCAGCTGAAAAAATCCTGGGATCATTATTCATTTTAACAGTATTTAATTTTTCTAGCACAAAATGCTGATTCAGAAGAACACCAGTGCATACGTGATAGCAGAAATACTTTTTTCCACTTGAATGCTAGAAGAGTGAACCAAAAGAATTTCCTTAGCCTCAGAGGGGAGAAGAGGAAGTAGCTCAAATCCTGTGCTTTTCAAGAGAGAATTAAGGAGAAAGCATCTCTGCCAGGCTCTTTGTGATGGATGTGATATTATCTCAAATACACCAAAGTCAAAGGTGAACTGTGAAATTGATAGAAGTCAGATTATCTGCTATCAATCTAAATATTTTTGAAATCTGTAACTGTGATGTCATAAAAGAAAAGCCATTTTTTATCTGTTTTTTACTAACTGGTATAATTTTGGAGAAAATAAAATTGTATTGAAAATTCCCACTGAGCCAAATCTAATTTTTAGCTGATGTGACACTTGGTTTCCTTGAGTTACATTGGAAACATCTGGTAGAAAAGGTTACTTCTTGAGCTGTATTTTTAAAAAATTTCCTCTCCAACCATCTTAATTAATCTTCAGAGATATTAGCATTGGCAGGAGTTCATTTAATGTATTTTAAAACTAAAATTTGGAGTATGATCAGTGGGCTATTGTTTTGTTGATACTTACACAGTGTCAATAATAGCTCTGTACCTAAAGCTGTTGTAATAAACCCAGAGTTTAGCTCTTCTTAATTACCCAGGGTAGCACAGTTCACTAAGCATGTCACTTGGCACAACTCCTTGCAAAGTTTGTTTATAAAAGAGGTAGGGAAAAAGAAGGGGGGCTGAAAGGGAAAGATGCAAAGCTGGCAAGCACAATTGCCCATTGACACCCAAGCCCTGTTACCCTGAGCAGCTGTGGCACCTCTGGATGAAGCCAGCCTGGTCAGAGCCAGGAGTCTCTGCCTGGTTTAATAGTAAGACACAATGGGGAGCCATAAGACACAAGTGCAACTTGGAGCTACAGCATTTTGCAGAGGTCTCAAGGGTGCCCAAGATGATTTCCTTGTAGCTGGATTGAACTTTAGCACCAGATGGTATACAAATGCCTGATCCATCCTGAATGCACTGTGGATACTTGGGTTGAGTTCACGGAGTTTTGAGTTCGATCTGGTAAATATGATGAAAATTAATCTGCTGTTACCTGTGATAGCCAGGTTTAAAAAACACCACAGTTTTACTTCCCTGTTATTGCCATTGCTATACTTACTAGCTAAGATATGCTCCATGTATGAAGAGGTGTAAGAGCAAATAACACTTTTAAACTTTCTCTCTATTATCAAGAGACCATCTGATACAGCCTGTACTCAGAGATATTGAATTAAAAATAAATATCTCAGTTAACAGAGCACTCCAATCTTATTATCCATAGAACTATCTGCATGGGACATAAGACTCACTTAAATGCACCTTCCCTCTGAAAGCTTTTTCATTTAATTATTTTTGTTAAATTTTTCTGTGACTACAATTGTAAGATACTACAGAAGTTTATATATGTCATCAGTTTGTCTGAATAGTAAAAGAATAGGAACAGCAATAAAAAAAAATCAATCATGTTGTAAGAACGTCTGAATTTAACCCTTAATTTACATAGGACATTTTTAGATTTTAACAACTTCAACTCCTCTACCCAGGTGAATTTGTATGTGAAATTTTACTGTTGGAAAATTTTTAAAATTTAGTGAGTTTATTGGATTTGCTATTTATTTATTACTTATGAGCACTAAATGAGTCCTAGTGACAGGGTAATTAATTAAAATAAAGAGTTTCTACCCAGAGTCAAAGATATGCATCTGGTTTTTACTTTTTAAAAAATGAAGAAGTTTGAAGTATTATGGAGTCAGCAATGAAACTACAGCTATTTCTAATTATTACTAAGTCTGACAGGATGCATATGTTTATGGAATAATCTATGCATAACATGAAAAACCTCTTTTTACTGTTTTTAAACAATGTTTACATCAAAGTAAAACATATGTGCGATAAAAGAACAAAGCAGAAATCCCAAGTTGCTAGTCCTATTTGAGAACTATATATAGAATATTTACAACATTTTTTGGTATGGCAGAACTCTGTGTGTCAGAATGATTAATTAACTGACATGAAAAATTCAAGGACCGTGAAGGGCTGAGGAAGATACAGCATCAGCTAAACTATCAGAATAGGTAGAAAAGAACATTTGAATTTGTCAGGGGCTTGCTGCAAAGTTTTGTTATTACTCAAAAGGCACCTGGGCCCAAAGCATCAAGTGGAAGCAATTTTTACAAATCAATGGAAATAAACAATGTGAAAAAATTATGAGTAACTAGTTTACTCAAAGGACTTGTAACAGGATCTGGAGCTTTCATCCTTGCCCAATTAACAGTGACCAAGACTAAGTCTCATCAGGAATAAAATGGGCAGATGTTCCCATCACAAAATCACCACTACAGCTGACACCAATTGACTTTCTTATTGGTCATGTCAACAAAGAGCCGATGATTACATGACTATGAAATATTGTCCCTCCAGAAAGGCTTTAGGATGGCTGAAGAATGATGTCTAGACTCTGTCTAAACTGGGAACAGACATTGCTCAGGCTCCTGTTCAAGGAACTGTAATTGGCCTGATTCTTTTATTGGAGACAGAGATTGTAAATCAGAATTACTGACTTACAGCAGCTTCAGTGATACTCATGGAAACAGTTCAACATATCATTTGTGGATGGAAGGACCAGGTTGGATCACTGGGTCAAAAGGAGCTCTTCACCATTTTTCTCAACTGGTAAGTTGCCCAGGGTGTCACCTCCAGAAGAAAATGCTTTTCTGCAGTGCATCCCTCTTATTAAGAGCTGATAGAGCTGTTGAGCAACAAAAGAACAGTCTGACCAAACCCATTTTATTGGCAAATAGGAAATGCTTTTAAATGATCCTTCCAGCTCCTCAGTGGAGTAAGACACAAAATGGTATGCCCCCTTTGGCTTTTAGGTGACTGTTTCTTAGCCATTCAGATATAAAAGGATATAATTTGAATTATCCTAATTTTCCTTCAATATTTGTTTCAGGTTTTCCACACCTTCCATTAGTTCTATAAATAGAACAATATTTAGTTAGCTAAAATTACATAGTTTAACTGTGACTAGTGTGTCTGGAGATAATGTGAGAAAATGTTGGCATAAAATTTATAGGTACAGAAACATAAATAATTCTTTAATAAGTCCTTTCAATCTTAACATAATTAATAGAGAACTAAACCAGTTGCTGTCCCCCCACCAACCATAAAAATATAAGCTCAAAGCAGGATTTGTTAATCGATGGAAACCTTCATTTTGAATAAGAGACATTTTTAAGCAGAAAGCTGTTTATTTAGCCGGGGAAGTTTGGCTGTAGCGAGTAGGCATCAGAATTGTTTATTATTGCAACCCAGAAGCACATTAATTATGTGATTTGAGTGACTGGGTAGCATCAGCCCCGCAGGTTTTGCACGTCAAGTGCCCTCATCTTGTATGGTGTAAACTGACCCCTGAAGTGCACGTCTGTGCACCAGAGGTTAAAGGAGGACCCTCTTTCATCCCCACCCAGGGTCTGCCAGGGTGGCTGCACCACAAATTTATGTTTTGGGGAGATCAGACCGCTTTGATATACTGCACAGGGCAGCAGCATAGCTTCAATTTCACTTACATGTTGTGATTTCCTATGAAAGATCATCTGTCATTCGGAGTTCTTGTAACACATTTGCAAATAAGGTCAAACAATTTGTTCAGAGGTGAACACGGTAAGTATAAACACATTGTAAATATTTGAGTATGAGTTTAATGGTGTTTGAGAGGCTCACACAAAAAACCTCACAAATAAAATCGCTATATTTAAAAACAAATTAGAAACTTGCACATTATTTGAGCCTTTGGTGGGCACTCATCATCATTATAGATACTTCTGTTTATTTGGGTTAGCATGGGGAGAAAGGGAACATTTAGAAAGGCCCAGTGAGGGTGGGCAAGGCAGTATGGGGAGTGCTGGCTGGGCCCTGGGGCTCCATCCACCCCCTGCAATCACCAGCTGCCAACGCCCCCCAGGGGACCAGCTGTGCCCTCCCACTCAAAAACCCATTAGGCCTGCCCAAAAGCTATTTTTGAAGAGCAATTATGGTGTACAGGAGCAGCAGCTTTGATGTAGTGGCACTCTTGGAGGGGACTGACCCAATGATGGGCAGTGAAGGGATGAATGGGCTCTGTGGGCAGCACATATTAGGTTCTGGCTCTCCATGTGGGAAACAAAGGGTGTTTCAGTGGGAAAAACTCCATGCGGTTCTGCACTGCACTTCCTGGACACACTTCACACTCTGAGGAAGATAAAGTGAAGCTGACTGCTCCCAAAATTACCTTAGTTCCACTATGCTTAGGGCTGGAGAAACCCCCATTTTGCCCCAGATGTATTGATCAAAGCACTAATGGGAATTTCTTGTAAATCCATCCTCAGTCCTGCTATAACAGCAGAAACATGTGTGGCCATATTCCAGCACACTCCTGCCAAAACAATTTCTTTCACAAGGCCTTTCAGGTCCCCTTTATACCACTGCATTTTGATATGTTTTTGGAGAGAAAAATTAAGGTGTTTCCAGAGTGCTCCTCTCCCAGAGTTACATCCCTGAACAATCTCCTAGCAAAGTTAGATTTGAAGAGTATTAAACCTATTGATTTCTGATTCCAAAATGGTAAAAAAATGGCCTTGAATTAAGTTTGGGAGTCATGATTTTCAGGACTGCAATATCCGTCCCCCAGCTGTTTGTACAGGGCCCAACCCTGCAAATACTTCTGTACCAAAAGTGAGGAAAGCCATACCTGAGTGTAGACATTTCCAAGCTTACATTTCCAGCTACTAAACTTTTTAAAACAGAGAACTATGTGTATGTGGAACTGTACCTTAAGTATTTGGCATATATGGGGAGCACTGTAATAAATCATCATAATAATTGTGTATAAATATGCAAATTAAAATATAAAAAATAAGTAAAAAGCAGTGGTTTAAAATAGAAATATATAGGTGGGACTCATAGCATTAAAAGCAATCTTTCTGTCTGGCGGAATACTGTAAATGGTATAGGTAAAAAGCTCCAGTTAAGTAATCATACTTTTGATCTTTTTCAGTGAAATTCACCCCAGGGTTTCATTTGGTCTCTCATGAAGCCATACTATAAATCATATTATGTATAGTACACAGAGATAATTATTTTGCTAAGGTTTAAGTTAAGTATTCCATTGTTGTGCTGCCATTTTTTAGATTTTTTTCCCCCCTTCTGTGGCATAATAAATTGCAATGGTCAGATACACTTCATACCTGCTATAGAGTACTGTTAAGAAAATGGATTGTAGGTGCCAAAATAGCAGGGAGTTCTGGCAGCTGCTTTGGAACCTGTGCCTTAGTGAGCCTGTGTGTGAGTGGCTCGTTTCCCTGTGGCTGTGGCCGGAGCAGGGAGCACTGCACAGCTTTTCACAGCCCTTCGGGGAAGGGCGAGCTATTGCGCAGGGACTGACCTTTCTGTCAGCCCATGGGACACCACAAACCAAACCTGGTGGAGGACTGGACTTCAACTGTTTCCCCTCAGCCCAGATCACACCCTTCTGGAGATTGCTTTGTCCCAGCACAGAAGTGTGAGCTGCTGCAGTAATTCTACCATGAATGAGAGCCTTTCTTTTGAGTCATATACTTTTGTTTCCAGCCTGCGGTGTCTTGGCTTACTACTGTGCTGGGGATTATCCCTCCAAAAAGCCAGAGCCTGGAAAATGAGCCATTTTCAGCAGCTATGAAACTAGATTTCACCAAGTTTTCCCCCCTTCATGTATATATATATATGTGTGTGTGCGTGCGTGTGTGTGTGTGTGTGTGTATGTATATGTGTGTATATATATATGTGTGTATATATATGTATATATGTGTGTGTATATATATGTATGTATGTATGTATATATATATGTATATATGTGTTTGTGTATTAATTGGTTTCAATACAGTGAAACTACATAAATTATTGTAATAATTAAAATATAATAATATATTTCAGTAATAGGAAAATGTAATAGCAATAATATTATCATTACTATCATAATTATGACTAGTAGAATAATACTCTTATAGTTAAAACATCACTTTTCTAGGTGCCAGTCAAACATAATGAATTGGACTCTCTTTTTTTGCAAGCAGCAAAGGACTCAATCTTGTAGGAAATGCCATGAAGACAAATCCCAAATGAGCACAGCTGGGTCCTTGGCAGCTTGGGAAAATGACCCAGCAATGGCTGCAGCAGGACTGTGATCCAAGTAAGGGCCACAGAAGAATTGATGAGAAAGAAAAGGTGGGAACCATTACACATATACAAGGAGATATATATATATCAACAATCTGAATTCAGTTCTCTCCTACCCTTAAAATCCTATCAAAATTGCTGCAGGCAGCACTAGAGTCATACTGGTACGATTTATGGCAGAATTTGGCACAGACAGTGTGTTTCTCCATTCCACAGTGTTGGGGTTCCTCAAAAGTCTGATCAACTAATTCATAAATACCTTGTGTAGTTATATTATGCGGTATTAAAGTAAGTGAGATAATATATTTTTATTACTGCATAAAAACAAATGTGAAGTTTGTGAAAAGAAATCCCTTGCACTGTGGAAGCTGGGAAACTATACATACTTTAAAAAGAATACTGTAAAACAGAGCAGCTCTGAACTCTTTCATATTTTTCTAAAAGTTCCTTCATTTCTGGATGGTCTCCAGAATTTCTTCCATACTAGAGCACTCCAAAACATCATTTGTCACACACACCAGAGACTAGGCTGAAATCTTGTCCTTTGCTCATCCTTTTAATGCCTTACTTTTGAATCTCCCATGGTTGGCCTTTTTTCATCAGGCTCTCTAAAAGAGCGTTGTCAACAGAACAAACAGATCTACCTCTGACCACATCAAATGTTATATTTCAGCCTTTCTTCAGAAACTAGATGCTTCAGGTTCTACATTAGAGCTTGAAACACTGTGCCCTGGCTTACATATATTAGTCCTTCCTCCTCCCTGTGTGCCTTCTAGTAGCATCCTGAAGCTCATGTCAATCTTGTGGCTCTGTAAATATCCATTGCACTCATTATTGGCTACAGAAATCCTTAAAAATCCCCATTCTGCAAGAGTAGGAAGTTCATGCAAATGTATCAGACTGAGTGGAACAACAGGGTTAAAATGTGACAGCAGAGAGAACAGAGTCCATATCCATGAAGAATTTATTTCTTTTCTTTCCCAGATTTGTTTCAAGGATATACATACCTGGAAGGGTGGCTCAGAAAAGATAAGTCAGTAGGACATGCAAATTAAAAAAAGGAGAAAAAAGGGAAATGTTTATGGAAAAGCCAAATAAGAATGAAAGAGGAACAGAGAAAGACCACAGCATGAGAGTGAGGCTATAGAAAAGACATGAGGAAACCTGTGGCTGTAAAAAGTGTGGAAGCAGGAATAATGGCCGTGCTGTGGTAGGTGCAGGGCAGTCAAACTAACCTTCTGGATCTGCTGCTGTCCCAAATGTTTCCCCTGAAATGAGAGCCAGCTTAAACAATCTGGCCTGACAAACTCCAGCAGGTTAAGAGCTGGGTCACAAATTGGTCCTCCTTGCTTCAAAATACCCATCGAATCACAGAATATTCTGAGTTGTAAGGGACCCACATGGATCATTGAAGTCCATCTCCTGACCCTGAACAGGACAGACCCAAGAATCACATCATGTGCCTGAGACTATTGACCAAATGCTTCATGAACTCAGACAAGCTTTGTGCTGTGACCACTTCTCTAGGGAGCTTGTTCAGTGCCCAAACACCCTCTGGATGAAAAGCTTTTTCCTAACAACTCATCACACAAAGGTAGAGTGATTGGTGTACCTTCATCCATTGGAATCCAATCTGATGCTGTATGTCCACCTAAATCTAGCCTAAAGGTTACACTGAGGGAGGATAGAAAACACTTTGCCTTTTTTACAAGGAGTAAAATCAAATTAGCAGAATTAGCTATCTGCTGTGAAAAGAAACCCTGCTTGCCAGAGTCACATTATTTAAAGCTTTTGATTGACCTGAGAGACTTTCTACACTCTCTTTCCTCTGCCTCCCACTCCCCATATTATAGGAGGGATTTTTTATTATTTTTACATGTATCATGACTATAAATTTTAAACTCTTGGGTCTCTCAACTCACTCTTCCCAGTTGGCGCCTCATTTGAGTAATGGGTCATGAAGTTAGCATTCCTCCAGTGATGTATTGCTTCCTAGAGTGGCACTGACCACAAAAGGCAGGTCAAATAGTCTTTTAATTTAATCTTTTTACAGCTAGAGATGCAAACGCTATAAAAAATGCAAAACAGAATATCCATGTGATACTCTCGCTGGGGAGAGTATCCATGGGGGAGAGAGAGAGAGACAGCATCAGGAGCTAGGGAGAGCTGTATCTCAGGAAACATGGCTTATTTTGGGGATGAGCCAAAGACAGAATACATGAGAGGGAAATGATGGAGAGCTTCTGGAGATTTTTTCACCAGTTGATTACCTTCTGTTTAAAGGTTTGGCTCCAATGTCCTTTTAGGTGGCTTCATCCAGAATATCCTTCACAGCAGAGGAAAACTGTTACTCCTGGAAAATTAAAGTTGAGTATATTAAACTTGGTTTTCTGTCTATGATTTTGATTAACAGTGTTTATTGAAATATATGTTGTTTCTGTTAGGCCATTCCACCTGATGGCACAGTCCTGAAGTTTCTTAGATTAGTGCAACTTATTACATTGTTTCTTAAAGTTCAGTGTGTCCTCATATCTTTATGAAGAAGTGCACACAAAACCAAGAACATAAAATAGTGAATTGTTTAGCGAGCCAATACCACTTTCCATAAGATTATGAGTGTATGCCAACCATTTGAACAGCCAAACTGACATTATTTTTTTAATCATTTTCCACTGCACTTGATGGAAGAAAGTTTCTCCAATGCAATTATATTTGCTATAGAATTTGATTAGACATTCTCCAAAAACAACGAATACAAAGAACTCCTTTTCAAAATTATGTCTCTTTTCCCATCAATACTTTGCCATGTTATTATTCCCTCAAGGTATGCCCCTGTTTTTTAGATCCTTCTAGCTTTTCAGTCTTTTTCTTTTTTTCACTGAAACACAAAGTTTTGTAAAACCTTTATCAGGAAAACCATACACCAAATCTTGTCTTGAATGAGAAGAGAGACGTGCTTATACTTGCTAAGGATACTGATACAGTTTCAGTAATCTGATTCCAGGCAGGAGATTAATAGTTCTGACAATTGTCATAGATGAAGGACAGTATTTCCACTGAATCCGTAGTAGTACTTTTGGTTGATTTTCAGCCTCACATATTCTTTATGCTGATCCATCTTTTCCTGCAGAAACCCAAATGTCTATATTTCATATTTGCTGAAGGCACCTCATAGCATTTTAAAGCTGAGGAAAAAAATTCTGGCACTCTGTTCATCACTGACACTGGAAAATTATGACATATTATGAGAATGTCTCAAGAAAGAAAAATATTTTTATTTGACTTCTCGTACTTTGACCCTCTGAGGTTATTTGTTTCATATTTTCAACTTATATACACATCCTGAAAAGCTAGCAAGTCTGAGTTTCCATTAAAATTTCCTAACTTTAATGGAAACTTAGATTGTCTCAAACTTCCCCATCACCAGCAGCTAGAGCACAGAAAAAAAAATAAATATCACTAGACTTTGTGATGAAATTGAAAAACTTGGCAACACTTTTGCCTCCTGCTGATTAGCTCTTTAATCTATGAGTAATCTGATATAAAACCAATGGAGTAAGTCACCAGTAGATAATCTTCACTGTAAAGCTGGCAGAAATATGTCCTGTTTAAAACAAAACATGCTGAAGAAAGTTCCCAGCCTGATAGCCTTGGTTAAAGAATATACATTATATAAAATGCATCCACATATATACACACTCACAAATCAATATACACACATATACCTACACTTTTGAAAAACCTGCACCAGGTTCCAAACTAAACAGAGCTACTTGGGAGATGTTCCATTATGACCTCACCTTGTTAAATAAAATCACACATTATTTCTCTGCTAATTTTAAATCAAATGAATTGCATTTGTATGAAAAGAGAGAAAATTGTTTATGGCTTGTCTCTTAAATGCCAAGCTGCCACAGAAAGAGCACAACTGTGTGATCACAAGAATTGACACACACATATACCAGGTTGACTAGGGAAAGCATTGCTTGCATGTGACAGTTACAAAACCCTGGATATTTTGAGCATTTAGATTTCTTCATTTTATACACCTCTTGTTATATAATAAATGTATGTGACAGCCTCTCCTTTAGACAGGACACTTGAAATATCTCTTTCTGTCTCTTCTACTTGATCACTGATTTTGATACTACTTGTAAGACCTTAACTGCCTTCTAAATATCAGCTAGCTCTGTCAAATTTATTTGAAAACAGACAGTGTTTCATAAAAGATTATTTTCGGGACATACTGTGACTGCAAAATAAGGGGGGAAAGGCATGTATTCAGCTAATAGAAGTAATTGTGGCCTATTTCTGTATTCTATCACAAATCCCCATGGAAAGCACTAGCTGGCATTTGTAAATGGCAGCTGCTGCCTGTGAGCCAGTGTAATCAATCTTCATGCTACTGCAGTTATCCACATAAGAATAATCAGTGACTGTGAGTCAACAGGCTGAAGCATGTACCATTTATTTCTATATACTTAGAAGTATCAAGGTAACAGCTCACCAAGGCAGAAAAGAAGGCAGGAGCTTCTTATTTACATGCCATATTTAATATGAATACAGTAGTTTAATACAGGGCATTCACAAAGCCTTACCTTGCACATTCATCTCAATTTATTGGTTTGATTCAGAGAAAAATGAAACCAACTAAATAGACAATATTGCATTAATGTCTTAGTCATTCTGGACTTTGATATCAATGGCACTCTGAAGAAATGGTGATTTATAAACAGATATTTTGTTCCAAACATATGGTCTTATATATCAGTAAAGACTAGAGTATAAATACTCCAGAGCATTTATATTGCTGACTGTAGGACAAAGTTGTGCTAAATGATATTATGGAATTACTATCCCTGGTAAAATATTTAAGGATATGATTTTTACATGTATATAGATTTAGAGGTGATATCTTTTAATTTGTCATTTAAAAAAAAAAAAAAAAAAAAAAAAAGATTGAACCCTTAACAAACTGCGGGGCTGTCCTAAAACTGACAGGTTCCTATGTAGATTTAAAAAGCTGAAGCAATCAAAACCTTTTTCTACGCAAGAACAATGCTGGGCCCATCATATTCAATTTTGAGTGTTATGTCCATATTCTAGCTGTTATATGTGTCAATGAATCACAGATTGACTACTTTTAAAACTAGATAAAGTAGTATTTCCTCTAATTCAGATGTCCTAAATGTATTGAATCTATGTTCAATCAGATACCTTGAAATGTTTACACAGTGAGGGAAAAAGAAATAGATGGCTGCTCTTCTAATTGATATTCATTATTTTGTATTTGAAATCACATTTTAGTCTCACTGAAGCCACTTGTTTTCAGCTCATGGCTGTGGATAAAGGGATACATAGACTAGTTTGGAAAAAGTCTGCAGAAGGTAACTGCAAAGAACAATATCAATGTCTTGCATGAAAATGAGCTCCCATCTCTCATGCTGAAAAAGTCTGACTGTGCATCTGGTAACCTACAAGTTTTAATCAAAAAATCCAAAGCTTACATTTAAGAAAATGTATTTTACCTGATATTTTGTTAACTTTGGCTTTATATGTCAAATGCCCGTAGCCAGAGTAATCATTCAAGGGAATCTTCACATAACTGACTGGTTTTGTCCTTCTTCTCCAGAGGCTTTCTGTTTGCTTACAATGATGCATCCAAAACTGAACTGTGGCGCAACTAGAAATGTATCATTTGTAGTTTTCTATTAAATCATTATTATAGTGAGATATTCCTTCTGTAAAGTGTTTGTCTAATCCTTCTCTTTGTCAGTTTCTTTTGGAAAGGCATATTCATGAAGCTGTAATATTTACAATGCTTCATATCTGTTTTCTCAGGGAAGCACGTTAGATCAAAGTCCATTATGATAATGAGAAGTTTATTATGTTTTCTATTACATACTACTTTTCATTACAGCTGCAAAAATGCTGATAGATGGATGAAAGGATGAATGCTGTGGGCAAATGCAAGTATTTCTAGGAGTGTCTAATGGTCCTCTTTAGCCATTAACAATCCAGAATAATTTGTTAACAAATTGCATTAAAACTCTTTTTTTTTTCAAAGTAATTAAAATAATAAACAGCATTCCAACATATTTTCTTTGTTAATTTAAAATCAGCTATTTGCGATTAATTCCAAGCATCCCATTGGTTGGCAACATAACTTGCTATTTATTTTATTTCAAAACTTCTCACAAAGGGTCCTGTCAGAAGTCTTTTGAAATTCCACATAAATTCTGTTCGAAAGATACATTTCATCTCTTACTTTATGCACTTTCTTCAAGGAATTCTTGAAAGATAGAGCAGCACAATTTGCCCTTACAGAAGCTGTGTCAGTTGGTCCTTATCGTACCATGCTTATCTTAATGTGTAATCTAGTTGAAGTAGATTCCATTTGAGGTCTTATCTTTCCCAACTAGAGCAGATGAAAGAGGAAAGTCTTTGTTCATTGAAGTGCTGTGACTTACTTGCTCTCAAATCCTTGGAATTCAGAGACAGAGCCCTGCAAGACTGCTGTCTAGCAAAAGGTTTTATGCACTTGCTGAACTCCGAGCACAAAACCCCCTCACTGCAGCCAGCAGGTCTCTCTCTTGCTTCAAACTACATATGTGACCAAATACCTGCCAAGCTGTATTGAGCAAGTAAAAACCCTGAACCTCGGCTGAAGAAAACAGCAGAGTGCAACTATCTCAGGCAATTAGCACTTTTTTGCCTCTTCAATACAGTTTCCATAAATCATATACAATGCTCAGATCATTCAGAAGCTTCCTCTGTTAAATACCCTGTTTCATTAGTTCTAACTTCCTCAAACAGATTTTCTGTCATACCTCAGGAACTGCCAAATGTTTCCAAATTAAGCACATCATGGCAAATCTCTACATGAGAAAAATGAAAAGAAAATATATGCCGCACTTTTCCAAAGCCTGTTAGAAGTTCTGTCTAAATTTCTGTTTTACTCACATTTGGCTTTCAAAATACCCTTACACCTAACACCAAACTGACAGAATTAGCCTTTTTTGACATTTTTCCAGTGATGAGTGGAAAATATGCCCCCTGTGCTCCACCTTCTGCTATATCTCTTACTGTGAGGTTGTTTAGTTTCACTGTGTTAGCATCCAAAGCAAGTCATTTTTGCTGCATGTAACTGGGTCTTTTAACTGTTGTAAATCCTTTGAAGTTTCCTCTTTCTGCAAAGAGGTCAACGCAGTCTTTCTTTTGCCCTTTCAAAAGGACCTTTCATTCATTCCTGTGTTTGGTCAAGTTGTTGTGGGTTCTGCTCTGGCCTGGCACCCTGAGTCCCCCCTACACAAGCAATTGCTGCTTTCCCTGCTACTGCTGTTTGTACTCCTTATTGCTTCTTTCATTTATCTTCGCTGACACACCAAAGGAAAGAGGGGGCTGAAAGGGGAGAATATGGCTGTAAGCTAAATTGATTGCATGTTATATTTCATGGAAGTCTGGCAGGAAGAGTTGAGTGATCTCAAGGGTTTCAGGAATATTTTCGTTCCTATTGTGCAAATCAATCAAAGCGTGCTTGGCCCCGGCTGCCCCCCCGGCAGCCCAGAGCTGAGCTTGCTGCATTGTCAACAAAGGTTTGAATAGAACAAAAGTCTCCCAAGTGGACACTGCATTCACTTGATGGGGTCACATATTACCCAACATTTAATAAAATTCACATGAATTTGAAAAAGATTCCCTGATAGATCAATGACTGGAAAAGTAGTAAATTTAGCAGGTAGAAGGGATGTCCTAAAATCAAGGTGATGGTGTTACATGTGGCAGTTACTCTTCCGTTTAGATATTAAGTATCATGGGTGTCTTGGGACTATTAGAATGAATTCTTGCCAAATAAACATGTCTACCACTCTCCTGTGATGCTTCCACCCACCTTGCATCTGTCATGGAGGAATTTTTTTCAAGTGGGTTGTTTTTTCCCGAGCCTTCATCCACAATTCCAGCTGACCAGGCTGGTTTGGATCCATTGCAGCTTTACTTGCTTCCCTGTGGCACAAGCATAAACACAGCAGAGCCAGCAGAAATGGTGAGGGTCAAGCAACACCTAAGCAATTGCCTCCCTAAGTGCTTGGGCAGAGATGCCTCCAGTAGATCACACTCCCTCCCTTTGTGCCACAGCACTGTCTTAACCTTCTTTAACAACCAGAACAACCACTATCCTGCTACTGTTATCCTGCTTTTTCCTTTTAAATCCAGGAGATCCCCAGGCTAGAGCCACCCTGCTGAAGTAGTCTTCCACCAGGTCCTGAAAAAAGGTGATCTTAGTAATTCTGATTGTTTCTACAGTAACAAACTCTTAAATTTTGGCACAACATGTGAGTTTTTAATTTCATGCTTGAAAACAGAGTGAGAAATAATGACTCTGCATTATTCCTTAGCCAATGCACAGCCGTAGGCTATCTAAGCAGCATAAGGCCATAGGATGTGTCACTGTTCAAAAATTCAAAAGGAATCCAAAGGAGTACTTTGTGCTTGTTCCTCCGACCTTATCTGGTTCCCTGCTGGCTTTGGCAATCACTGTCACAACTGAGAGCTGAGGGAATGCTGAGTCTGGAGTCATCACTCAGCTAACAAGTTAGTGCTTCTGCAGGATACACAGCAACTTGCTGACTGCCAGCACATTATTTTGGACATAATTCAGACTATAAAGAGAGAATGGGTGCAAGAGCTTGCAAAAACCTGTGGTTCTAGGTAGGCCTCCATTCTGCAAAAAACATCATGCACCTAGTTTGAATTTTGTAATCCTATTTGCCAGAACCTCTTGCATTTGTGGGCATATTTATCACCCCTCTCCGCATCAAGCCACAAAATACACCATTCATTTAGAGTGTTTGCTTTATAGTAACTTGTTTTCTGGGTACAAATATATGTCCAATTAACATTTTTATGAGAGGAGGAATATGTAGGTACAATTTCAAATCAATATAAATATAGACAATTAAGAATGTAAAGATCAGAAGAAAAGCCCTGAAAAGGGCCATACAGGGACATGCTTTCAATGTGAGAATTATTGTCATACTGTTTCATTCTTTGTCTTTAAAGAGAAAATTATTTATTTTTAGAAAAATATCCAGGATTGAATTTTCCAGCTGGCTGCCCAAACTCTTTCCACCAATTCCATGCTTCTGCAGCTAGAAGAGTAATAGGGCATAAAATGTGCATAGGCTTGCCCTTTACACATTGTCATGCACAATTACTCTGCAGAATAATTTCAGGTGGACAATACAGAAACAAAAAGTTTGACTGTATTGGAAATGCTGATATTTTCAGAACAGTTTAGGGTCTGACTTTTGCTAAATATAGGTGACAATTATTGTCTGGCTGCACTAATCTCTTAAATTATTACAGCCCAAAAAGCACATGTGATCAGTTCAAGACTCTAGCAGAAAAACAGTGTTCTTGCTGGGACTTTGTAGAGGCAGACAGAAAACCACAGTTAAGGAACACTTAAAAACAGAACAAAACTTCACCATTTATGAAAGTGAGTACTCTGATGTTCAGCCAGTTTATTTCATAAACTTCTCAAACATAAAGCTTGCACACCACCACAGAGCAGCCCACTGTTCAAAGTGACCTGATCCATCCCAGTCATGAGTATTAACCCTATACAAGAAAAGAACCCTACCTGGCACAATTCTGTATTCTAATAAGGATGCTATCTGTCAAATCCACGAATGCTAAGCTAAAGGTTACTAATCAAAAGCAAATAATCTGCCTAAAGCACGCAGCTGTTTTCAAGCTCTCAGATAGAATAGGTATCTGGGATATGCTTTTATTATTAACCTCAGAGTTAATTGTTCAGTTCTCTCCCCACACCATCAGTTATCAAACCAGCTTTGTTGACTAGTACTGGATGAGCTGTTATGCACCAGAGCACAAAACAGAGGTATGCTGATAAGAAAAGATGTGTGCTTAAGACTCATGTGCTGTTGAAAACCTTCAGAGCATAAGGTGAATTGTTCTTTTACTGTGTCTAAAAGCAGCTTATGAAAGAAATAAACAAATAAATCATGAACTAATGATCATGAAGAAAATATTGATATTGTCATCAATGCACTTTAGAATATTTAAACCTGCTTCTGATTATTTTACATGTTTTCCATTCAGCATGCAATAAGCTGTCTTGAGTCTGATTCATAGAATCATAGAATGGTATGAGTCGGAAGGAACCTCAAAGATCATCTAGTTCCAATACTCTACCACAGACAGGGACATCTTCCTCTAGACCAGATTTCTCAAAGCCCCATCTAACCTGGCCTTGAACACCTTCAGTGATGGTGCATCCACATCTTTTCTGGACAACCAGTTCCAGTGCCTTTCCAGCACGACAAGGAAGAATTTCTTCCTCTAATCTAAACCTTCCTCTTTCAGTTTAAAGCCACATATAGCCATTCTTGACCTATCACTATATGCCCTTGTAAAAAGCCCCTTTCCATATCTCTTGTAGCCACCTTAGAGTCTAAAATATGCTATAAGGTCTTGCTGAAGCCTTCTCATCTCCAGGTGGAACAACCCCAGCTCTCATAGGAGAGGTGCTCCAGACCCCTGAGCATCTTTGTAGCCCTCCTCTTGACTCATTCCAACAGGTCTGAGTCCTTCTTACATTGGAACCTTCAGAATTGGACACAGTTCTCCAGGTGGGTTCTTACCAGAGCAGAGTAAAGGGACAGAATCACCTCCCTCAACCTACTGGCCCCACTGCTTTTTATGCTGCCCAGGGATGGTTGGCTTTCTGTGCTGCAAGTGCACTTTGCTGGGTCATGTTGAGTTTCTTATACACCACCATATTCCCTTCTCCCCAGGGCTGGTCTCAATCCATTCTCCAGCCAGACTGTATCTGTGCTTGGGATTGCTGTGACCCAGGGGCAGGACCTTACACTGGGCCTTGTTGAATTTTGTGAGGTTAACATGTACCCACCTCTCAAGCCTGTCCAGGCCTTTCTTGATGGCATCCCTTTCTTCCAGTATGTTGACTACACCACACAGCTTAGCATTGTTGGCGAACTTGCTGAGGGCACACTCAATCTCCGCAATGTTAAACAATGTAAGCTAAAATTAAAGACCTCCTATTTTCACCAAATGCTATTCTGATTTGCATTGGTTTTTTCCTTGGTTAGCTTGGTAAAGGAGGTTGGTGGATAGTTTTAAATCTGTTCTTACCACAAGTTGGCACACACCACCAATGGCTGTACCAAGCTGAGGGAGCACAGGAAGTGGGGACAGCAACAGAGGACACACATCACATCCCAGACCACAAAATCCACAGGAAAAATTACCTTCAGCTTCAGTCAGGGCTGTGGAAAGCCCATAAGGCTTGTGTGAAAATTTTCTCTTTTCTCAATACATGCATGTCAATCACAACTCAGTACACTTAATCAGATACACTTAATTTTTCACTGAAATCACTCATAAGTGCATTTAGGTTGTGGTGCTTAGAGGTTGGCTAAAAGGCCTTGGAATGATTTGGCTCTGTTTCTGCACTGAATGTGTGAACCAATACATCCAGAAGGAATCATTTAATGTTTTAGTCAAAATGTGTTTCCTCAAGTTTTCCAGTAATCCACTTTCTGCAAATATTTGAGATGGTAAAGTTTGATCACACAAAAATTATAGAAAGCAAACACCAAACATCTGTGAGCCAAATAAATTAATTTCAAATCCAGGAAGGACATTTACAAGATTCAATAGGAACCATTATCCTTAGCTCCCAAGAAAAAGATATCTCAATTCCTCTTGTTGACTGTGTGCTATTTGGTGCAATTAACTAAGAAGTTGATGGATCAAGGATTTGAAGCCCAAGTCTGGGATATACTGTAAAGGATGAATAGTGAGGAATATTTCTATCTACTGAAGGTTGGGCTTAGCCTGCAGTGCAACGCTGTCCCATAGAGCACTTGCATATGGGTACTGTGCTAGATCTAGAACAGTATAATTATAAAATATCATTATACAATCCTTTAAATGTAGTTTAAACTAGACATTCTGCATTAGGTGGTTCCAATATTTTTCCCTTTCTATGTTTGTGGGTTTTGGTTTGTTTTTTTTTTAACTATCAACTGTTTTCTATTTGGATTCTGAAATATAATCAGCTGGAAAACCAGGCACAGAGAAAACAGTGTTGTGGGGCTTCCAGCCAGGTCCAACACTGCCCCAGGAAATACCAGGGCACCATGACTTTGCCTGGTATCAGGAGGCACTCAGCACCTAGCATAGCTGGCCAATGTAAATGAATGCTGGCAGGAGACCGATATGCTGGGATTAAAGGTGATATATAATTAGTTCATATGACTTCTGTTGATAATAATTGCAGGTAACTTGTCTGCATTCTGCTAATCCAAATGACTGTCACCATGCACTGAGGGCACATGTTGTCTGAGAATGTTTCATATTGCATTTCAAACAAGGAGTTACCCATTAATAAAACAGAAAACGATTACATGAACGTGCTCTCTGCCAAGACTGCCCAGCAAAGCACATGCAGAGCTCTTTCTGCCCGCTGAGCAGCACTGCCCCTGCGCCTCCCTCAGCAGCACAGCCAGGCACGGGAGGGGCTCCCAGGGAATGGGAGAAACGCCTGAGTAATTCACTGAGGGGAAATGCAACAAGTAAATACTTGAACTGTGTTGTCCAGTGAAAAGGAAACAAGACCATCTTGCGGTTCGAGAAGGGGCATGAAAAGATGTTAATCGCATGAGCAGTAATCTCTTTGGCTGCTCAGTGTGCCACACTTGGGCTTTGTTTGCCTTGACTTATCTGGCTTACTTACCCCAGTCTGTGTGATCATGAGGTGCTGGAGGGCCTCTTTAAGTGTGCACGAGATCAGCTACTGGAGAAGGGCAATGAAACGTTAAGCAGGAAAGGTGGTATCTTTAAAAAAAGCAACCTTCAAGGCCACCTATCTAGACAAAGGGGCTGAGAGAGGCAATACATGCAGAAAATCATTGTGGCACCAATGAATTATGAAGGCTATTAAAACCCACAACTGAATTTACAGAATCAACTTCCCCTGATGTATTATAAAAATGCTTTTCCCCAGGAACTGGAGATATCCAAATTTGTACAGCAGATTAATTACAGCTTTATTTAGCAGAACTGGGGAGTTCAGCTCAGTAAAAATAGATATTAATACTGTTAAACTTTCTGAATCTCATGTACTGCCAGGAAATCATTAACATTACATTTAACAATTTCAGGTACTTCTGGTTTTGAACGCCAATTTTATTACTTATGGAATCCTGATTGCAGAAAAAACATACCCAGCCCTTGTATTTGGATTCTGTTTACAAAGAAGCTCTGTCTTCTCCCTGGAACTTGCATAAGAACAGAAAAGTAGATTATTGGCTTCTTAATAGTTCTTCACAAAGAGTCTTCTGTTTCTGACAAATAGTTTATGCAAATGTATTCTCTGAGTTGCTTTAAGCAGTACTCAGAGAAAAATGACATTTTGCAAGAGGGGACAATGAATATTCAATGCGTCATCTCTTAGGTGAGCTAATGGACAGCTTGTATTCCACAGCCACTGCCATTCTTTAATTTTGAAATTTTGGCAGAGGGCAGGGAAGTATCAGCTGGCAGTGGGAACTGAAAGGCACCGGCTCTCAGACCTTCCATCAGTATTCCAATAAAGGTAATTCAGGACTTTAAATTACAGGCTGGGAGAAAGTTTTCAGTTTCTCCAACCTCAGCTAAAGGGCTGTTTTACAAAGGGCAGTATGGAGAAAAAAACATCTATCTGCATCCTTGAAATCATAGCTACTGCTGGGCTGTGGAAGGGCAAGAGGGTGAAGGCTTCACAAAAGCCTCCCATAGATATTAATCCTTGGTGTGAATGGCACAAAAAAAGAGGCAATTTGGAATGTACAGGCTGTATCTTACAGGCCTTATTCATACAAGTAGGCATGCTGAAGTCAATAGCTTTGAACTCGTCTGAGAGCAAAGGCTGCAGAAGGAGCCCTCATTTTGCAGTCCAGTTCAGAAAGGATGAGTTAGCAGTAGGAATTTGACCTTTTCATAACAAAACTAATTTAAGTCATCAATTCACAGACAACTGTTGTATAAAACTGATAGTGTTAATTTGGTAGAGAGCAAGAAAACAACAGGAGTAAAAAAGGCAAGTTAAAGAAGCTGGAATATAAATGTTTTAAGCCTCCTTTGCCTCTCATAAACCTCATGTGACAGCAGTAAGCTTTTAGAGTTGAGTCTCAAGAGTTAACATAACAGTTTAAGGGATGTAGTCAGGCTTCACCCCCTCCTCCTCCTCCTCTCTCTTCTGTACTCCTGCAGTTTTTCACAAATATTTTTCTGTTTTGGAGATAAGATGCAGGTTGTTCTCAAAGAGTTATTCTCAAGAGTAAGGGAGTCTCATCTTGTCCAAATCTTTTGTATTTTGTTCTTAGTCTTCTACATTTACCAGAAAGCTGGATAACTATATTTGTGAAACTTAGACATTTAAAGAATTGTTCAGAAAATCTTCACCCACATTGAAAAGCGGATCAGATCTCTTATGTTCATTTACAACAAAGGTATTCAGCATACAAAGCAGAATAATTAATACTTTGGATTGCCAATTTTCTCAAGTTTATCACATTCAGTGCAATTGGAGATTGGAAAACAATTTCATGCAAATAAATATCTTCTAGTAACTACATTTGATTAACAGGTGACCTCAAAAAAGAAATTTTTGGACACGCTTTAAAACTTGCATTTCAAACAAGGAATGGAACAGCAGTATTTTAAAAAAGTATACACAATAGATATCTCATTTCCACACAGTCATTTGACATCAATAGCCCAAATTCACTGTTCCGTTACCTCACCATAATTCCTGAATTATTTCTATTTATAATCCATTCATTCAACAAGGTAATTGTAGACAAGAACTCAGCAACTGAGATTGGAGATCCTGCAGTACAGGATCAGATCACACTGAATCTATCTCAGTTGTTTTTATAAACTATGCCCATAAAAATACGAAACTTGTTGCTTAGTCCAGATCTCCATAATCGTAATACATGCTGAAAAGATTGTCATATTGCATCCTTTTTATTTCTATTAGAAGAAGTGCTTTAAGAAACTTTTCAAACTAGCTGTTGTATGGGTGAGTGATAAGAAATTCCCATCCGCATATAACAATATCAACAACTGCTAGACATTTAAATTAATGTTCAAGGATGGTGAAGAACCCTACCTTCTTTGTGAGGGGTGAAGTTTTGTTAAACACATATTTTAAATGGCCTTATGTGAACTGTATGTGCTAATATCAAGATTCTAAGCTGAGCATCTTTTCCAGCTCCTCTTGGACAGCATTTCTGGCTGACAAACAAACAAATATTGAAAGTAATTCACAGAGAAAAAGAATTACTGAAAACACCAAAGAAGTGCCCCATTGGTGGATTTAATTAAGATACCACACCAGTAGAAAAGTATTTAGTTGCAGAATAACAATTTTCTGCTGCTGTATATGCACCAAGACAAAGCTGAAGAGCTTATTTTCAAAGCAGGAGATACCAGTCCTGCCACAGCTGCCAAGACAAGGGATATGACACTCTTATAGACAATGACTAGAGTTGGTTTAATAATTTAACCAGGAAATCCTGATCTGCTGCTTGACAGAGAGGAGGAGACTGTCAGAAGAAAGGTCAGGTCTGTACTTACTCTTTCCCTCGAGGTCAATTGCTGGACACTGTCAGACGTCACAGCCAGGGTTACTGGCTTATTAGTCAGACCCATTTTGGAACAGATGAAAATTGCCTGCCTGACAGACCTTCAGTATCACCACAGCTTTGGATACCTAACTCCATCTGACCTTTCAAAATCTGGTTGCTGCTTAGTGTGGGGGAAGGTACTACAGTTTGTATCATCTGCCCTGTTTGCTTACCTTGCACCGTTCAGGGCAAGTCCAATGTCCATTTGAACATACTTCATGTGGCAAAGCTGGGGTGTTTCTACAGTGTAAAGCCATGGCTGAGAAGCTGCACTGCTTGCAGTCACAGATGGCAAAGAGACAGAAATTAGGGAGAACAATGTAGGTGGGGCACTCTGACAGCCCTCCAAGGAACCATGGTCTTCTGAGACCTGTACAGAGCCTGAAGAGGTAAGAAGAGCCTTTTGCAACATGTATGTAGGGCCAGAGTGACAGATATATTTGGGATGCCATATCCAGTGCCGATCACTCTTTTCCTCACTGGTGCCTTCAGCTCAGCAGAAGCTTTAGACCAGCTAAAGCATTTTTAGTAAGTATAAGGCCAGCTAGATTATTTTTAGCAAATAAAAACAAGTCATTATTTTGTTTTGCAATTGCCAGGTACTATTCCTTCTGACAAATAAATAAATATGTATATATGCATCTAAAACAGTAAATATCCTCAGTTTGCCTAAATTACTGCATGTCAAGTTGCAGCTAAAAACATCTCTCATCTCACCACCAGGCTACTTCATTTGTTATAAATAAAACCTTGGTGCACACAAAGCCATGTCTAAATAACTTTTTCCAAACAGGCTCAGATAGGTGTTATTATGTTTGCAAATCACATTTCTGACAGCCTAACATGACGAGAGAAATGGCTTAAAACTTGACCAGAATCAATACTGAGACTAACTGAAATTGGAGGATAAGCTCAGGCTCCTATTGTAACCTCAAAGTTTCTCTCAAATTCCTTCTTGGAAGTCATGCTTGCACTACTTAGAAAGTTACTAAAACACTTCTTCTTTAACTGCTCAGGAAAAGCTGTATATGGGGAATAAACTACTGAGCTGGCATTAATTTAATTTTACTCTAGTGTTCTGCAATATAACATATTTCACATCAGCTCTTCTGCATACAGTTCTTCTATCTATCAGCTTAAGAGAAAAGTTTGACATTAAATTTATTTCTTGGATAAATTACTGGATGCTTCTGAAGTCTATGCTGAAGCATGAAGTGATAGTGTCTGCTGAAGCCATCAGTTCTTATTGACAAGTCTGGTTAAATTATCAGGTTGTATGTAATTTTATTTGAGTGTAGGAAAATGGAGGTTATAGCCAAGAACTTGGTGGGGTTTTCTTTCCTGAGATGATGATTTATTCATTTTGGCTTCAATAGCTACGGTGTCAGGCGTATTTTATATTTTTCCAACTTTGACACTTCAAACATTTGATTTCCCTTTGCAACTTCCAACCTAAAACATGTTTCCCATTATATATATTCAAGTGACTGCCTTGCGCACACTGACTCATGAGGCTGGTTTTTATTTTCACAAAATATATAACCCTATTTGAATAAAATACAGATGGTGTCCAATACATTAAACACAGCAAATTGCCATTCCCTTCTCCATCCCTTCTGTGTTCCCTTCCCCAGATTTTCTTTGGCTGTATGAAATCTTACCAGCCTCAACAGCTTTGAGAGGACATGGCAACAGAAATTTGATGCCATTCATATATGGTTTGCTACAATAAACAACACGCATTTTTTTAATTATTAGCTTTTTTTTTTTTTCCTGAAGGATTCTACATTTGGAGCTCTGCTTTAAAGTGAGCTTCAATCCTCTTGGGAGGTTCTGAACTGTGATAGAGTTTGAATTAAGGGCAATCAGCACAGTATATGGTACCAAGGTCCCAGGTGACAGCTGGAGCAGATTCAGTCACTTCTTACATAACCAAGGAATTTAGAAGTAAAAAAACCAGGCAATATACTCAAAGTATAGTAAATTAACTGAGTAAATTAGTAAAAACTGCTGAAATTAATTGAAGAAAAACTGTTCTGGGTTTGGTCTGAAAGCATAAGTATACTTCATAGTGTACACATGCATAACATTTATTTTGAATGCACAATATTGGAGGTTTATGAATAAGATTCTATCAGCATCACTAGATGGCATTGGAGGGTGCTTTATCTCATCATAAGAAAACAGTCTATAGTAATTTTTATTAGTTAAAGAATTTATCCCAATCAAGCTGGAGCCATGTTCTATGCAACTTTAGTGAGGGAATTGAAACACGAAGCAAGAACCAAGGCTGGCTGAGCAGTTTCCTTCTGTCACACACAAGGAGTCTGCCATCTCTGAGCAAAAATGGGAGGATTGAAATTTGGACAGAAATAAATTGCAAAGGCTACAGAAGAAACTGTGAACTGGTATTACATGGGCTGGTGACTTCAGAGAAGCAAGACTTAATGTCTTCCTGAGATGCAGGGTGGAATTTTTGGTACTGCATATTTGGTTTTCCTCACAGCAAATTATACAAAGATTATTATACAAGTGGCATTTCTACTATATTTTTACTATATAGTTCTCATGTCCCTTTCCTATTACTTTTAGAATGAGATATGTTTGCCATCCTGTGATATTTTTGTTTAGCATCAACATCCACTTTGAAATTACTGATAACTTTAACTTTCAACACTTGTCCATTGATTGCCACTGCAAAGCAGCCACGCAGAATCGATTGCACCACAACTACACTGGTCTTTGAATTGCAAGAGTATTATTACACTTTAAAAATTCCCTCTTATTCATGCTCTTTAGTAGCTGGTAAAAAGAGGCAAAGAAGAGTTTGTTCACCTGTGAATACACAATTCTATGAGTTCAGTCTTTAAGAAAACAAGTGCCTATCAGAATAATTATGGGTCATGGAACATATGTTGCAATATAAGGCAGCAAAATGGTGATTTCTTTTCACATGTGCCACCTTGACCCACAAATCCAAGTCATTAAGCTTTTCAGTTGTCCAGTTAGACAGTGCAGAGTCTGTTCATCAATTCACTGCCTGTATAACAAAATGTGCATTATCTTTTTCCTCTAACATTCCTTCTGCTTAAGAGATGTCATTTAGCAAAATTCTATAATGAAACAGAAATCAGAGACATGTATAGATGAAAACTTGATATTTAAATGGAGTGTTTCCATTATTTAAACAGGCTTTAGGTTTTTAACTCTGGGAAATTAAAGGACAAGATGGTAGAAAATAGTAAAAATAGTAGTGCTCGTGCTGATCAACAGCTTGTGCCCAAGAATGAGGCAATACCTGCTAGTAAGTCCTACAAGGGTTTTAATAGGTCATGAACTTACACAAATCCAAGGTCTTGTATAAAACCTTAAGTACACCCACTTCTAAAAGTGCCACTGTGCCCCTGGTCATCTATTTGTCTGACTGGCTGCTCTGCATTCCTTCTAGTGTATTTATAGAAAGCCGTAATTCATAAATACCAATTTGTACCTTTATCTTCATACATGCCAGGCACTTGTAATATTGAAAACTGGAAATCGTTCTTAGGGCATACTTGAAGTTGGCAGAAGGATGATAAATAAGAACAGCGTTATTCCTATTAAGCAGCTAGTGAAAATGTGTAGAACTCATATTCCCTTCCTGATGTTATTTCTTAAATAATATGTCATTAATTTGCTGCATCTTGCTAAAACTTCCATCTAACAGTAAGAGAGGTCTTCATGTTGTCATTGTTTAAATCTCACAGGAGAATGGATATATGGTCACACACACATTTGTTTATATACATAGAAAAATCAGTGTGTTTTTCCTCACTTACAGGGTAAAAACATTTTGATCCAAGAGGTAGGTTTTACTGAGTTCCTACTCCATAGATACTTGAAATTCAAACAGTTTGATTCTATTTTGGGTGAACATAAATCAAGGATTAACTGAATTACACTGGCAAAATCAAGCTAAGTAAGATCAGATTCTGGCTTTATCATTTCAAGTAGCCACCAGATAGTTCAGTCTTCCTTCTCAGCCTCACAGTCATTTGCTGAAAAACTGTGGTTAGCGGGTTTTTTATTTAAAAGCCACAATTTCTAACAAATGTGTTGTTTGCCCTCTGGCTTGACATCAAAGACAGTTTCATAATGAGGTTGGCTCCTACTGAATTGTATTTCCCCTCAGTTTGCATAGGGAAGTGGGGCACCTATTATACATAGGCAATTGTTGATGGCATACAACTACAAAGGGAAGAGAAATGATGTCTTGTTTCCTTCACATTTTTTAAAACTACCTCTTAAAAGGATATATTACAACTTGGAAAAAATCACTTGTACTTACTGGCAAGAAACGTGCTTGTATGAGTTAAAATGCCAATGCCCATGTCTGTGTTGAAGGAAGGACAGGGAGTCCATGTGCCCTGGGAGCTCTCAGAGGCAGTCAGCCTGAAGCAGCCCAACATGTCTCACTCCTGCTTAAAATGCAGGGAGAGAAAAACGTGTTTTCTTGACAAAGAACAAAAAAAGGATCCATCGATCACCTCTCAAAAGACATTAAGCAGAGTATCAGTGTGAAGTCTTCATATACTGACCACTTTTCACAAATGTTCCTAAGAGCCTCATTTTTTTTTTATGCAGTCGATTGATGAAAACTTCAGATGAGTCTTTTCAACCCGAATCTGTTTGACTTCTTTCAACACCATTTCACATTTTGACCAAAAGGTTAGGGATATGCTTTCCTGGAAAAAACTTGTGAACAGTCCTGCCACTCCATTTTTCCTTTTTTTTTTTTTTCCCCTTATATTAGGCTGCAGTAAGTCTTCACAGAATTCAGTGCTAAAGAATACAAGATAAAGCTCTCCTTACTAAAGTCTGAACATCACTGCATTCATATATTACTTCTTGACAGGCAACATAATATGATCTCTGGATGTTCACTATCGCCTTCCATATGCTTTGAATTACGAGTCCTCTAGATCATTTGCTTAATCTAAATTATTATCAACAAGAGTGTCTTTTTTTCCCTAAATAGCAACAGTGTGTGAAGGCTCAGGGTCTTATAAACATTAATAGGGTCATCACCAGTGGAAAGGGAGTAATGGGACATATTTTGCCTGTCTCCAGTTCTCCTTGTAGCACCTCCTGCATGTCCCCAGGTGTCTGTTACAGTGGGCCATGGGAGAGCAGCCATGCAGGACAGCTCTGTGAGGAGCTGCTGAGGCTCTGCTCTCCATAACTGTAACAGAGAAAGCCCATGTAGATAGCTGTGTGTTTCAGGATGCTTGTCTGTGACTGATTGATTAGTCCCTGGCATAAACACAAGGCTATACAGACACATCGTGAGCTGTGGTACAAATTGATAAGGTGAATTTCACAGGCAGGGAGGTCTTCCCTGTGCACCTACCATGGTCAGGTCCTGCTCCAGGACAGTGTTCCCCAGCAGTTATCATACCACATACAGTAACTGGCAATAGAAGACCTGCCTTCATGCTGAGCTGCTCTCCTCCCTGCACCCCATTCTGCCATCCTCACAAATCTTACGGGAAACGTGGTGGTCACGGTTGGCAGGACTAAGCAAAATGCCTCAGTGAAGCTGTGAGAGGCAAGGCAAAGCATATTAGGAATAGCTGTACTAACACTAAACTCCTTTATCTCATGTGGGAAAAACACCTCTTGGAGATTCCTCACTAGTGTCTCACTGCCCATCCAGCCCCCTTCTCTCTCTATACAAACTTACCTAAGCTCCTCAGCTGGCAACAGGGCCCACTTGTCTTCAGGCTTTGTCTCATGACAATGAATGCTTATGGTGATATCACTAATTTCACAACAAATTTCTCCCAGATGCGATGTGAGTTGCAACCACCAGTTGCTGAAGCAGAATAAATGAGATCACAGCTTTCCACTTAAAAAGATGTACTGAAGTTGGGGAGAAAGCCTTTAAAAATGACCCAAGATAAAACAGTAGGCTGAAAAAAAATAGGGAAAAATAGAGGGACACATTTTTATTTTGGTCTAAGCAAAGACCAAAGCTCTCAGCACGTGTCCCCTACAACACTCAGGATGTCCAGCCAGAGGTGATGCTGGTGAGTGTCTGGAGTGGTGGGACTTCACCAAACCAACAGAGACCGTGGGCAGCTCTTGCAGGTGCTCTGAGCCACAGACAGGCCAAGGCAATGTGGCACTGGACTGCACCAAACACTCAGCACAGCCCCTCACAGCACTCACTGCCTCACACAGCTCTCACTTCTCCAGATGAACTCAACATCCTGTTTAGCACTTCATTTTGTGCACAGCCAGTTGGTTTTTCACAGAGGAAATAAGCTCTGCCTGCTCAGTGTGACACGTACATAAATACATATACACATACACACACGTGCACGCGCACACATGATGCAGATATCAGTCATTCAAAGCCCTGTGGGTGTCTTCTTTCATATTTCTACCTTGTGGCTTGAGAAAGCCAGGAAATGTAAAAAACAGTCAAAAATTTAGGGGGAAAACCAGACATAAACACCTTTTCCACAGAAAACGTGAAGCAGGTCCCAGGCTGACTGGCCCAGACTTGCCAACTTACTTTGTGTCTTGCTTCCTGCTCCTCCTCCTCCTCCTCTGTCACTTCTCAGGGGTTCCCATGCCATGGGTGCCAATCAGGCCCTTCACTGCTGCCAAAGTCACTTTCTCCACATAAATTCAGAATTTTACCAGTGCTTATTACAGCTGTTAAATTCCCTTATTGTATCACACCTCTCCTATTAAGATTTTAATCAGCATTTCCACTGGAAAGCCTTACACTCAGAATTATAAACCTGTCTGTATAAAGTTGATTACCACTGAAATTTAGAATCCAGCCTCTTGGCTCACAGCAATGTTTCTTTCTTGCTTACTGTTTTGCAGAAGCTGATGTAAATTGGTTTGGCATGTTTGTTTTAATTGTATGGATAATAAACAATTCCTAACTTGAGGCATTTTTTTCTAGTGTGCAGAAAGTGATGGAGTGAAATTCTTTGAAGTTACCTGACTACAACATTAAAGAATTGTCCTGGACACTTTTTTTTTCTTTTAAATGTTGGGGGGGGTTACATAGGAATGCAACTAAACAATTTAAGTGTTCACATTGTTTTTAAATCCTGAGCATTTTCGGAAAAGTACAGTTCTTAATGGGAAGGAAATCACAGGAGGTTAAAGACTTTCAAAATACACACCAGCACCTCAGTGCCAACAACCCATATCACTTCAATGAACTGCGCAGTATGTGTTGGCATGATTTATGTAGCAATTTAAAAGGAATCTGTAGTGTTTGTTTATTACCACAGTATGATTGATGGGTTCCTAAGTGCACGGCGACACAATCAGCTGAGCTATAACGGCTGGGAGTTTGATAATTTGTGAGTTACAGCCGTTACAACATGTCATTTCAGTCAATTGCCAGGAGCCATTAGGGTATCAGTGACCTCAGAGGAACCGCAGTGAGACAAGACTCACTGCTGATGGTGTCACTGTCAGAACATCTCTCCTGCACAGTCACACTGCTGCCTGGCTTCGCTGGCTCTGCTACTCTCCTCCCCTGACCCTCCTGGGTAAAGAAAATACACCATTTAGCTCAGCAAGCATTTCCATCTGGTTCTGCTCTCATCACTGTCCCTTCTAAATGCTAAAAGACTGGTACCAGCAGAGTGCAAAGCACAGAGTAGGAAAGGCTGCCCAACTGTTGTCTTCTAACCATTACTCACTTCGTGACAGGTAACCATGCAGACAAAGCCACCAAGTACCCCAAAAACAGACCCTTCACTGGCAGCCACTGGAACAACCTCAGTTCTTTCTGGACAAAATATCCCAGGTCTCAGTTTACATACAATACATTATGTACAAGTCTTCACTGGATTTAGGCATTTATTTGAAACACACACAAAAAATCAAGAATAAAAGAAATTTTATTTATCTTTTACTTTTTTTTTTTACAAAAATAAACCATTTGAAAAACAAAAGCACATTTTTTCCTGACTGTACAAACTACAAAACAGTATGACATTGGTCACTTTAGCATTTACTTTATTGCTTTCACTGAAAGCAAATTCTCTAGACACACCATGCCTGTAAGACGTTTTTTATATAGAATTAAGGCTAGTGTTCATTTGACATCATTAAGGTCATTTACTTCATTCACTCTAAGAATTAGCAAGCAATGCCTTAGAAAACCAAGGATCTGATGATAAAAAGTACGAATAACTGCAAGATAGTAATTCAATTAGTACTGTTCCACCAGCTGGACTACTTTGCCAGTCTGTCAAAGATGTGGCTTCCTGAACAATTCAAACTTGATTCAACAACAGTCTTAAGCACGGGCTTAATTGTAAGCATATGCTTAGGCCCATCCAGTAAAGCACTTGGGTAAGTCCCTACCCTTTCAGTGGGACTATTCATATGCTTATGTGATTTCCTAGATCTACAAAATGGCTCTTTCAAATTAAAAATGAAACTTTATGATAACATTGGAAGCAAAAATGAAAATTAGTTACAGTCTCACAAATCTAAACATAGCCAATTCCTTCCGTTTGACAAATATGCCGGCACTGCGTATGCGACAGGTTTAAATACAAATGCTGATTGTCCTCAGTAATGTTTGCTATCCAGCATACAAACTGACAAGCTTCAGTTACTCTGTTGTGATTGTATGTGCTCAAATAAATATCAGCATGGAGGATACAGACTATAGAAATTATCAACTTTCATCCCTGTACACACCTGTATAGGTCAGAAATGTTATGGTAACCTTGGTTGGAAAAGCCAGAGCTGCCAGGTGATTTATAACCAAAATTATACTCTAACAGTGTATCATATCTTGTATTTTGCTTTTTCTCTTTTTTTTCTTTAATCACATTTTCAAAATGTTTTTTTATTGCACATTCATCCTGGTCATGCAGGTTTTATCTTTAAAGTTTCCTTTAGCACTCTATAGATTAGAATGAGTAATAGTGCAATTATTTCTCTGGCCACAGCCATCTTCTACCTAACAGCTGCCTATATTTATACACAAACAGCTCTTATCACTCACGTGTCAGACTGAGCCACTTTAGGTGTCAGTCTGTCACCTTCACATATGTTATCTTGTCAGGATCAGGCACAATATGATTTGAGGCCATCTTGAAGAAGACAAGCTGCCGACCTGCATTGAATAGGAAAGGGGTGAATAGGAAAAAAATACACAGAAGTGAGCAAAAGGTTGCCTGTGTCAAAATACTAACATTTTCAAATCCTACATCAATCCATGCACTCTTCAGGCATTACAAGATTGAACTCTCTCTTAACTTCAGCTAGTATAAACTTAAAATAACTTTGTCTAAAATGACACCGAATTACCCCTGTTTTCAACATGTTTACTCTTACCTAATTATAGTCAAGATACTGCTGTGCACGGCTAACACAGTAAATGAAGGAAAGGTCTGAACATTTTAATACAAATTTCACATTATCTAAAAAAAAATTATTTTAAGCCTCTCCCACTGTTAAAAGCAGGCTTGAGTTCAGGCCTTAAATGAAGGACATTGATTTGATTGTACAAAAGCAGAATGGTATTTTGCACACTTGAATATTTACAAAACTGATTGATGCCATCTATATTCAACATGATCTTCTCCAAAATAGCTCTTGCTGATTACTTTGTAGCTCTGGGCTTTAAACAAGCTGGAACACGGTTTCTGCTCCTCACACAAAAAGCAGCGGCAAGCGGTAACTGCTTGAGAAGTGTAAGGCACCTACCACACATACATCCAAGGCTAGTGGGAGCTGAATTTTTCTATTTGTGTGAGCCACAGCATTGTTCTTCTATCTCCCCACACTTACTAACCTAGCACCTTATTCATATCCCTGCCTCCCAATGAGCTTCTGCTGCCTCTCAGACCTGCATCATCATTGCCTTTCCCTGCAGCAAAGACCACAGAGGTACTTTCCACATCTGTTCTACCTCTGCCTTCCCCCTATCTAAACTTCAGAAAATCAAATGTTATTTGCTCCTAGCCTGTCTCTCTAGGGGGCTCTCATAATGCTATTTTCTTTAAAAGTATCACATGGGATGCCTCAATCACTGAGCAAATTCTGACCTGCAGGTTTCAGGGACTTACAAGTGCTCATGCATCATGACCCATATGCCAAAGGGAATGATAAATAAGATTAGAAATATTGCTACCAAGTCCCATTTAATACTGTAACCTGAGACAGGAGCTTCTCTAAACTTCCTATGAATTTCCCGGTACCAGAATAATTACTTTTTTAGTGTATTAATTAACCTTAATATTCTGACTACAGATAGTCTGACACAATGACCTAGTAGTCACTGGTTAGCCACAGCCAGGGTTGATATAAATCAGTTTTTTCCAAGTTCCATGGAAGTCTCTGTTCACACCTCTCAGAAGCACAAAAAATGCAAAAAACATAGCAGTAGGCTGCCTGAAACACTCTGAAAAGGATGAATTGTTCAAAGTTTCTACTCGCTGGTGATGCTTTCAGAGCCAGGGACCTGCTAGGCCTGGATGTAAGCCCAGCTGTGGTATGTATTTCTGCTGCTCAACTAAGCACTAACTAAAGCAGCCAACTGCACACAGGGTAGACCTCGACACTTGGGAGGTTCAGACATGTTGTGATCGCAGATACACAGACACAAAACTGTGTCTCAAGCCTAAATAACTTGCCACACTAAAGTCTGGCAGAGAAAGGACTTCAATCAGTTTTTCTAAGGCTGAGCCAGCATCAGCCACCCTTCCTCTCAAAGGCAGGGACATAGAAGCTGACCTGGCCCCAGCAGAAAACAGCAATTGCAGGCAGGGAACAGCCGTGTGTGTGTGTAGACAGCACAGCACAGTCAACAGGATGGCCACAGACCTCATGTCCACAACCAGCCACTGCAGGAGGAAAAACTCTGATTTCAGTGCAGGTTTTATCTTGGGAGATTATGAAAGAGCATGGACCTGGTCCTCTGTACTTCATAGGCAGAAAAATGTCTTTTTCGTCTACCTTTGTGGGCTTCAGGACTGTGCAACTCTTGTGGGCACCAGTGGAACCCTCAGCCACTCAGGAGCTGCAGCTACCGGAGATTTTTAGCAGAGACTTACATTTTTGTTTCTCAGATTGCTCTGGAGTTGCTTGAAATAGGCATAGGCCTGGTGCAGAAGCCGCGAGCCAGGGCCAATTTTAAGTTTGATGTCAATTGGTACCGACCACCTGCCTGCCTTCAGAGGAACCACACTGGGACTGCCAGGCCCACAGACCTTTTGGAAAATGTATTCCTCTCTTCAACAAGTGTATTCGGTTAGACAAGAAAATGAGTTCTGGTTGCAAATGGGATTTTCCCCTGAAAGGTCTACTTCCACTTCCACTTGCACACTTACTTCTACTTTTTCTACTTCTATTTCTTCTTCTGTTTTCTCTTCTACCTTGTTTTTTAAACCCTCCCTTCTCACTGTCCCCTAGGCAAAGCTCTACTACTAGAAGCAGTGTTCCTACCAGCACCAAGGCATCTCTGACACAGTTGGGGAGTCCCACCTAGATGTACAGAACCTGTTTGGTTTTGTGTCACACTGCAACAACCATATGGATTAGAAAGATTTCTTTAAATCCAGATGTTAGACCATATCCTGCACATTTAACTTGGTCACAGGTTTTTTTTACTGCTGCTGTGTTTTAAAATAAAATTTCAGATCCTGTGGTTTGGTAACTTATGGGCCATGGTCCTTGTGCTGTAGCCCTCTAGTGCCAGCTCCTGTGAGCCTGTCTGTAGGTTTCTGCTCCCCCAACAACTGGCAAAGGAAAACCTTACCAAAAATGAAACTGCCTCAGCTAAAGCTCCAGAAATGACCCTATCTTTAGATGCTGCCTGTGATTCCCACAGTCCAGCACAACACACTCCAAACTCTATTACGAACACTTAAAGCAGCCAGAATAGGTGACTCAGTTGCTGCTTTCTGCTCCACAGCATCCATGACTTACCTGTCCAAGTTGTTTGGTTAGTTAGGACAAAAGCTTTGCACTGGGAGTAGCTGTCACAGATCTCAATGGCTTCATTGACGTCAAACACAGAGAGGAGGCAGCCCTTATGATGGTAAGATGGCCAGCATCTGTAGTTCTCATCAGGAATAAAAGCTTCAGGCACCCGTCTGTACTCTGCAAATAACCAGAGCAAAGTTTTCAAAACTCCAGTAAACGACTTGGTTTTAACAGACAAGGTTTACTGTAACAACTTAGGAGCAGGATATATGATGTAAAAGCTGATGGGTTACACTGTACCAGCCCTGATTTACTACCAAACATGTTTATAGCTCTGCACCTTACTTTCCTTTTCCTTTCCTCCATTTTTCTTCTCACCTTTTTCTCCAGAAAGTGTCTGTAAATAAACAGTCTGTGCACAAAACCCTTTCTCCTTCCCCACAGCGTAGGCGAAGCTTTGGTTTTATTAGGAGTTTTACAGGAAGAATGTCCCATTGAATAAACAGCATCCACTTGAATGAACTGACTCACTGTCCTACTTCTCAACAGTGAGTGGGATTGTCGGGGTGAGACCTGCCCAGGCGTTCCCAGCCCTCCCTCTCCCTCAGAAGAGCATGCTATTTTTCTCCAGCTCCTTTAGAGAAGGAAGAAAAGACAGGCTTTTAATTAAGCAAACTTTTCTTGCTTGCTCAGATTAGGACAAAAGAAGAGTCGCTTGATGGGCCTCTGAAGAGAAGGGGGAAAAAAAAGTAGCAGGAGCATGTCAGCATGGTCCTCGACCAGCGCCTCTGTGCTGCCCCGCCGACTGCTCCTCTCCCTTGGCTGCCGTTCAGTCTCACTTGCCTTTATGAGCTGCCTCTTGTTCTCTGTTCACAGCTCCTCTCACTTTCCCAGCCACTGATGGGGAATTCTCTAATGAATGCATCAGCAAATACAATTAATCATTCATAAACATTTCTATTTAGCATCCAGATGCACAAATTAATGGTTCCCTCCTGTCTCTCCCCTCCATGTCCTATTAAAACAAACTAAATACATTATATGTTTCTTCTAATTTTAGCTATTAAGGAAACCAGAGTCATGTACCCTGACTCACAGCCTATTCTTAAGTTGCTTTGGTTCAGGCATTTTCTGCCTGACTTTGCTGATTCAGCCTGCTAATATTTCATGCAGCACATTGTACAAACAACACCAAGTCAAAAGTGAGTGTGTCTACTACTCCAAACTGTCAGTATCTCAACTGTGAAAAGAAGTACACATTCGCAAGTGCTCATTCACACCACACAGGCTGAACAGTGGGAAACAAATGTAGTAAATGCATTCTATATTAAGCCTTGGCTCATTAGAAGTACCATAAGAAACATTCCTAACAAGATGCAAAATCAGAGCTGATCATGTCCCAGTTAAATCAAAAGTCAAAAAATTTTCTTAATTCACAAAATGCAGATTCATGCACAAGAAGAGAAAAAAGATATCAAAATGTAGTTCCACATTACAAATGGTCAGTTCTCCATCAAAAATATATATGCATTTCTTCTGAAGAAAAATCAGAGCATAAATCAAACTGCTATAGGTTGGATGGGTAAAGTCCCTTTTTTTCAAATTTCTGTATCAACTGTAAAGTAACAACAGCCAAATGTAACAGAATAATATTCTCTTATCTCCATATAGCAGCTGCTGAGTATTGATTTGTACCTCACAGTCAAGGTCAGTAAAATTATGTGCACACATTAAAAGCAGAAAAATCAATTCACTGTATTTAGCACCATATGTAACCATTTGTATTAGCATACATGCCATGTTGACTGGATATAAAATGTGATTTTTCACAACTCCTCTTCGCACACAACAGAAATGTCACCTACCATTGCACTGCTCCAAGCCCTATGCCACTGAACACATTCACAGAAGGATCATCCTTGCTGTGGCAGCAGAAGATAAAGCATTAGCCTGATTCTCTGCTCTAACAGGAAACGTTTGACCCTCCCTGATGGCATTTTCAGAGTCTGACAGGCTCTGCTCTGGGGATGGGAAGGAGCTGCAGCATCCCTTAGCATGCCACTATGTCACTAAGCAGAGCCACCTCATGTCACATGATGTATTTTTCTCCATCCAAGGGAGAAGCCCACCTGGAAGATCCTTATTTTGAATTATCATCTGACTGATCTTAAACTCTTCTGAGCACAAATAATTTTCTTAATACACCTACAGCACTTCCTTCTCACCACTGCTCCTGATACAGCTGTCAAGGGTTAGGCTCTTGGCTGATGCAAACAGACTTCAAAAGAGCAGCAATAATTTACATGACTTGAGGCTCTGTCAGAGGTAGGAGATAAAGTTCTCCCTTTCCATTGACTTTTCAAGGTGACCAGGCTGGTAAATCTTCTGAGGAGCTTGGACACATTAATCAACAGATTGGGCCAGCAATGACAATAACGATGGCAAGACCCTGGTTTGCAGGTGCAAGAGAGGATGGAAACAGCCATGCCAGTACTGAGGATGGTCTCACCATGCAGCAGTCCCTACTCTCCTTACTCCTCCCTGCCAGTTTGTACATGAGGCAAAGCCACAACCATCTCCAACAACTCACAGGAAGAGGGTAGCAGAACAGGTACACAGTAGCATGACCCACAGTGCACAGAGCATTTTCCTTTGGCTGTGAGATCATCAAGCAGCAGTCAGGTGAAACTTCAGCCACTGGAGTCCAAGTGAAAGCACTCAGTCATATGGGCTCCACCAAGGCAGCTTTTTGCAGGCCCTCAAACTAGCACGGACCGCTGAATGTCTGCAGTCTGGGGTTCTGAGTCTCCTGCCTATACTGCCTGCAGGGAGGCAAGCAGGATGCAGTGAAGGGGAAAGGCAGGAAGGCAGCCCCTCTCCTCACTTCCATGGCAGACAGCAGCGAGCATCCTGATGAGAAAGTAGTCACAAGGAGCAGAGAGCAGGACACATGATGGCCATGCACCCTGGTTCATGCTTCCAAACCAGCCAGGCACTCCCACTGCCCTGGAAAGCCAATACAGTATCTCCTATTAATCTGTTACAGACAGAACTGATCAGAAAACTCATTGCAACACACACCAAGGGCTGGTCTGTGAAAACTGCATTTCTCTTCAAAACTTACTCTTTCTCAAGCAGAGCAAGGTAGCTGCCTTGCCCATTTACACAGTGGACCTCTGAAATCTCTTGCTTGCACAGTGACAATTTAGGGAGCTGAACCTTTAGCTCTTATGTGTATGAGTTATAAAGAAAGTCACTCCTCTCACATGAAGTAGAAGTACCCCCCCTGAAGGATGCTCCTCCCTTGAGATCTGCCCTGGCAATGATATTAGTTCCAACCCTCTGGAGAGCTGGGCTTCCCCTACACCTTTAAATTATCATCTTGGACACTGTAGTGTAGTTACTTGTGTAATTAAGCAATACTCCAATGGTTTAAAGACAGTTCCAGCTCAGGTTTTTGTCCTGCCAAGACCCGAAACTTGCTTAAATAGAGTCCTTGGAATTTGAAGGCTCACGGCAGTAAATCACATCATAAAAAGGTCAAAGTTCTGGTCGATTTCCAGACTAATGGTGTTTAAAACCAATAAATGCTTGCCTAATACTATAAATGCAGCCATAAATTTACACTTTTGCATACATACACATAGATTGACACAGACTACATAAAGTCTATCAAGGTAATAGCAAGGAATAGATCAGAGAAATGCAAGGGGTTCCTACTTGTATCACAACAGAAAAAGAATCCTTTCCTCCATCTACTAATTTTGTGAGGATTGAAGCAAACAAATGCAATGCAGTAAGCTTGATGTCTCTTACAATGGATTTACTCCAGCCTAACATATGGGAGCTAATACAGAAGCTCACAGATACACAAATAAATTCTACTGCAAAATATTTTTCTAACTTGTAACATTTTTAACCTTTAAAATATCTTGCTATGCTGAATCTGGGCAATCCTCAAAAGTTTTCTTTTGTGATATTTTTCATAGTTTTAAAATATTTTTAGAAATTTGTTCTGATCAATCAAAACACTTTGGTATAATCAGGTCAAAATCTTCTTAGATGGCCACAGTGATACTCAAACCAAGCTCACTTACTTCTTGTGGCAAGTAAGAGAGGCATCTTTAAAAGCAATTTGCAGCATCACTAACCAGTGCAACAGCTGTAAAAGAAAGCCAATGCTTTAAATTCTTATTCTAAACATTTTCCCAAGAAAAATCACCTGCATTGTTCCAAAGCCGACTGCAATCTATAAACACACTTGTTTTCACTGTACTAGACTGAATCATATAAAGATCTCTGCAAGTATATAATAAACTATGTGAAACCGCCTGTGGTTTCCCCCTTTTAGCCTGTCTGAATCACCCTAAATCTGACTTTAATCAGTCCTAATGACCGTTTATTTCAGCCACAGCAGCCAGATTGCATTTTTACTACCAACTACAGCTACTTGTTGGAGATTTGCCCAGTTTTCTTTTCTAGTTATCACCTGCCAATACACTGTGGGTCAGTGATATAGACATAGCAATGTTCATCCTTGAGAGAGAAATCACATTGCTCCTTTTTCTCCTTCCTGTTTTCCTCTACTCTCAAAACACTGGCAGTTGACTTTGGAATTGCTTTTAATTGCTTTGCTTACATGTAAGCAGAAAGATCTTGCCAATATCAGCAAAAAGGTACTGAGCAATGTTTTGCTCCACAAACAGTCCCCTCCGATTCCCAGGGAGCTTATGGAGAACAGAATCACATCCTAAACAGACAATAACACACTCATGTTTTCAGTACGCTTCATTTTATGCTGAAATTTTCCTCATGTTTGAATACCTCACTTTTAAACATGCTTCTGAACACAAGCTGTACAAAGGCCCATGCACAGTTTGCTATGGAAAGCTATTTTTTGGTATGTCTGAGAAAACGAGATGGTAGGCGTATACCATGTGTCTCTGCTTTCAATCATTTCTGACGCATCCCAACTGTTTGGAAAGACAGGCTGGGCAGCCAGGACATGGGCTTACTGTCAGACTGGGAGATAGCCCTGTTTCTCTGATGAGTATTTCCATCCTTTGGTTGTTTCCCGCATGCAAGCTGGAAGCGAAGTGAGGCTTGTCTCTTTTTATGCATTTCTATTGTGCTTACAGTAGAGCCATATTTAAATCGGTATGCAGGCTGTCACTGAAACACAAATAAATAAGGAGAAGAACTACATGTTCTCCTACATTTTATTCCTGTTAACATGACACAGCTGGAGCATTTTTCCTGCCTCATGCCCCACATCCCAGGGCCACTCACGGGGCTGTGGAGCTGCTCTGTACTTACAGCCACCTCTGTGGCACACACTGATTTACTGAACGCAGGTAGCCCCAAATGGTCCTACCAATGCTTATATGCTGCATCTGGCCCATCTTGGTCAAAAAATGACGCTTGATGGTAAACAAGCCTAAAGTTGTCTACGGTCATGTGTGCATGGTAATTAAGCTTGAAAGCAGATGCCTAAGGGATTTATAAAAGATAGTCAGCCTTTAGAGTTCTGGAAAAGAACTGAGGACCTCAGGAGAATGCATTCTGCTGGAGAAGTTTGGCAACAGCAGAACATGTTGCTCAGTGAACAGGGCAAATGATTTGCATAATGGTGGAGATTTATGTGAGCAACACAGCCCCATTGTACTGCCAGTGCCACATGGGTGCAAAGGGACCTGCTCCTGTATTCTTCTGTGTGCTGGAACTGCCCAGCTCTTGATGTGAGAGAAGGCAGGGTGTAGAGAGAGACTTTCAGCCTGTGCATGCAACCCTGTGGACCTTTACCCTTCAGCTTTGAGGTCTCTGGGAAAGGAACACCAAAGGCACAAGTGTCAGATAAAGCAGGAATCTGGGCTGCAAGGACTGGGCTGCTGCAAGTTCCCAGCTGAGCCTTCAAGCACCATCAGCAGCATATTTCTAGCCTTCGCATTGCAGCCTGCAATAGGATATACAAACTGCCTCCAACAATATTCCAGCAGACTTGCAAAGTTTCTCTCTCTCACACAGACGTGCACAAACACACATCCTCCCCGATTTCAATAATTCTTGGGTGGATTTACAATTTCCTAAGCAGGTTGCTATAGTGACCCTGCAGAATATTTTTTTCAAAACACTGTTGTACTGTAAATATTTACATACAGCAAAATCCTGCCAAATTATCTTGAGACAAAGGAAAACACAGTGTCTTTGCTTTATGTCCAGACTTCCAGCTTTTCTAGCTTTAAGAATGTACTTTCAGCTAACAACAGCAGCTAATTACACCTCTCTGTGGGCTTGCACACCCCCCGACCTAATAATGGGTCATCTATTAGCTTTAATGAATAACAAAGCTATCCGATTTACTAGTGTTAGCTGATTTCATGCATTTCTGAGTAAATTCTTAGTTAACTGAAGGGCTGGGGCTTAGCTTAAGGGCCAGATACTCAGTTGATACAAATCACTGTCACTTGATTGAAGTAATAAAAATGTTGATCCTGGGGCATGACTTTACTGATGAACATCAGTAATTTTTTTTATAGCCTTCTTAATCTCAAAAATTAATGGAATGATTTAATAATTTTTAGATAACATATGTCCAAAGAAATACGTGGTTCCTGTTTTAATTCACATTCTTCTGGATTCCCGCAAGAGAGGCCAACAGTCAACGGAATATAAAAGTATTTGTTCATAGTGTTGTTTTAAACACTGCAGTGTTCCTACAACAACATTAACAGTAGTGTGATTTATGATTGCAGAACACATACACAGCTATCAAATGTCTCCCGCGCCTCTACTCTAAGATACTAAACCAAAGTCCAGAGCATAATATAATTTACAGCACTATAAAATCTTTACAACTGAAGCATAGTGAAAGCTTAATATCCAAGACCTTCTGTAATATGACTATGTCATCTTATTAAACTTTATGGGAACACTAGGGCTGACAAGAACTTTCTTCGTGTCACTTCCCTACGTTTTATCAATATCACCTTTCTCACTTTCTGGTGTTCACAGAAGGAGGTCTTTCTTTCAAAAATGTAAGTTCAGATAGATAACACACTGTCTCCTCAAAGTTTATGTTTTAGTTACAGCCTTAGATCCCTTGCCCAAGATCATAATCTCCTCTTTCCTAGTATGAATGTACAATGCTCCATCCAAGTCAATGCATAATTCCAAGCATTTAGACTTAAGACAATTCTGAAGCACCATTACCTGAACCTTCTGTAGAGTTTCTTTTCAAAAACAAAACAAAACTTTGCAATTCTTGGATCTGAATTCTCTTTCAGTTCTGTTTTTAGGATTCCAAAATAGATTATACACCAGAAAGGTCTGAATTTGTCACAAACTTTTAGATGCCAGGAGACTGGCAATTCTTGTCATTTCTACTATTTGTGAGAGCCAAAATCCTTGAGATTTCCATCGTTTGGAGCAAAATTGATGCAAAATTTTGCCTCCTCGATTTTGGCACACTGGCATATGAATGATCTGGTCTGAGAAGCAAATGATCATCTCTAGTTTTATCTTAACTTAGCACTGGGTTGAAACACACATTCTTTGAGCTTTCATTATGCTGTTGAGCAATGTGGAAAACATTTTATAAAATCCTGAAATCTTAAAAATAACTTTTTTTTCCCAAATTGGGCCAAAGCAGGACCTCAGCTGACAACTTGGGAAAGTATCACAGTTGTTCTCTTTCACCCTGTCTACCCCTCTACTACTCACAAAGATTTATACAAAATACTCAGTCTGCTCAGCTGTTCAGCCTTGGTTTTGGTGGGCAGGATGTCACCTCAACTAGGAGGGTCCTGCCAGTGGAAGAGGTTGATTGCTTGAACAGTTTCTCATTCCATTATCTCTGGATAATTTCTAATGAATAATTTCTTATTCCATAATCTCTAGATTGAAAATATTACAAATTAATTCCAACATGATATTACCAGTCAAGTATCAGTTGAAGAAAGAGTATGTTTGAGATAAAAAATTATACTAATGGGTATGTAGGTGTATTTTAACCCTCATGATTTGACTTCTTCATACTTTTCTGGCAAGCAAAGGGAGCCTTAAAATAGAAATAAATTACAACACCTTTTCTGTTTGGTTAAAGCAGCCTTAGAACAAACAAGAAACAGGCCTGCACATCTTAAATGCGTGGCAGCTGAGAACACAGCTCTTTTAAGCGTAATTTCCAGTAGGATACCTGATTCCTTAGGCTTGCTGTTGGTTGAGAACATTTTTCTATCAAGAATTTCAATATTACACAAGGTATTAAATGTAGATTAGCCAAATATGTCACATAAAGTATCTATGGATTTTCACTATCTTTGGTCACATTGTACAGTGCCTAAGTCTATGAGCAGTGTCCAACAGACAAAAAGGGCTCCTTGGAGAGCAGAGTATCATTACCCATGAGCACAGGTAGCAGATTCTGTGTTATATTATCCAGGACTCTACAGAAATAAACTAACAGAAAAATGTGTAATTATTACAGTAGCCAAATATACATGGAGCTCTGCTCCTTATCACTAGAAACCTGCATTGTTACATTTACTAACGCTGTCCAAAGTTTCTCTCCTGGAGATTATTTATTAACATGACAGACCTCTAAAATTCAAAACTTCATCTTGTCCTGATACAGCACTTAGATCTGGAATCAACCAGCTCCATAGAACAACTTCAGCCTTCCTGGCACTTCTTCAACAAAGGACGTGTTTGTACTATTGATTGTACTGCTGAAAATAATTTTGCTGTGTTGACAGCCATCACTCAGCACAGATTGTGATGAAAAGCTGAAAATTAGAAAGTTAAATGAACACCTGCAAAAATTTTCCTGCCAATTTTACAACAAAATAAATACTGAATTATTCTGGTAAGTGGGTCAAATTCATCCCTGGTATCATGGTCCTTTGAGGTTAATAGTGCTATGACCAGAATGAATTTGGCTCCCATATCTCTTTCACTGAGTAAATGCTTCACTGAACTTTTCAAACCCCTTGTGCCAACATACATCTTCATTTAAAACCCATCTTTCCCCCTTTACTGAGCTTTTGCAGCAAAGCCATAATTTTCCTATCAACTTGTAGTCAATTATGTTGACAGTTTGACATGAATATTGTACGTACACAAAAATAATTTGCAAAACAGCTTTTACAATTGTTGGACTTAAGAATCATTTTCAGCACACATAATTTTCTTTTGTGTGTTCACTTCTGCAGATATTCTTCTAGGAAGAATATGCATCACTTCGTATCACAGCTTGACTAGCTGCAGAGATTTTATGAAAAAGATACTATTATGCAACGTTGCTTTCATCTTGTCTTTTTTTTTCTCTATTTTGTTCTATTGCAGAAGCTGACGGACACACTATTTTTCTCTTGCAAAGGAAGGAAAAAATTTATTCTTCCAATCTACAAGTGCTTATGTTACAAGAAATTCCTTTAAGTCCCAGGAAATCCATGGAGGGTTATGGTATCTTGACTAGATTCTCCACAATATATGTTTAGGCAGGCTCTGATACTCCCAACAGCAGTGTGTAGATGTGATGAAACACATTTGCCATAAATCTATCATGGACAGCAATGCTCCCTTTGGACTTCCTTGTTCCCATTACAGCCAGCTCACACCTATGGATGTCTAGCTGCATCATTTAGTCAGAAGGGTTTGAGAAAGTTCCCAGGAAGCAAAATGCAGATAAAATCCTGAATTTAAGGACCACTGAGCCCTATTTTCCGCACATTTGCCCTTTCGAACCTCAAAATAAAGACAAAGTCTTGGATTTTAAGATTCAAGAAGACCACTTTACCAGCTGTCGGCATCCGGGTTCTGTTCTGTAGGTACTCCCCACTCTTATACAGATTCAAAACTCTCTCCAGCTGAGCAGCTGTCTCATCTATTCCCCAGTGAAGTTCTCCTTCAGAAATATAGAAAAAGAATGAGTTAGATGAGGAGTATCCTGCATAAGAAAAAATAAGGTTGCATTTGAATAAAGCCCTAAGCATCAGAGCCCTGTCGTGCTCTGCTCCATGTCAGTGTTGTGATGTGGACTTGAAATCCCTGAGTTACCACAAACCACACCTGACATGACCCCGGCATGTCAGAGGCTGGCTCATCCTGCTGGGAACTCCAGGCCTGTGAGCAGAAAACACTGAGGTGAGCTCCCCACAAGGGATGAACTTCAGCCAATATAGGAAACTCCAAAGCTTTGTTTGTTAATTAGCTATAGCGCAGCATCATTAATTTCCCCTTTGGATGCATGCTGGAAAAACCCTCAAATCAGATTTACAGACACATGCAACTATTCTTGTCTCAAAGGCACTACCTTAGTAATCAGTAAAGATCTATGTCACTTGCCTCTGGCTTCTGAGGTGTAAACCACCACTGGTATCACTGGCAGTGAGGAAGTATCCTGGGTTTTATTATTAAAATTTCCCTTTTCGGGGACAGAAGTTCTTCCAGATCTCACAAGGAATTACATTCTGATGCAGTTCACCCCACTGCTGAGGTGTCAGGATGAAGCAAATACCTCTCTGTGAAGCCTGGTTAAAATCTCAAAATGGGATTTTTCTGGTGTATGGGACCATTCTTGCCTTCTTTGTACAGAAGCATTTTTATCGCGGATAGAAAAACAATGTGGTTCTACTGTAGTGAGCATAAACATAGTACTCTCCCCATCTTAAACAGGAGTCACACTTAGAAAAGGAAGTACTTGGCATTGTGTGTTCATTGTGATTACCTGTTGCATTGACTATCTTATCCAGTAATGGTCTCAGTGAGGATGGAGCACTGTGTGGAAGAAGATAGGTAAAAAAAAACCTGCAACAGAAAAGTAACCCATATTGAAATTTTCTTTTTAAAGAATTTAAAAATGTCTAGTAACTCCTGAACATCATAATGAATAAAATTCTTATTGCTTATATGCCACTGACCTATTCAGGAAATATAATCATATTCTATAGCCAAATAAATACATAGCTGAGATTATTCACACAGCTGTCTGGCACACCCATACTAAGCTGTTATACACAAGGCTGCCTTGTACCTACATGTAAATGTTCCATTAATACAGCAATTTGCTGTGAAGCCTCATGGATTGTGAGTATTTCCAAAGTTGTCTGTACTTTGACAACCTAAAAGGATGCCATCAACCCCAGAAGTCTTGGGTTTGTTGGTTTTCTTTTTCAGACCTTGAAAGTGCATAAATTAAATTTCTATAAATTTCAAATAAATTACTATTATTTTCTTTTCTACAGTTTTCTTAGACTTTAATTGCCAGGATAAAGCCCTCTTCTATTGTTTTAACCCCATTGGAATACAGAATGTTCTCTCTATTCTCATAATTTTGCTATATTTGAGATGCATTCATGTAAGTATTCACCGACATGTATAATCACAGAATCACACACACAGAATCACGGAATGGGTAAGGTTGGAAAGCACCACTGCAGGTCAGCTAGTCCAGACTCCTCACTCATGCAGGGTTCCCTGGAGCACATTACTTAGGATTGTGTCAAATGGCTTTTGAATATCTCCAGAAAAGAGTCTTCATAACTCCACTTTAGTATTTTCTAATTACAAAAGAAAAAACAATATGCCTTTACCATCACTTGAAGTACATTTAATTTTCATATTCTTCCTTTAAAGTTCTATTACTCTGCCAATATTACTGCCTATTGCAACAAACTCACTACCATAGAAACGTAAGATGGAAATGGACAGTTCATGATCAACAATATGAACAGAACTATTGGACATTAGCTAAAGAAAAGAACAGGAACACAACTGGGAAAGTTCCCTGCTTCACCTTTTAACTTGCGAAGTAAACACTTTTTCATATATGGAGACCATACTGTCAAAACGTCCCTGAAAACCCCAGGGACTGATACTCGGGGAGATCAGCAGACACCTTACATTAGCACAGATTAAAAAATTAAGTTACTGATACGAAAAATTGATCATAGATGCAGGTATTATTGAGCTGACATTCTACTTACACAATGAATATTTCCTTAAAATTGTAAATCCCTCTTTCATCCCTTACAAAATCGTATTTATGATTTCCCTGGCTGGGATTATCCCCTTGTAAATTTTCTCAATAGTGAGTATGAAACAGACAATATAAATACATACAGAAATCTGAAGAGCAGCGCAACATTTGTGATGAATATGTCTGGTAAATTTTACCTTACTGGTTTTGCTTAGAGATTATCCCTAAAGCAGACTCCAACTGATTGGGAGTAGTTCTTTGCAAAAATTCTGTAGCTGTCGATTACATTGCTAAATGCTGGCTGCAAACAAGTCATGAAGGTTATTGTTTTTCCATGGCTACAGTAATATATATGACTTGTTCTAATGCAAACACCCACATGTAAAATTCTGACATGTGTAGACACTGGCGTCTACACAACTTAATTGCAGGAACATTTGTTATTCATTGATTCCAGGGCCAGTGGCATCCCTTGTGATCTGTATAACACACACTGTCAGATCCTTTTACATTTGTTCCTACAAATCGTTTCTTTTTGAGAACTATCTGATCTTAATTTAAGAATTTTCAGTGATGGAGAATTCCTCTCAGCCATTGGTTAATAGTTAAAAATATTAATTATGCTTACTTTCAAAATTGTCCAGTGCTTTGAAAACTGTTCCTCCAAACATTTGGAGGAAAACCCACAGAGACACATTTGTGACAGGAGGTAACCATCTGAAAGTCAAGATGGGCCAGTTCTTGCATAGTAGAGGTTTTTCCCAAATGTTTTCTCTCCTTTAATTATTTACCTCATAAAGAAACCAGCTAGATAGAGTAAGTATGCACTCAAGGCTAGGGCATGCTATGTTTTAAAATTACAAGGTGTTTATGCACTGTTTGACATATTGCTGCTTCTCCCTAACAGCACCAGCAATCCTTTATTGAGGGCAACCCCTAAGCCTAGAGCAACAGAGTATATCCATGAAAATAATATAGTAGCCTATCCCTAATGGGATGTCACCTTCGGAGACAAGTGCATAGGGTTTGTTCTAATGCCCTAGCATGGGTGGTCACAGCCTACCATAACATGAATCCACTGTTCAACAAAACTCCACTGTCTCTATCAAGTTAAGCTAAAGCAGGAGCTGAAAACACTGGGGCACTGTGTGTGCAATATATGCTGGTGAGTGGTTCAAACGCATTACTAAAAACTGTAATAGAAAAAGACCACTTCCCTCAGCATGACCAGCAACCTGCCGCAAGCCCACCACACCACAGACATATCCCCACTTACGACCAAAATGGATGGGTGCCTACTAAAGGTTTCTTAGCCAGACCAGTAAAACAGTCTCAACCAAAAGCTAGCAAGCTAAGCAAGATCTTTAAGCCAAGCAAATGGAAATGGAAAATTTTGCAGGACACACTAAATACTGTGCTGCACAACTGCAGATGGCTGTCATGTGGTGCAGCCCATTTCAGTGTGGTCAGCTAATGCAACACATATGCTGGCAAGCGCCTTGGGACCAAAGCAGAAGGCTCTCTTTGGAGCAGCCTCTCCTCACTGTGGTCTGGCAGGCAGTGAATGGCATGGTATTTGAAAGGGAAGTCTAAGAAATGAGCACACTATAATGGCTGTGCTCTGAGATCTCCATCCCCCTATCTGGATCAGAAAAGATCCAGCAGTGCCCATCAGACGGAGTGGCAGCAGCAGAGAGCAGAGCACTGAGAATCCTTGGAATACCAGTGACACCACTGCCCCAGCATCCTGTGCAGCCCTCAAAGGGCAGTGATGGCCAAGGGGGGAGAGCCAAAACCACAAACACAAAGCCACTGCCCAGAAGGACTCAGTTGTAAATTTGAAGGAACCTTTAAAGTCAAATTTCAAAGATGGATGCATCAGCTGAACACTTTCTTCAGCGTGGATAACTGGTTCAGCATGATCCATCACCTACATGTCCCCCATTGTGAGTGTGACACCGGGAGTGAGTACCCCAGCACCTGCCCACAGAGACATGGGGCTGGGAGGGGAAGGTGAAAACACCAGCCCTTGTTTGAAAAGGTTTGGGCTTACACCTCAGATTGTCAGCAAGTGAGGGTGGTTTCAGCAGCCCCATGGCTGCACTAAGGCCGTTTTCACCCTACCATGGTAGGCTCTGGCACATGGAGGAGCATTGAGACAGAGTTCAGGATGCAAATGGAGCTGTAACTCTGCCAGCCCTTTGTGCAGCTGGTTGTGGAAAACACGTGATGACCCTTGTTAACTAACACCAAAAAAGAGCTGCCAGAATCATCTCACCACAGAGTTTGTGACTCCTCAGCTCCACAAGTGCTTCTGCTTCACTTCTACGAAAATCTCTACTTTTGTGAAAAATTCGGTCTAATTCTGTGTTGGCTGAAACCCACTGAGTGGTGAATCACACTCAGAGTACGCAAAACTTTACAAAAGTTATAAATGCTACATGTTTTCACAAATGAAACAATTACAGCTTCACTTACTCTTGGGTGTTGGTTTTGAGACAGTATGTGCTCACTGATGTGAATAACTATAAAAGATACTGGAGCTTTAGGCCTACTCTTCATTCTCTATTACCTAATCCAATAATGTACCTGTAGGCATTGTAGAGATTCCTCTTTTCATTCATATTCTGACACCGTCCCTCAACAGAACAGGGCAGGGTGAAGTTTCTTGCAGGAAATTCCATGAAGCAGTCACTGTTACTGGTGCAAGAGCTCTCCTCAATGCTGGCGTCATCCAGATCTGTCACCTTCAGCTCCCCATCCACGATCACAAACTGCCGAGGACGAAAATCCAGTAATGTCACAGAGCCAAGAGGAGAGTGAGCCAAGTAATGCAGAAGCCGAACTAAGCTGAGACATATCTGTAACACAAAAGCATGGGTACCTTGCATTATTTTCTCAGTGGAAAGTATATAATGAAACCACTTTAGCTGAAGATATGTTCATAAATATATGACTTAATATAAGCATTATAACTTATCCTCAAAACTGAATGTTGCAACCAAGTTATTTTTCACAGGATTAACATAGCTGATTGTAAAACCCTTAGAGACTTGAAACAAAAATAAGTTTCTTTACCAGTGCTTTCCCACATTATTCTTGAAGCAGGGCTCATTGTTGCTATTCTTACTTTTAACAGAAAAAAAGCACTAAGTTTTAATAACACATTACATGCAGGCCTTGACCACACAGTCTGATCCTGCTCTTTTACAAACTCCAGGTCTGGAAATTTTGGTTGGACTGCCCTGCACCCGTGCCTGGAGCCCCAACTGCAGATGGTCCCTGTATTACCTCTGTACTGATCCTGCCTTTTGACTGCTTTTATGGTATTTTTCCACTGGTTCCTCTGATGTTTGCTTTTTTCCAGAGGAGAGGGAAGCAAATTGCCAGAAAAGGCAGAATTGCCAGAAAGAGGAGCTCCACAGCTCCTCCAGCTCCTCCGTAACTCTTCACCATGCGTCAGGATAGAGCACATAGGTCTGTCTGCTCTGGTGGACCCTCATGCACCACTTCAAGGCTGTGGTGGGAGCTCTGTGCTGATGCTTCACTTTTCAATTCAAGGTTTGTAACTTGAGTAACTGTTATTAGACAGCAAACTCAATGAACACTGAACTCAGCCCCCTTACCAGAGAACTGTTTTCAATTGACACATTCCTTTAGAATCCACTATGTAACCTATTAATGCAAATGCCACATTAATATGAACCCAGTTAAATACTGGAATTTTTATGTATTAAATTAATAACAGGTCTTACTCAGTCTAGCAAGTTTTTTACTATTTATACATAATCTTTGTTTTCTGTTAAAATACAATGCTAAGGGCCCATGCATTAAAGTAGTCAAATCCAAATTTAATCTTGGGGCATAAATGATACACTCAGGGGGACACTTAAACACATCCTTGATAAGAAAGCTGAGCACATCTGAAACTATCCCTCACAGACGCTTCACTTCTGGGACGTTAGGACTATCTCATGCTTCTACATAGTCATCCTCCTGGTTGACCAGTTTTTCTCCTACTTACAGGATACCACAGTTCACATGGAGATACTTGCAAGAGTAGATAGGCCTAGTTATGGAATGCCAAACTTGACCACTCTTTTTTCCCCATGGAAGGACATAGGACTCATCTATGTGTCATCCTGCAATACACTGTATAGTAAAAGCACATCCATCCCAAACTAGCCTGTAATATACATATCTTCAATTGCCAACAAACCCAGAATTTGTCCTGAATAAAAACACAGGTGGTCATCTGAAATTATTGTCTTTTCTTAAATGCCAAAAAGCCTCTGCTCCTGCACCAGTAAGCTCTCTGCCCAATCCTGACAGGCTGTGCCGTGCTGACCTGCTACCCAGCTGCAACTGCAAATACCCCTGTACAAAAGGTTTTAAGCACACAGAAGGCGGCTTTGCTCTGTAACACACCTCTGGTTTACTCAGTTTACTGCTGAGTTCCTCAACACAAGGAAATTACTATTTGTAGGAATAATGTTACGTATTTATGCAGCCATTTTCAGAACTGGACCACAAACAAGTCTCACAGATCAAGAAGACACAAGTTTATTTCCTTCCTCTTTATGTTAGTTGCATCCTAGACAAACTGACGAGCATAACTTCATTACAGTGGTCTCAGGAATGTTTCATCTGTAATTCTACCTCTGTGAATCAGCTCAACACCTTCATCTAATTCTCCTTCATCTCCCTTTGCAATTGCTCACTTGGAAATACTCACGCTGGAAGGAAACTTCTCTGTTTATTATCCATAATCTAACATACCTCTTGGTCATTTACTTTGTACGCAATTGCTGTCACAGTCCACTGTTTGCATTCCCTGGATGAGACAAGACAGGTGGTGCTGTATTTTGGGAGCCCTAATGAGTACCTCTACCGCATATCAAGACTGCACTTCTTTCAGGAAAAGAGAGCTGAAGCTTAGCACTTGCTCCAGCTATATTAGTAAAACAAATTCTGCCAGGGAACATTCCTGGGCATAGAAACATAATCCCACATGCACACTGGCTAGCATGGTCTCTGGTTCAGGTCTGACTGGGACAAAGGCTGTTCTCTCACACTGTCCCCAGACACAATCCAGAAGGTAGCATGGCCCAGGGACCATTTCTGACAGGCATCCTGCTTGCAGCCTTCAGAGAGTGCAAGAACTCAATAGCACAGACATGGGCTGCACCTTGCTGTTTTGACTCTTGAGATCAGTCAGGCGCACTTTTAATTTTCTGGCATAGATGCAGACAAGCAATCCAAAGTGTTTTCAATGAAGATTGCTGCTACCTTTCAACATCCTAGGGAGTTAACTTCAGGCAACAACACATCCCAATATACAGCAAGTAAGACAGCTCTGCCTTGATCAAAGCATTGCTGCAGTCTGGCTTCATCTTGGACAAATTAAGTGCGACCTTCATGCTCCTGGTAAATTGCCAATGCGGTGGACAAACTGGATTTGAAATTTGTGTACATTCATTTTACTCTTCCTCCAGTAAAAAATGAACAGAGCAGGAAGAAGTAGAAAACAATTATAAAACAAACTTATGATAAGGATCAGAAGAGAAATGTAACATCCTTCTATTGTTTAAATCCCAATTGCAGAGCACAATGCTCAATGCCAAAAAGCCTGGGCCTCAAGCTTTAACAAGTAAGAAATGTTTGAAGGTATCATGTAAAAACCATATAACTGTCTACAATTAGATAACATCAACAGACAAAATAGTACAGTATCTTAAACACTGTAGAAAGGGAGTGCCAAATACTGTTTCTAAATCAAGATGTAATCATATGCAAAACAAACATTTAATAAATGTGAATTGCACTGAATAGTGTATAAGCCCTGCTTCGTAATATTATTTTGTATTCCTCGCTCTCTTAAAAGTCCTTATAAAGCAGTTGTGACTTACCCGAAATCTGTCTTCCCAGGAAGTCTGTAAAAGCTGAATCATCTCTAAAGGTGAGCCCAGTTCAGTGATGGTTGTCAGTGTGTCTGGGATGTCATTGCTATCTTGGTAGCAATAGCCATAGAGCTGAAAGCAATCACAACCAGGCAATATTAGTGCAATGTATCTCAGCATATGGATTCCCAAGGGAGGCTCTGAGCAGATTATCTGGCACGACTTGTGACTCTGCAGGGAGCTCATGCTGGAGCAGTGCATGAAGAACTGTAACCTTCGGGAAGGGCTCAACATGTTCATGGAGGACCATTTCCCATGGGAGGGATCCCACACTGGAGCAGCAGAAGAGTGTGAGAAGTCCTCCCCCTGAGGACGAAAGAGCTGCAGAGACAACATGTGATGAACTGACCAAAATGCCCTTGCCCCATCCCCCCGCACTGCTCAGGAAAGAAGGTAGGGTGGTGATCAGAAGTGGAATCCAGGAAGGCAAGGGAGAAGTGGGGGAGGAAGGTATTTTTAAGATTTGGATTAATCTTTCATTATCCTGCTCTGATTTGATTGGTGGTAAACTAAATTTATTTTTCCCCAAGTTGAGTCTGTTTTGCCCATGACAGTAATTGCTGAGTGATGTCTCCCTGTCCTTCTTTCAGCCCATAAGTCTTTCTTTCCATTTTGTCTCCTCCTTCCAGCCGAGGAACAGAGTGAGAGAGCAGCATTGGTGGATATCTTGCATCCAGACTGAGTCAACCCACTACAAACATATATGAAAAATAGCAATAATTTAAAATATCCATGAATGCACAAACAGAAATCTATCTGAGGAAAGTTAGTTTGGCCTATGCTACACCTGACTAAGTAAGACTGATTTTATGCTTAAAAGACATCGTAAAATGGCTTTTAATGACATTTCGCATACGACTACTGTTTGTGCACTGAGTGGTAATGTATATTTGAATGACACACCACATTAAAAAGCAATTGAAATGCCAAAACTTATCTTTTCCCAGTCAGAAATTGCCTCTCACTATACCTGATGGACTTCTGTGTACAGTATGCAGGGCAAATACTTCAAAATATCTGTCAGTAGCTTCTATAATTTAAAAGCATTTAAATGGCAATTTCAGCCATGCTCCAGTTTCTTTTATTTGCTTTCCAAGGACATTTGAATGATTTTCACTTATACAAATACTTGCACAAGAAGAATATTTAAAGACTGTGGAGAAGAGATGTCTTGCTTTATATGGAGTGGGACAATGTCTGACAGGGCTGGGGGACAGGCTTTTATGAACTCCCTGCCAAGCCCTGACAGAGACACTGTTAAATGAGCCTGATAAGGATCTGATTGCAACTTTCCAGCCAGAACAACATGCACATGAAATAAAACTAAATGTAAACTCTGCCCCCAGTCAAATAAAATACAGTAAAAGGGTCTGTGTGAAAATGTAGCATTAAAAAATGCCCTGTTGCTATTCCTCTACTGCCTTGTCGTAATTTGATTTTTCAAACCTGTTTTAGTTAAAAAGCTCCTCTGTGCTGAGGGGACTCAGTCATGGCCCCGCAAAAGAAGTCAGGTTCATGCAGACCAGAATAGAACCCAACCCTAAATCATCAGGAAAGCAGAGCCAGACTAGTGAGTGGCATGGCTGGAAGGAGCAGGCTGAGGCTGCACACAGCCGCTGCGAGCAGATTCCAGTATCAAGCACATTCTTACGGCTTGTGACCTTCCCAGGCAGAAAAGCAAAGACCAGGCTGAAGTCAGCAAATACAGGATTTGTTATGAACCATGCTGCTAGTTTTGACTGTTGCTGTCTACATTTAAAGGAAAAAAGGGTGCCAAAAAATGTAAAAGAAGTAAACAATTTTTCTTTTTGGTGTAAAAATGGCACTGTATTTCAAAACAGCTGCTTAAACATGGACATTAACCTAAACAAAAAAAAAAGGAACTAGAAGATTTTATTTTAAAATATGCCAAAAAGAGAATTTGTGATAGATGCCAACATGAACATGTGAAGTATGAAAACAGACCTTTGTCTTTACTGCCACAACCATGACAAAGATATCAACAGCAATAATTTCTTAATTTAGAGCCATTTGGACAAGACTTGGGTTTGTTCCTTATCATCTGTGACACCACATCTGCAGCTTAATGACAGCTTAATGGAGTTAAATCTTTGTGTGCTACAAACTACCTTAGAGGATCACATGAGCGCAATTTTTTAAGCCTTCCAAGCAAACAAAAAATGAAATTAAATGAAAATATTTAATACTATTTATATTATTTTCCCCAGGACAAGTTGGATTCTTCAGTACTTATAGCTATTTCACATCTCTCTTGTGTGTGGGCAGACTAAGGAAGCAGGATGAATTTCAGTAGGTTTGAAAACCCTCACTTCTAAATGTCAAAATCTAGCATCTGTTTCTGTATCATCTGCAGAGTTCAGCTCTTGTCTTTAGCACAGTAATACCATCCATTGGGAAAAAGAGCCACCAGGGAAATTAGCAAGCAATCCAGACTGGGAAATGACAGTATCGCAATAATGGTTGGTTCAAAGTTACATTGAATATAAAAGTGGTATCAGTTTTCATGAGACATTCTCAACATTTGTGAAAACGATTTGGGAAATAGAAATACAGAACACAAACAAAAATTATACATTCCTTTTTATTATAAAAACGTAAGACATATATGTTTGTACACACAAAATATTGAGAAATTAGTCTTACTATTTATGTGCATATTAACACATAAGTAGAAATTATAGTACCTATTTGTGTCTATTTTATCTCAGTCCATGAAGGTCAATAGTAAAAATAATGATTTAAGTTTGTGCTCAGAGAACTGGAACATCGCTCGTTAGTAAATCTTTCATTTTAGTGTCCAATTTGTACCTTGGCAAAAGTCTTCACTGACCAAGTATCTGAGTACTCGGTGTGTATTTTACTATACCAAGACCCATTTAATCATTTCAGTCACCCTGGAAGCTTAAATGACCTGATCCAGTTTTGGTTTCATATTAAATTGCTCTTTATTATCTCAAGAAAATTTTCTTGCACAAGTACTGCTGAACTTAATCAGCCTTACAAGCTGAAAAACACAGTACTGAGCAAGATAGTATAGGTCTACCAAAAAATACATAATCTAACCTGAGCTCTTTATTGCTTTTACTTAAGTGAAACCTCTCCAGATGCAGTGTTATTACATAATTATATAGTTATAAAAGCACAGAAGTCTGAGATATAAAGGATTTATTGGGATGCATTTATATTTTTCTAAATGAACTCCTGAAACTAAATGCAAAAATGCACATGCAATTACATGGCCATATTTGAATGTGCAATTACTATGATTACAAACTGGGCGAGTCCCAACAGCCAGTTAAACATCTAAAATGGTTACATTCATCCCCTCCTGATGAACCACCATCCAGCATACAGATGTTACAAAATACAGAATATATATAAATATAAAATATTCACAGACAGTAATCGTCAGGCCTTTTGTTTAAGAGGATGACTTACACAACACCAGAAACAAGTACAGAGGTACTACCCAAAACACTTTTTTTTAACTTCCTTTTGGTTTTGTCCAATCCTTTTTAAGGTCAGAAATGAGACAGAATGGTTTGTATTCCCAGACAGTGAAGTAAGAAACAGATAGCTGGTGCATAAAATAACAAGAAAAATAACCACACGGGGAAACTGAATATAGCTGAAAGCAAAAGATGAGCCAAAATATCTTCTCTATCTGAAATTCTATTAGGTTGGACATCAATCTCAGCGTCACAAAGCTACACTTCAGACATATTCAAGTGTGATGGTTTTTCATACGCTTTTTCAGCATGGTTCCAATTAAATGAATGGAAAGAAATACAATCTCACATCTTTTTGCTATCTCAAGCCACTGCATTTAAATGCCATCCCAATGTATTTTTGTGTAGAATCTAATAGCAAACAGTCACGATACTGGGACGCCTTTCTGTCTGTTTAGAGAAATGTATGCCAGATACGTTGACCTGTTCTCACATCATGTGCTGTAATTCATTTCGAGTAGCCCTGTTTACTGAATTATTCCCTCACTATTTGGATTTTCTCAGTCGTAAAGGCTCAGTTCTGCATTAGTCTTTCTGCACCCACAACTCCCACTGAGTCCCAACAGTTTTAGGCATGCTGGGCACACAGGGTCAGCCCCTGTGAAACTTGTATTGCATTGTAGGAGCCTATGTCCCTACAGCTGGTCAGTTCACTTCCCTTTACAATTCCCTTTTACTACAAATTATGGGGACAGAGGTGCCCCTTTCAGAGGGGCTGGGGTAGTAGGGAAGGGCAAAAGCAGAGGTCATCCTCTACACAAAAGCCAACATGCTTACTGAATAAAAACACAAAATAAAGAAGCTTATTAAGCTGTCATCAGCAGGGTAAGGCTGTGCAAACAACAAGCCCTCCTGCACTGGCACAGGCACCCTGGCCAGACTTTCAGAAAAATAAATGTCAAGCCACAACCACCGCCAAAGTGTTACATTTCATTTATGGAGGCTGCTCAGTCGGGAACAGTAGGACCCACCTTTTCCAGCCAGGATCTCCAGCCACCTTCCCCAGCTGGGGCTCTGCTGCCTCAGCTTAGCTCTGCTGCTGGGCTGTGGCAGGATCACTGCCCCAGCAGCTGGAGGACAAAATGCCCCTATACAAATCATGCTATTTCCCTAAAAGTTACAGCACATCATAAATATTTTTTTCTCTACAACCAGGAAAACTGTAAATTTACCCTTCCATGAGTCCAGGAATGAGAATGCAAAGTATACCACTACCAGCTGAAACATAATTGACAGGCTCAACTGCATTACACTGGAAGTAATTTTCAGAAACCTAACTTTCTTCTCTTTTAATTTGGACTCGCCTACACTGACTACAGTGGCCCAACTGCTGCTCACAATAGAAAAGTGGAATTAAATAAAATCCCACTTGTATGAAGAGCAACAGTAGTCACCACTTGACACAACCTTTCTTTTCAAAAATAGATGGACACAGTGTTACTTAATCAAAACTGGTTGTGTCGAGATTGTATTTTGAACTGCTTTGGAGCCCAGGGGAAACACAAAGCTCCCACTGGCCCTGGTAGCCTTTTGATGAGCCATTTGCTTGAGCTGCTGTTCAAAACCAGAACGGCACATTTTACAAGCTAGTTTATTGCTAAGTGAATGTAATATTTTTATGCAACCGGTCCTTGGATTCACCTTTCGTGCCTGGAGCACTCAGACAGTCCCTGCAAGAGCAGATACCCCCAGCACTGCCTGATACAGCTATGATTTACCAATATATCACTTGAGACATTTCTGTCACTCTAAGATCTACTAATAACTTGTGTTTTAAATATTTCCCTTCATTGCTGATGGCATATACACGTATAAATATTCATACATATACACTCAATTACATACCTATGTATGTATTTGTGTATATATGACATATATGTATACATGTGTATTGATATCTAATGTATATACATTATATTTGCACCCACATTTTAGTATGTTTTATACATATTTTAAGATATATATTAAAATACTTTTATATATTGCCACAGCTACTCAGCCCAAAAGCACCTGCAAACCTATAACATGCATCTCCTGGAAAAAGGATGAATACCCGCAAATGCCTGTATTTAATAAAGATCAATCCAGTGTCAACTTTCCTGCTGTATGGCACACAAGAAGTAAATTGATTTTCCCCCATTGAAATCCAGCAATCAAGCCCTGCAAAGTGCTGAGTTTCACTGGAGAAAGATTTTCATACAGGGCAGCCCCAGCACCACGCAGAACCTTTTAAGAGCAGGGCCCAAACTGTGTGCTGACAGCTGTGAGGCAGGATTTCCTCTGCTGCTGGATACTGGAACTGAGAGCAAGCAGTGGGTAATTCAAATATTAAACTCTAAATTCACAGCTCTGTCTAGGCTTTTATTTATAAATGTATTATTATGATTAGCACTAAATTCCAGAAGAACTAGAAGGCACAAGAACTTCACACCTGCCACTTGTAGTGAACCTGCTACTAAACATTTTCATTAATAGAAAAAATGGAATTAGTACTTAGAAATAGAATTGTATGTGTATCAACCATATCTGTCAGTATATCTGTAGAGGTCCAGAGATATCTCCATATATTTTATATACATACATGTGTGTATACATATCCATACATACCTGCTGCTCTGACACATATTATGTTGACCATAATCTTATGATTTAGTAACATTATCTCCCTTTTACTCTCCCTGCTTTCCTTATACTTTGAAGTAGAAAATTCTTCTACTAAAAACATTTATAGGACTTTGAATTTGCATTGCACTGCACAAGCTCAAGGCCCAACCCTGCAAATATTTAGTCACACAAGCAGCCTACTCTTGTAAAGCCTTCCAGTGAAGACAAATAGATCACTCATACAACCACAAATGCAATGGAAAAAGGCTGATATCACTGAAGGTATAGTTCATTATCTTGTAAATAGCTAGATCAGAAGGTCCCCTGACCTCCATCGACAGCCACTGCATTCAGTTCCACTGCACCACAAGTTTAACCCTTTGTCATGACGTGATTTTACATTACAAAACTGCCAAATAACTCCTGTGCATCATATGTTCAGAAAAGTTTGTCTTGATTCATCATTATAAATCCATCTGTGTAATTCTGCTTAGTTATCCAAGTGATATAATTGTGTACTTTATCATGGCAAGCTTTAAAGTAAGTTCAGAGTCTCCCTCAGCTACACAGTCCCAGAAAAAAGCATGTCTTTTCAAACTAAGTTGTTCCACATTTGGTCTAAAACAATATAAAACTCCCATGTTTGGTGTCTATTGCCTAAGCTGAGCAGTTCAGCTGAGTGTGATAAAAAATAACAACTCCTTTAAAATTAGTCTAGAGTCAATATTAGTATTAGCACAGTGCCTGTGAGAACGAGTTCTTGGCAAGTTTTTCATGGCCATCACAGAAATGAAAAATGGCAATAGAAGTTAGATGCCAGGAGGCATCTACCTGGACCATCAGATAGTTGTGTTGGCACAAAAATCCACAAAAAAGGATCTTAAAACCTGCTTGCATATTTTAGACAGACCCTTTACAAACCAGGGCTGCAACACTTCCAAGCATGGCCCCAGCAGACAGCTGTATCCACCAATGCTCTGTGTCCAAGCAGCAAGCAGAAGGCCAGAAGGACAGAGCTACATCAGCATTGGTATACCCTTCCAGTGGTCACCTCCTGCCTTCCTGGCCAACCACCACAGACCTGACTGCCCTTTCCAAATATGGCTGCAATTAGAAGACAGAGCATATACAAAAGGGTCACAATGATCCAGTTCAAGGACAACAGGATAGGGTATTTCAGTTGGTCAGTGGGAAGGGACATGCAACAATCAGCTAGTCCAACTTCCGGATTGCTTCAGGTCTGACCAAAACTTAAAGCATGTTATTAAGGGCACTGTGCAAATGCCTCTTAAACACTGATGGGCTTGGAGCATTGACCACCTCTCTAGGAAGCCTGTTCCAGTGTTAGACCATTCGTTCTAATGTCAAGGCTCAACCTTCCCTGGTGCAGTTTTGAACAACTCCTACGTGTCTTACCACTGGATTCCAGGGAGAAGAGACTTACCCAGCTACCCCACACTGGGCAGGGTGCAAGGGAGGGCGGGCAGGCAGCAGAGAGTGAAAGGATAAGTTATAGAAACCATGTGCTTCCCCTTACAATTCTGTCCTGGTCATAACTAATTCCAGGCCAGGATACTGACAGGGTGGAAAGGCCTTGTTCATTCACCGTTGCTCCCATGAAAAACGGCAAACAGCAAGGGAGAACTTGATCATACCCACAGCATCCTGTGGTGAACAGCAATCTCTTCAAGCCACTGGATAGAAGAAGCAGTACTGGGCTCTCAAAAAAACTGGATGAGGTTGCAAGTCATCAGCTCCCATAAAGGAGGCAGAAATTCAAACCAGAGTCTTCTGGAATGATTTACGTGGCACATAAAACTGAGAAGCAACCATAGAAATCATTCAACAAATGACTGGGATTAGTTTTATGAATGCTACTTTCAAAAGCAAGGACAATGTAGCACTTTTAACTTATGTGATGGCACGTGCCTTATGGAAAGCTTTTCCTGCCAGCAGCTTTGCAAGTTGAACACCCTCTGCCATCCCAATCAATTCAATGGGGAAAAATGTTATTTGTTGACTTCAGCACCAAGATGTGCAGCTTGCCTTCCAGGGACACGAACAGTTAAGAGTCGATTTGCAATTGTATCAGCCCTATGCTTCCAGCAGCTCTGGAGTTCTTGTTAACAGATCCTTTCTTCACTCTTAAAAGTGCAGGATAACATCTGGGCCTTTTGGGAAGCAGTCTCGCAATAAAGAAGCACTTTGTGTAATTTTTCTTTCCTCGCCAAACCGCATCTGTCTGCTTTAGCTGCCCTTCTCCACTCCACCCGAGCTCCTTGGGGCTGTGGGGACATCTGTTAGCAGCTACGGGCTGTCTCCACCGAGCCATCAGTAGGTGGCACTGCCTGCTTTTTTCTCTCCACCCACATGAATGTCCAGTCCCAACACCTGATATCAAACCACCACTACCAGTTTTGCAGGATGCCCAGGAGATTTAGATGTCTCATCTCCTTCAAGGTGCACTTACAGTCAAGCAATAGACTGACTGGGACAAAGAAGCAGCTTCATCACTGCTTACTGGACAGCAGCGGTGGCAGCAATTTCCAGAGGTGGCCAGCAAGAGATGCAAACCTCTCCTGCCACTGACAAGACTGTCTGAGACCTGAAGTTCCTCAGATAAAAATGCCATTTAAACAGACAGTGTCGGCCTGGTCTTGCACCATGTGGTGACCTCATTCATCTTTAATCAACCTGTCCCAGGAGAAACTCAACTGAACTATTTTAGAAAAGCATTAGGAAGCATTCCCAGTCTAAAACGACTCTCCAACTTGCAGCAATGCTCTCCTGATGACTGTATGTGGTGTGCATGGTCAGACCCCAACCTGAAAGGTTAATTCTCAGGAGGCACTTGGTTTTAAAAGGTTTGATACCCAAGAGCTGGGAACCTTTGCTGTCCCACCCAAAATTCAGAATCACAAATTCTCCATATACACATCCACCAGCTGGTATCAGCAATTGCAGCACCTTTTTTAGGCCAGCAGTTCCCAAAGATGTGATGATCAAAGTCTAGCCAGACACAGATCAAGACTTACTGCTGGGAACCCTGCACCACCGACACCACAAAAGGGATTCAATGCCCACCCGCTGGCAACAGGGAAGAGGTCCTTGAGTAGCTGCTTCCCCTACAGCATGATCTCGCCTTCCCCCCACCTTCTGTGAAAACAGCTATGGATTCCTGCAAGAAGGATGGTGAAGGATCAGACCTTCAAGAGTCCATACACTTCCTATGCAAATGTGTTTGCACTGGAAATTAATTGTGTGTTGACTTTCTTCATACTTGGAAACATTGTCTACTTCCACCTGGAACAAGCAAACTGGATGCAAAGCTTTATTATTTTAATTATCACATTAAAATTGAAACTGCCCTATTCTGTTGGCTATGCATATGTATAGAAAAACTATCAGGGTAAAAATGTTTGTTAATTATCACATGTAAAGAAAAGAAAATCTTGTTTAAAATAGGTATTTAAAAATACCAATCGGCTAGCACATCTTAAGTCTATTTGTCAGCAACAAGTGTTGTATTATTTGCAGTACCAGTTTAATCAATGAATTTTCTAAGAGACAAAATATTCTCATTGCAATCATGACCATTTAAAAAAAATCAGTTATAAATACAATAGAACTAACTGAACCCTTTCACACAGAAACTGCTTTTGATACCTGGATGGTGACTTTTTTAGTGCAGACACCGTCTTAAAATTTCTTCTGCACGTTTTAACTTTTCATTAAAGCTAAATACACCAAGTGAACTGGCCTTGTCTGGGCAGCAGCAAACCACTGGTGCTATTAGCAGCTAGTGTCTTCCATCAGCCACAGACAAAGCCAACCCTTTTCCCTTTGTGTGTATTTTTAAGAAAGCGGTAGCTCCTTCTTAAACGAATCATTGTGAACTCACACTGGAAGTGCTGATAAATAGCTGTCACAGAAATAAGCTTGGACTTTTCCAAACATCTGCAGTTTCAGACTTTCCCTCCCCTTCTCTTCAGCAATGCAAATCAAGAAAGAATGGCAACACCCTTAATTCTGATATTCCAGGGCTATAATTACATTATTACAGTAAATCAAACATTGCCTTCGTGTCACTACAATTGTGCTCATTGTTTGAAATTAACTGCAAATGGTTTGATTTTTTTTTTTCTTCCTCAAATATGGGCAGGGAAGAATTAAAGCACACTAAATCATCTTCCCCACTAAAATGCACGGAAAGCCAGGATTTAGACAGCAGCATCTGAACTCTACAAGAAAAGAAACCACAGCATGGAGGGAAAGGAAGAGATCGGGCACCGCATTTGACACAGAGCGACTGCAAAGCAATTAGCGGGCCACTAAATCCTCTGTTACAATAAATCAGTGACCCAGTTCCCCCTCTTCCCCAGTGCCCTTCATTATAAAATCAACTTTAATGAACTACCCTACCCCTCTCTTCCCCACTCCAAAGCAAATATATTTCCACTGCAGCCTGCACCTGCCCTTCCCAGCCACTGCCGCCCCAGGGAGCCTCCCAGACTGCGGGGGCAAGGGGGGCGACGGCCCAGCGCTGGCCCTTCGTCAAGTGATGGGCAGAGCACAGAAATAAAAACAGGAAGGCAGGCTGCCCTTGCCTCAGCATTGCCTAATGTGAAACCACTCTCCCTCTTGTTGGTTTTCTGCGTTTCTTTTGCTAGACTTGATTCACCACATCTGCCAGGGCTGACACATCTGGCTCCTTCCCCAGGCGAAGGGCACAGTGGGTATGTCAGCATGTTGTCTGAAGGCACTGGTGCTTTTTGGAAAGAGCTCTTTTCCCTTCCATCATATATTGTACAATAATCAAGTCTTTCAAAAAGGATGGGGGAAAAAAAAAAAGCAAGCTGATTTTGACAAGAGACAGGCCCGAATGAGAACTGCTGAGACAGTAAAGAACAAGCCTGTTATCTTACAAACTACACTTCAGGCTGTCAGCTGCCAGAGATTTACAGGAAAATCCCCTTTCCTAGGACTCAACCGACACAAAACTTTATATCCAGCAAAAGAAACTCATGAAGGCACTCACCCCGACTAGCCTCTGACCGGGGCCGGGGATGCGCTGGAGAGGTAGGAAGGGTTCCAGCTCAAGGCAGGGCGGCTGCGGGCCGCCCGCGTGGATGGGTCCCCGGGGCCGCTCCCTCCCACGCCCGCAGCGTGGGGAGGCGGAGGAAGACTTGCCTCAAGCAGCCCCGGTTCGCCTCCAGCCCCGGGTGGGGGCTGCGGGGACTCGCCAGCTGCAGCCAGAGGGGCAACAGGGAGGGAGCCGCCGCCCTGCCCAAACCCTCCCGGTTCCCCCCGCCTGCCCCAGTTGGGGCTGCTGCGGGCTGCCCGCCAGCCTTGCCCTCCCTCGGCGCGGCAGGCTAGCAGGAGGGTGGCATGTCCTTCCTGCTATTTATAGCAGCCGACTCGTATTTGGGTATGCCAGGAGTCGCCCGGGAGGGGAGGAAAGGAGCAAAAACGAGGCAAGAAGCAAAAGCAGCAAAGCTGCCGGCTCTTGCTGGCCCAATAGATGTGGTGTCGTGCCCTTGGCATCCGTAGCCACTGAGGTCCTCCTGCTCCAATGGGAGCTGAAGCGCCTGTCAAAAGCCAGACGAGGGGAGGAGATGCTGGCTTTTGAACTGATTTCATCTGCTTCGGCAGCAAACCCTGGACAGTGAATCTTAAGCCCTGGATCAGCTTCCGCTGAAAACAAGTTAAAAATCCGTCATGAGGTCGTCCGATCCTGTCCCCTTTAACATTTTAACAAGAGGCATAATCAGTACATTTCATGTTGTTCATCAGCGCCCATTTTCTGCATCAGCTATACGATTGCTGAATGACACCAGGGACTCGCTCCTGACTCACTGAAAACAAGTTAAAAATCCGTCATGAGGTCGTCCGATCCTGTCCCCTTTAACATTTTAACAAGAGGCATAATCAGTACATTTCATGTTGTTCATCGGTGCCCATTTTCTGCATCAGCTATACGATTGCTGAATGACACCAGGGACTCGCTCCTGACTCACAGTGCTGCCCCGACGGTGGCCGGATAAAGCCTGTCAGGTGATTTTTACAGTCTTCTTCCAAGGTAATGCCTTATCACACCTTTGGCCCGCACTCAGACCACAGCAATCCGTCCCTGTGTGCCCCTAGAAGGCGGTGCGTTGAACAACAAGGGGGGATGATGTCTGGAGGCTCTTGAGAGTCTCCCGCTCCCAGCCTGGCAATGTCCCTGGGGCTGATGCCTCTGGAGGACAGTCAAAAGAACGACAAAATCAGAACGAAACTGAAAATATGTTTCTGATTTAAGAGTAATCTATTTTTAAATTGGGTGGCATGTAAAAATGAAGCCCTAATTAACAGACGAGATTTTTGCCCATGAGAGTATTTTCCCAGCACAGAGGCTGGGCGTGTTTCTCTCAGCACTTGTGGACGCGCCTGCTCATCCTTCAGCTGCTCCTGGCTCCAGCTTCCCCGCCACCATACACCTCACATTTCACCTTCGCTAACCCCTCCAGAGTCCACCTGACATCCCAGAATGGAGAAGTGAATGACTGCGGCTCCTCCAAGGTTTGCTGTGAGGAGACTGGGGCTGTGGGCAGCTCCGACAGCGCTGTTGGAAGATCCCCCTGCCCGCACTTGGAGGGCACAGACAACACACCCCCTTCCATTTTGAGGGGGATGGCTCCAAATTAATGCCAAATTAATCCTTCCAGAGAAGAAAACTACACATGAGTAACACGGGAAAGAAAACACGGGAAAGAAGCACTAGTGCCAACCAAAATGACTCGCAACTTTAAAAACACACGCTTCAAGTTCAACCGGGCTAACTCGCTTACACCGAGCAAAAAAAAATAGTCTCGGCGGGGGGGGGGGGGAGCATCCTCTCAGAGCTTACAACTATAGGATGTGTTTCCTGCTATCAATACAACCAGTAGCGATGGCTACACCCACGCAAGGCTTTTCCATAAAGAATTCATTATAGTGTAAGAGAAGCAACTAACACGCTCCCTAGGAGCACAAGTTTTTGTGGTTCGCAAGATGTTCCCCCTATGCATTACAGGTAGACCTGGTACCACAGAGGAAAGAATATGGACCTAGGAAGGAAGGAAGGCAGAAAGGAAAGAAGGAAGGAAGGAAGGCTGGTTAATATCTATTTTCTTAGCATGGATAAATAACGACCAGCCTTTCTTTGAACAGTATATGAAACTCGAGAGCTTTGATCGCTGAGATCCGAAGTTCTCGTGGGGGAGCTGGTACTCCTGCTGCAGCTGCTGAAGAAGAAACACAAAACTCCTTTACCCGATTCAGTTCAAAAAGCACCTACTGTGAGACCGTCTGGTCTAACGTTCATTTTTTATTCTACTGCAATGCTCATGCTATGCGAAACGCAATAGGAATTTCCATACCAGCATTTACATCCAAATGGACCCGCTGAGATTCATGCTGATGTGTAACAGTCCTACAATACAGCCCCTTCTGGCAAGTGCGGCGGTGCCGGCGCACCGGCCAGCAGGACTCACACCCGGCCTGTCCCGGGTGAGCACCCCGTGGGCTGACCCGTGTGCCAGGGCTGCGTGGATCCCGCAGGCGCCGCTGCCGAGGCAGCGCCCGCCGGGAGCTCCAGAAGAGGCTGCCAGGGGCGACCCTGCTGCCGCCCTCTCTCCGAGGGTGTTCGGAGCCTGTAGCACTTGCATTCAAGCTGGTCTTTATTTCCCGCATTTGGGGAGTACTCCGAGTTCTTCCTCAGCCTTCTCCCTCTCCCCCTTCCCCACCTCAGGATTCATTTTGCTTACAATGAAGAGGGATCAGAGATCGCGCCGCAGGGCCAGCCACAGCGGGGGAGATGCCGGGCGGCACGGGGAACGCGCCGCATCCCGCACCGTTCCCCAGCCGTGCCCCCAGACCAGGCCAGGGCGATTCACTTGTCGACGGGGGGTGAGCACCGCTGCTGCCAGAGGAAAGCACCCATCGAAGCGCCTCCCGCCTTCTCCGCGGATGTCTGATGAGGAGAGGAGGCGCGGAGCCGCCGTACCAGAGATAGGGACATCTGTTTCGGCGACTGCCAGCCCCCACCCTGCCTCTCGACGGGGATGCGGCTCCCTACGGAACGGTGTGTGTGTGCAAATACATACACACAGAGTGTATGTGCAAATTCTCGGGAGCTTCCCGGCAAGGTCCCGACCCTCTCCCCGCGCACGCCGGGAGTGGTGGCGGTGGCTCCGACAGGTTGTCCGCGGCCGGACTAAGAAAACGGCGGAAAAGCGGCGCGACCCACCCGCCCCGGCGGTGCTCCGCGCCCGCCCGCGCCCGGCCCACGTACCTGCAGGACGTTGGCGTGGCGCAGCCGCTGCAGCAGGATCATCTCCTTGATGATCTTGTAGGCGGCCAGGCGGTAGCAGTCCCCCAGGGCGGAGAACTGCCGCACGCAGTGGGCGATGTCGTGCCCGCCGAAGTCCACAGCTTTCAGGGCCACGGCCAGCGTGCGGTTGAGGACCGCCTTGTAGACCGCCTTGGTGTACCCCGAGCCCAGGTACTGCACGCCGCTGACATCGCGGATGTCGCGGCAGCCCAGCAGCGGCGGCTCCAGCGAGAGTTCGGCCGAGGCGCCTGCCCACAGCCCCGCTGCCGCCGCTCGGCCCCGCGGCCCCGGCTGCTCCGCGGAGGTGCGCGGCGGCGCCAGGTCCATCAGGCGCCGCTCCCGCGGCCGCAGCGGCCGCCGCCCCGCCGCCGCCCGGTGCTGCCGGTAGCGCAGCACCTCCTCGTATCGCTCGCGGATCTGCCGCGCCAAGGCGGCCTGGCGGCCACCGGTCTCCTCCTCCGGCGGGTACAGGGGGGCGCCGGGCGGGGAGGGGGGCACCTCATCGCGGGGCGGCGGCGGGTGTTCGGAGCCGGGGATGAAGAGGAGGTTGAGCAGGGTGCCCAGGAGGAAGGCGAGGCAGCAGCCAGCCGCCACTGCCGTCTTCCTGCGCCTCATCGCCACTTCGCTGACGGCTTGTCCAGCCTTTCAGGCTCCTCTCGCCCCTTCCCCGGGAATCAGCTCCGAGGCTTTTTTTCCCCTTTCTTTTTCTGCCCTCTTTTTTTTCCTCCTGGTTATGCCGGCGGCAGAGCGGCCCCGGGCGCTCAGCCGAAGTTCAGCCCCTTACGGCGCGCCCGCATGACACTTGCCTCCCTGCTTTCAAGGCTCTGAAGCACTTATTATTAGCGGGATCCGGGGAGGGCGGGGGGGATCCCCGTCCCGCTGCCCCCGCCGACGCGCGCTGATTGACAGTCCGGCCCTTCCCGCGGCTCGGCCGAGCAGCAGGGGGGCCTGGGAAACGTAGTCCCCCGGAGAAGCCCCGCCGGCCGCCGGCGAGCCCGGGAGCCGGGACTACATCTCCCAGGCTCGGCCGAACCCCCCGGCGGGGAAGGCGCGGAGAGGGGCGGGGCAGGCGGGCGGACCCCCCCCCCCCCCCCCCGGGGGGGGGGGGGGG